>JAWNNQ010001520.1:0-600000 GCA_035044765.1 Leucophenga montana
GATCGTTCTCTAGCGAAAAACCGAGCAAAGCAATGCAAGACAAAATCGAAATGGCTACCGAATGTTGCTAAAAGTGTAGCGAAAAATTGAATATTTTAATATTTTTTAAATGTAGCAAAATGCAGCGTGTCTAATATTTGCTGCCATGCAATGCTGCAATGCCTAATTCTTGGCGAAAAATTACTGCATAAATTTAATCATTTTTTCATTTTTCCTGTTGGCCTCGCCCGTCGTTCGTCGGCTTTGTGTGTATTCGTTCATCGTCTGTGCCGCAATTTTCTATGCGTATGAGCGAGTACACAAAACTTGCATACGAAGAGAACGGTACGGGTAAGTGAGAAAGCTATAGCGTACACAGAGTTGTCAAATGTTGCAGTGACAATAATAAACAAACCTTTATCAATGTGCGACAGCAACAAAAACAACAAGAACAATAGCAATAGCAACCAACAAAAAAAAAAATTTAAACACACCGAAGGAGCGACTGGAGCGAGTGCGTTGATTTTTTTATTTAAATTTATTATTAAAAGAGCAAACAATAAGCACAGCAGTTATAGCGCGACACGCAAACGTTCCAACGAGCACAGCGAGCTGTGTACTTAAACTAAATGAAAGACGAGCGCGCGTGAGATATACGATATTCTAATCACCTACAATACAATGAAACAGAAAAAGAATACAAGATAATATTTAAAAGTTTTATTATATGCATACATATGTATGTACATACATATATAAACTTGTTGCGAAGTTAAAAACAATAAAAAGAACATTCATTGTGTGCATATTTGTACAAGTCAAAGCAACGTATCTATGTATAGTGTACAATAATAATGTGTTCAAAAGAACATTATGATGCCAACTTAGTTAAACTGCTGCTGCAGTTAACGCGGCTGGCTTATAGATAATACGTTTAAATATTTATCGAATAAATGTTGTTAGTAAAAATTTAATCACCACATTTTCTTCTATTTTCTCTTTCTCTTTTTCTCGTTTGCACCTACCGCTTGTTGCGCCATTCTTACTTTTTTTTATTAAACAGTTCCAATGCATACATAAAAATAAATTCAAATATATATATTAAAGATATAAAGAAAGCAGAAATATGCATAAAAATAAATTTAGGTGTTTGTGAGCGTGGCGCATATGTTTAATTTTTTTTTATATACATACATATATATATATATATATATATATATAAATATATATATATTGTTAAAAAAAAAACTTTTTCGCATTTAGAAACTTATTTGAAAACGTGCGAGAAGTATAGTTTAAAGTAGCAGCCATATACATACATATAGTACATATATAGGAAAACAAAACAAATTTTCAATAAAATAAATAATAATTTAAAAAAAAAAACTTAATCAATAACGTAAAACACAACAGAACGTTCCTTAAACAAAAATCGACCACGAATAAAACAACAACAACAGCAGCAACAAGCGAATATGCAATTTTTAGCTAAATAGACGAAAAAATTTATATTAAAAAATAAAAAAAAATAATAAAACAACCAATTAACTTAAGTAAAAACTAAAACAAGAATCAGCATCATTCGTAAACAGTCTATTGAAGGACTCCTTTTTACAACGACAACCAAACAACCACATACACCAACTTCATACAAATCGTAATCCATAAAGCAATATCATTATCAAAAATATATTAAATAAATATACATACATTATTAAATAAAAAAATCAAATAAAATAAAAAAAAAAACACCGATTTAACTTAACTGCAGGGAAACAATACGAAAAATATATGTAAATTATATATAATATTATAATAAATAAAATTTTTTTATATATATAAATAAGAAAAAACAAAACAAAAAATAACAAACGGTCTTCTACATACTACATCAACGTGGTCGTCGCACTTCTCACATAAAAACCAAAAACCATCTAAACACGCACACACACAGTAAACCACGGCAAATATCAACAAGCAGCAGCATTAAAAAAACAGAAAAATTTAATAAAAATTTATTCAAAGCTCGAACCTTACAAAAGATTGTATATGCTTCTTTTCTTTAATCGGTAAGTACGCAGCACCGCACCGAACAATATTAAGTACACTAAGTTCCTGAGAATTTAAAAAATTTTGATCGTGTTTCCTGTAAACGATAATGCATTTAATAATCTGCAAGCACGCTTATGTTTTATTATAAAACAAACAAACATGAAAAATGTTTAAAGTTTTATCTGAAATTGTTTTAAACCTTATGCACTCTAATACTATTACTACTAACCTAATAGTGTAGAATCAGTGTCGTGCATTAAGTTAGTGTTAAAGTGTAATCAAATGTAACATATTTAATGATATGTTCCTTAGAACATGTTATATTTCCACTCATCTCTTCTATTGTGTTCTTTGATCGATCCAACGAAACGGGCTCATTCTTTTAATTAATCATGGCCATGGCATAAAAACTAAAAAAAAAAATAATTTGCTTTGACTAACATTCAGTTTAAATGAAAGCAAGAAATATTTTAGCATCAGCTATTATAACAGCATAGTTCTCTTAAATTATACGTGACCCCTGTTGAATTAGGGGTTCCAGAAATGACTTCAGATGTTTAAGAAGTAGATAGTGCAGAAGAATTTAAACACACAGCAAATGAAACTGTTCGAATTGATATTTAAATTGCTATTTAAATCTCAGCATGTATCAAGTTATGCCCGAAACTCTGCCTGAACTGTGCAAAAATGATATCAAAATTTTTGAAATTATATATATAAACAATAATATAATTTCCAGTGTTTTTGCGTTTACTTTTGAAACTACCAAATGAACAGATTTTTGTGTGTATTTCGCACAAGTAATAATTCAATAATAATTCAGTAAACCTAATCTGTTTTTTATATTTTTTACAGTTTAAAAACAATTTAATACAAATTTTTATTCTTATTTATGAAGAATCAAATGTTATCAACTCATCAGAACCGAATACCATTGACATACAAGGTGCATCTAAAAATAACCGAACTTTTAATTTAAATCATAGAACATGTAGCGCCATCTTTTGAATGTTGGCAGTATTAGAAAGGTATATTTTTCTTCTTAAGAAAGCAGCTAAGTTCTTGATAATCGTTTGACAGGTTACAAAATGACACAAGCTTAAATAACAGCAGTTTAGGTAGTATTGTTGTAAAAACAATTTAAAATTTTGTTTTTAACTCGTAACTCGTAAGAATGCTGGCAAAAGAATTTAATTCATCTTAATGTAGAATTTAGAAAATATAAACTGAAGATTTGAGTAAAAGAAAGTTGTGTGCACGTTTTGTTCCACATTACTTAAATGATGATCAAAAAGCGGTCGTGTAGTTAATGAATTTTTGATGAAAAAACAGTTTTGTGAAAGGAGCATTTTACTATGACATTCGAGCCATACAATCGGCTGTGGCACAGGTGCTAAAGAACATTTTTAGATCAATCGTGTAATTATTAAAATTTTTTGAATTGATAAATTTTTTGCACAGCATTACTTACGTTTATAGGCCGAATCGTCTTGTGCCTATTAAGTTACCAGCATTTTTATTTCGGTTTCTTTGTCAAAGCTGTTATATTGCCAATATATCTTGGTGGAACCAATAACGTTATTTGTCGCTGAGTTGACAAAGATTTTCTAAAAGTATCCCAAATGAGAATCCAGAAAATATTTATTGATATTCTCTTAGCCTCAAGAATTGCATTTACCATAAAGTAATTAGCAGTCGTCTTGTTTCCCAAAAAGTTTTCGCACTAAGAAATGAAAAAAAACCATGCTCTTTTTTCTACTTGATTAAATATTTCCAAGCATTTATCAAACACAATCTTTTGCGGTCCGACATACACATATGAAAATAGTTAAGCATTAAAAGTGTTCGCAAGCTAAAACAAAACTCTTCAAAATTATCCATTTGTCATGCATATGCTTATGCAAATTTAAGATTTTTATTATTTTCTCATGGATCTCATCATCAGTACTTGGATATCCCTAAGTACCTCCTTTCTAATAAAAAACAAAAATGAATTGTTTAGTCGTAAGTTCACGTTTTTTGAAAATAATTAATTTTATCTAAAATAAAAGCGTATTTTTAAGGTTATATAGCCACATTGTGGACTGGGGCGTGACATCCCAAATAAATTCAGTTGATTTGCGCACATATTAGGAGAAACTAAAATGCCATGTTTGAAGGCCTTACATTTTATAGTCTTGAGATCTCGTTCAAACATGCAGACGTACGGACGAACATGTCTAGATCGACACAGCTTTCGATGCTGATCAAGATTATATATACTTTACGGGATTTGTCATGCCTCCTTCTGTCCGAAACTTCGTATAGCCTTAGCCTTCAGGGTAGGGTATAAAAATCAACGCAAGTCTAATAATAATTTTGTTATGACTTTCATAAATACGTCATTACAGAAAATTTCTTTAATTGGATAAAGTTATTAACTCCGTCAATTTTTATTCGATTTTGATGTATATATTAACAACATTTAATCGAGAATGAATGTTATTTTTAAATACAATGACAAAAAATTTTCAGCTAAGCAACAATTTGCTGACAGTAGGCATTTTAACAGACTACTTCTTTTAAAATCCTACCTTTTTTCTTTTCAATACATACCTACGGAAATGAAAGACATGTGCTTCTTCTTTCCAAACTTTGAAGTCTCAAATTGATTAACATTTTACTGAGTTGTTGGATGAAGTGCGCCAAAAACAGTTGTTTATCAATAACTTTAAAATTTGTGGTTATAAGAAATTTAAAAAAATTAAATATTTTCTACTCGACGTGACCTACAAAAGACACTATGTAACTTTAAAAATGCAAAACAAAGTTTTTAGCACTCAAAACGAGGGGTTAGAGATTTTTGAAAAAAGCAGCTCGACAAAACAAGTCAGTTTTGATTGAATCTTAATAAAATCCGATATGTAGACTCGGCGTACGTTCTGAATTCTCAATCGGTAAACCACGTCCATGTTTAAGGATAACCCCATACAATCCACTTTTGGTCTCAAATAGATATGCGCAATGGAAGTTTGTATGGACCTTGAGTTAATATTTGTATAAATGTGTGTGAGATGGCACATATTGGGAGATATATTAATATTTATCTAGTGTCGGCATTTAGAGATAGCATAGATACAAACCTTCAACCTACTCTGTGTGTAAGTAAAACTTTCTTATTTGTTGGTACAGAATGAAATATTTCAGTGCATGGTATTACTAAACTTAGTTGTTTTTTTTTTTTTTTTTTTTTTTTTGTAAAATTTTATATATTTGTTAACCGCAAACTTGTGGTTTGACTTTGCTATCAAAAATAACACACTTGTATGCCTACTAAATAGGATAACAAAACTTCAAATAATGATATACGGAACAAATTAATTTATAACAAATTTAACTAACTAAATATTATTATAAATACACATATATATATATATATATATATATATATATATATATATATATATATATATATATATATATATATATATATATATATATATATATATATATATATATATATATATATATATATATATATATATATATATATATATATATATATATATATATTTATTTATTTATTTATATATAATTAAAGTATGGCATATTTTAATAGGAAGCAATGAAAAATCACAATAGCATGTCAAAGTATTTGTTTTGCGCCAATTTGATTTTTTGAAGCAAAGATGCAGAGCATTGCTCGATTACAGCCCACCGATACACCCGCCCATACTTTGTATTTATCAGCAATTCGCTAATTAGATTTTTGTTACAACAGTGTGCCTTGCATTAGCCAGAAACTTAATAAAAATACAAAAAGAGAAAATTTGACTCAAGAAGTACTCATAAACTAGTCTAATTTGGGTCCGTCTGAGTATGAGATTTAGCTTTGCAATAATCACATTTTAAACTTGCAACAGCAGTAAACTGCATGGCTATCGCTAGTTAAAGCAAAAAATAATTGTTTGTAAGGTTCTTCCTCTTTAAAAATAGCAAATAAAATATGAAACAAGAAAAATCGTAATCTTTGGCAGAACCGAAGTTTTAATACCCTCACAAAACAAATTTGTTGTTTTTCATAAAGAAAATGATAGAAATAAACATGAACTAATATGCACACATGTAGTATCGGTCGAAATTATACCCTTTGAGTGGACCAAAAGTAGTCCAGTGTATAGCAGACAAAGTATGAATCTTTTATAATTAAAAACTATTATAAAAGTGCATATGACTTAAAGTATCGCTCAATAGTGCTAGTAGAGGGTGACATCCACCCGCTACATTGAGTGAGTAGAGTTTTTTACGATCGGGTCACTAGCCCAACGCAACTTGATTTATGGCGAAGGAGTTCTGTATTGAATTTTATTTATGAAATTTTATTCTCACCTCCAAAATACAGATTAGCTGGCACTTTATGAGATAGTTTAATCTTTCTAAAAGCCAGTGTGTAATACTCGTCGAGTAAAGCATTTCTGCATTTTTTCCTAAAATTTTTAACACTTTTTATCCCAACATCTTCCAACAGCTCAGTAAATTTTTAACTGAAATTAGACTTCTCAACGGGCTTGGAAAGAGGACGAACTGTGTATGTTGAAATAAAATATTTAGATTTTACTTTTTCGCTTTGAGCACCATTTATTGCGTATTTTTTTTTCAGTTGAATTTTTTGGCATAATTTTTAAAAAGAACATTAAATTTTCTTTGAATTACTTTGTAACTGTTAAAAATAATGGATAATGTTTTACGTTTATAAAACCCAATTGTCAGTGTCAATTTAAAGTACCAGCAGTAATTAGCTAGCATTCTGATTTGGCTCTTTTCTTCGAAGTGCTTTTCAATTGTCTATATTTCTTAGTGGAATCATTTATCGTATTCGTCACTGAGTTCACGGAAATTATCTGGGAAGAATTAGATCCTCATAAATTGTTCGCATATGAATGCTTTTTTCCACTTGAATCAATTTTTTCAAATAGATTATAAAATAATGTTTTAGATGTGCCCTAATGAAATGTAGAGAACATTATATTTTTCCTATTTGAAAAGAATTTCTTAGACAATTGTTTGAACACCACAAACCTCCCATAGCTACGGCCTTGAAGTCATATAGTATTTGTGATAATGGTTAAGTACATGTTTTCAGCTCGGTATCTATAATATTTATACAAGAAAAAATGAACAAGAACATCTGGAAGGGCAGACAGACAATTGAACATAGCTAGATCGGCTCGCCATGTCAAGATGGTCAATAATATATATTTATGTATACTGTATGGCGTCTGTGATACCTTTTTTATTGCTTTACAAACTTTCAGATAAATTGGTAATACCATTGCACTTTAAGTGAGAATGGTATAAAAAGCGTAAAAACTCGTCTCGTAGAGCTCATATACATACATATATACATGTTTGATCTCCGATGTCTACTTCAATGCGTTGCAAACACAGCGACAAAATTTAAATACTATATTTTAACTAAGTGTAAAGACTATATGGTCTATTAGCAACTGGTCTTCTGCACTATTGCCGTTTAAACATTTTTCAGCCTTGCTGTTGGTCTATGAATTTGTTGGACAATTGGATTAGTAGACGCGTACACTAGATGGGTGGTATACAGTCATATGAGGTTGCTTAACTACTTCAACTTACCTTACGCTTCATACCAAAATGCTTAAATGCTGCACAGCGTGAAGCCGTATATGTACCAAATCAGCTTTTTAGCATTAGTAGGGAGACCATGGTAAATTTGTTAGGCGACGTTTCCTGAATCTGTTGTTTTACCTTACCAACAACAAAGCCTGACCTGACCATTGCTTCATCCAATACCAATTCCAAACAAATCGGGGTGTTGTATTCTTTGCATTGCCGTGCGTGCCGCCCGGTTTGCTCTTCTGCGCATGAGCATAACAACAATCTGATACTGCCTGTTCGTGCATATTCTAAATGCTTATTAATGTTACCTGACATAAAGTTGCGGACATTCATTGAGTAAACAACTTGGTCGGCGAGTGCTTTCTAAAAGATATTTAATTTTATTTATTGTATTTCTTTATTCAAGTGCAATACTAACAATTCAAATCGGTGCAACGCCACCATCTTTTCTTTCATACTCTTTACAGATGTTTATGGATTTTTTAATCACATTACTACATCAAAGAAATAAATTATTGTGGTCGTCGTCCATGTCGGTGTCGTCTACTTTAGAGCTAATGCAGCAACCGAGTCGTCAATCAGTATCAGTTCCAGCGACATAGATATATAATACAAAAAAGCTAGAACAAGCTAGACTAAATATTGCAGCAGTTGAGGAGTGCACAAAACGAGAAAGCCGTAAGAAGCCTTTAAACGTAAAGCAAGCAATAGCCAAAGAGACCCGAGCCTGCCTGATTGCCTGCCTGACTGCCTGCCAGCCTGCGTGCGTCGGTCTGGAGTGGGCGAAATATTGTAGTGAAGCATCAGGCAAGCAAGTAACGCTAAAGTACAAATTCTTCTGAGTAACTAAACGCAACAGGAGCAGCCCTAGAAGAGGAAGCAACAGTAGTGTCAGCCGCCAATCAAGTCAGGGAACAAAACGAACGAGCAAAGCAATATCTGAAATTCAAAGTGAATGCAGTGGCAGCAACAGATGCCGCTCTAACAACTGCAACCTGAGCCTGAAAAAAAACCTTTTAGCTAAATAACAAAATACATTAGTGAAAAACAAAGCAAATTATATATCCAAACATACATCTATATACAATTATATAGAACAAAAAAAAAAAAAAATATATATATATATATATATATATATATATATATAAAATAGTGTGACATAGACCGCGAAATAAACAGTGGGAGTAATATCAACGACGTTGCAACAACGACAACGTTATTAGTAGCCAAAAGAGTGCAGTGCTGCTGGCAAACGGAAAAACGCTAAAGCGTTTACAAATCTAGTTAGCATGGAGTGCTGTTTATCAGAAGAGGCCAAGGAACAGAAGCGCATCAATCAGGAAATCGAGAAGCAGTTGCGCCGCGACAAACGAGATGCGCGAAGGGAACTCAAACTGTTGCTACTGGGTAAGTGTAACAAAGAATTCAATAATAATAATATGTACAATATACCGAACTAAAACTGCGTTGCTGTTGCAACAGTGTCACTGTCATTGCCAATGCATGTCGCATTTTTACCTTTAACCTTGGCCATGATATCATTAATATAAGTTCATTAGCGGCATACATCGATCTGTCCGATACATATCTGTATATGTATACATTACCAGCCGCGGCTAGCTGACCAGTGCTCCAGCATGCGAGACATGTAGCACCGCCGATATGGTCTTTGTTGTCGTGCGCAAATTATAGGAACAAAATTATATTACTTCACTCGACAAGCTGTAAGTGAATGTGGGTTCCATGCCGCATGATAATGCATATGCGGAATTGCGCATTAGTTATACAGGGGTTGTTTATTCCGTCACTTCTTTCAGATATTTTACCTATGCTTTTTCGCTAATTACGTACGGCAGTATGTTTTAGTATATACTGAGTGGGTCAATAATTTAATTTACAAGCTAATTTCATATTTTTAAACTGAAGCCTTAGTAAAACTGCAGAATGGCATTACATTTTTATAAATCATTGTAGCTTATTTGTGTATTATTTAATTTACAGAGTGTAAAGATACAAATTTTCTCTTCCATTTTTTATTTTTTATTAATTTGGGTGCGCTGAACACGAAAATCATACTGAGTTTTTTTTTTTTTTTTTTTAATTTGTGCCATTCACCTAGATAACGGTATGTTTGTTTTCTGCAATTTGCATGATTTTACTTAAACCAACGTTCAAAGTAAACGACAAGCCCGATGAAGATAAATCAAATGCGATCCAACGGTACCCAACTCGTTTCGATCAAATGAAAAGTGGCTCAGATACAACTAAGGAACGTTCAAATTCTAATCAATTTACAGGAATTTTTGTTTTTACATTTTTACATTTGAGTATTCTTTTACAACAATAAATAACGAATATTCCAAGTTTCCCACTTTTTATTTAATTGCCACATTTTAAGCCTTAGCAGATAAAGATCGGATAAAAAGTTTTAATGTTATGATATATAGATAGAAAGAGAAACTCCCAGCATTTTTCATTAATTTAAAATAAAGAAATACATTAAGACCGTTCACAGCATAATTGTAGAATTGTAAATTGTAGAAAAATGCCGAAATAAAACTATGAACACACAATTATGAATGGACAACATTTCTGTGAATAGCCTTAATATATTTATTTATTTTAAAATAATGAAAAATAATAATTAGCAGCAAAATAAAATACTAAGTTTTTATTTCTACTAAAACATTTACATTTAATGTCTCATCTTGGTCTGTTATTGCTTAAAATTTGTTAAATTGAATGAAATTGTGAAACATTGAATGTTAGAATTATTTTATGTTGAAAAATTTGTTCAAACGACAAAAATGTATGAAATTCGTTAAAAATTAAATGGAATTTAGACTATTTCATTCTCTGTAACTCAGCCATCAATAACCTTTCTAAACATTTGTAATACATTTCGATCAGACTTGTCGTTCGCTCTGGACGCTGGTTAAATCATAAATACCGTTATTTGGGTGAAAGCCCAAAATGAAAAAGAAAAAAAAAATCAGTACGATTTTCGTTTTAAGCGCACACAAATTACTCGGAAAAACAGGATGTTAACAGAATGTTCTATCTTTCTACAATTTAAATTTATAAACTAGTATCATTATTTCTTGTAAATCTTCTCATGCAGTTGTATATACAGTAAAGTGAAAGTTTGTCGTATTCACTCTACTACCGCGAATTTTAAGTTGAATATTGATAACGCCAAATTCCAAGTAGTTATTATTTCAAATTCACAGGCACTGGTGAGTCCGGCAAATCGACATTCATCAAACAGATGCGTATTATTCACGGTAGCGGTTATTCCGATGATGACAAACGTGGTTACATTAAACTAGTTTTCCAAAATATATTCATGGCCATGCAATCAATGATTAAAGCGATGGATATGTTGAAAATTTCATATGGCGTTGGTGAACATAGCGTAAGTATAGTCGACTTGTTTCTTATTAAATGCTTCTTATTAAAATGTTGCTCGTTTTTCTTAATTCAGGAACTTGCTGATCTGGTTATGAGCATTGATTATGAGACAGTAACAACCTTCGAAGATCCCTATTTGTCAGCCATAAAAACTCTCTGGGCCGATGCTGGCATACAGGAATGTTACGATCGACGAAGAGAATATCAATTAACAGATTCAGCCAAATAGTAAGTACTAAGCTATTAATGCAAAACAGATGTGACTATGAACGACTTATACTTGGTGACTTAGCGTAAATTTAAATGATTTCAAAATTTTATTACCTATTACATTTTACCATATGTTTATGTATTAATTGCTGATTCCACATTATTTATTTAGTTATCTGATGGATCTCGATCGTGTGGCTCAACCAGACTATTTACCAACAGAACAAGATATTTTAAGAGTTCGTGTGCCGACAACGGGGATCATTGAGTATCCCTTTGATTTAGAAGAAATACGTTTTAGGTATTTTAATGCTACTCTAAATACTTATTTGCATGTTACTAGTTGTCTTCTGTCCTGGTTTATTAGTTAACTTATTAAACTATTTCTGAATTGCTTTTCATAATGGTTATTATGCATTATTTATTAATACAACAAAAAGGCAAATGCAACGAGGTATTCGTTTGTTAAAGGCAACATTTTTCTTGTCCAAACATTTATGAAAAATATATACAAGCAGTATTTTTGGTAATGTCAATGTATTTATTCATACTTTTACTTAAAAACTTAAAAAAAAAGTGTAGTTGCAGGTGAAAGTTAAATTTCGGACGGATTTGAAAACAAACAAAAAATTTTCGAACGTTTTTTATTCATACTTATACTTAATATTTTATTTACTGATAATTGTTACTTAGCTATTTAAGCGATCTAGAGCGTATTGAACTAGCTGACTATCTACCAACTGAACAAGATATTTTACGTGCTCGAGTTCCCACTACTGGAATTCTTGAGTATCCATTCGATTTGGATGGCATTGTGTTTAGGTATATCTAAAATTAATTCTTAATAGTACAAGCGCCACTGTAAGCTAAAATGGGGTGAACCTATTGTATTGTACGAGTAGTAAAGCTTAAGTAAAACAATCAAAAACCAATTGCTTCTTTACTAACATCTATTAATGCATGCTATTTATATAAAAATTTGCTAGTTGAAAATATAATTATCAATTATAATTTACTAATCTATGCATATAATTATATTTAAATCTAGAATGGTTGACGTCGGCGGTCAGCGTTCAGAAAGAAGAAAATGGATTCATTGTTTTGAGAATGTAACATCAATCATATTTTTGGTTGCGCTATCGGAATATGATCAAATTTTGTTTGAATCAGATAATGAGGTGAATAAAATGTTATGTTTTTTTTTTTATATATAGTTACTAATTTGAGTTTGTTTTCTTTTAGAATCGTATGGAAGAATCAAAAGCTTTATTTAGAACTATTATTACGTATCCATGGTTCCAGAATTCATCAGTTATTCTTTTCTTAAACAAGAAAGACTTGTTAGAAGAAAAAATTATGTATTCGCATTTGGTAGATTACTTTCCCGAGTATGATGGTAAGTTTTATCTGTCTAAGTTAGGTTACTATTCTGTTAATGGTAATATTCATAACTATATTGGCAAATACTAATAAATTATACAGGACCAAAGTGCGATCATGCCGCAGCTAAACAATTTGTATTGAAAAAATACTTGGCGGCTAATCCAGACCCTGAACGTCAATGTTATTCGCATTTTACTACAGCTACAGGTTGTTCACTGATAAATACATATACATAAATATATACTATATAAAATCTAAAGCCAAACGCCAAAAGCCTGAGCTGTAAAACGTTCGATTAAATTGTTTTAACATGTATTGCTATATATAAATTAAATTGCTAGTTATGTACATATATATCTATCTACAAGTATGCTAGTGCTACATACATTAAATATTGCTCTTCAATTTATCATTTATGCGTCAACAGGTCCACAAAGGGACGCAATAGCCGCCCGTGAATTTATATTGCGCATGTTTGTAGACTTAAATCCAGATTCCGAGAAAATCATTTATTCTCATTTCACATGTGCTACAGGTAAGTGCTGTTGAAGCTACAATACACTTCTTAGACTTTTCATTTTTGTATACGTATTTACTCTTCTTGTTTAATTGTTTTGAAATGCAGATTGTGTATGTGTGTGTGTGTGTGTGTATGTATGAGTATAAAATAAACAATTACGATTGACAGGCAGTGTGTGCGATTAAAAGTTTAACTCCATTTCATAAGCATTGTACGGCAAGTCTTCGATCAAAGGTAACACAAATATTTTCAGTGCTTCAATGCAAAATGCTTTCAAGTAGTAAAAACGCTAGTTTAAACGTAACTCTGCACAATGACAAATATTTCATTAATATTTTCTAATTGATTTTTTTTCAAATTTAATTAAAATTTTGACTTGCACTATACGCCTACGTATGCAGATACTGAAAACATCAAGCTTGTGTTCTGTGCTGTCAAAGATACAATTATGCAGAATGCTCTCAAGGAATTCAATTTGGGTTAAATTCAACAAAATGTCTTTAACACCTTTCGTGCTAACTTCAAACCAATTCAAAATCTAATTTTAACAATTACTGGAAATCGGTAAATCGAATACAAAAATTTTACCACTAAGTGCATTCCAATTATTACGCTTTCATTTGAACTTGATACAGTGAAAATTCGGCTGGCATTGAGTTTTTGAGCAGCTTAAGTAAAATTTAATGAAAATACAAATATACGAGCAAATATGAAGCGAGATAATATTGCATCCATACCATTTTCATATGTTTAAATATATAGAACGATTTTAATGTATAATTTTACTTGACTTTGTTATTCTAATAAATACTTAATAAATTTTTGTTGTATGTTTGGCAATACGCGTGTGTGGTCAAATACGTGTGTAATTGAAATGATGATATTTGTGATTTTCCTTTGTTTATAACTTGAAATGAAATATATTCAATATACGTAGTTTCTACGGTCTGCACACAAGTTTATGAGAAAAATATTTACAATGCCATGTACTTGAATAGAAACGAGATTGTTTTATTACAAAATTCAGTTTTCCCTTTCGTTTCGTTTTCCGTTATGGTATGATTTACTACATGATAAAACACAATTTCGAGGAAAAAAATTTTTTTTTTCGAAAAGCACACTATCTGTACAATAAATATTTATGGCAGTGTATGTTCGGTTTGTCGAATTACCAAAATTTATGTAACATAGCGAAGGAAGTATCGGAGATCGCATGTAGTATATATTCCTGTTCAGCGCGACAAGACGTGTGGAGCTAACCATGTCCGTCCGTCTGTAAGTCTGCTGGATAGGGAAGACTTAAGGCCTGGTCAGACGGTCTTATATTTTTGTGTCATGTTAGCTGAGTTGTGTTTCGTGTAACTATCAAAATATTAACAATTCACAACACTTAAGAAAATGACTCGTAAATCTAACACGAATTAGAAACGGAGCTATTTTTAAAAATGTCGACATTGCTGATGAGATACATCTTTTCATGGTCACACAAGGTAGCGCGATTATTATATATCGTATCTTCGAATAGCCATAACTTTGCGAAAATTGTTCTCTTGAACTCTTAAATTAAAGGGTAAGAGTGTTACTAAATGATGTAACTGGAGAGACAACTATAATACAGTTCACACTCTGTGTGGAAAGTTTAGAAAAAACTTTTTTACTGGTGCATTCTTGTTTAATATAGGGCTATTCTTTTCGTGGTTCCAAAACCGTATGGTTGTTATCCGTAATCTGTCGAAACCTAACTGTCATTTATGATAAAGAATCGTTGAATCGAGAAGAAGAAATTGTTAAAACCTAGAGGCCCATTTCTCACTCGGTGGTGACTACGTAAATAAACAAAATAGTAGCATTTGGGGCTCGAAAAATCCCCAATTCGTTTTTTTTTTTTCTTTTCAAATACGACACTGGAAGAATAGTTACCGTCAATACGGAGCGTGCTGGGCGCATGATAGCTTTGTTGGCCTGGAATTGAAGATTTTAACTCAAACTATGGCTCTTTAAGTTTGGTTTTGGCACATAAAACTCAACAATTGTTTAGTTCATATCGTGATACTTCGTGAAAAAAGTGGTTGAAAGTTACCTCACAAGAATCGACTGTTGTAATTGATCCCGAGGCACTCATTTAGATGGTTCAGTGTTTCACACAAAATATATCGGTGCAGATTTTATAATGCATAAAAAATTTGATAAAACATTTAATTTTATGTTTTATATACGTTTACTTTTAAAACCACATTAATTAAATATTATTGTAAAAACTAAACAATTGCTTCTTTTCAAGTGTATGTTAGTGTATACGGATACTGAAAATATGAAGCTTTTGTTCTATGTCATCAAAGCTGCTATTATGCAGAATGCATTTTAAGGAATTCAATTTAAACTAAATTCACTTTTCCTCCTAAATTCAAATCTGTTCAAAATTTCTGGAAATTGTTGAATCGAAAATCAAAATTGTACAACTTATTGTTAGTGCATCACAAACATTAAACTTTTATTTCAATTTAATAAAACAAAAAGTGGACAGGACTTGGCCTCGAAAATTATGTAAACTATTCTAATTATGAGCCTAGTAAAATTTGTATGGCGTATATTTTTTGAAACGATTAATTCTACGGAACAATTTAATACTCGTGTTACTATTTCTAGTTTTTCACGAACCAACCATGCGTCATTTTATTGTTTTTCACTTACGATAATGGAACGTTTAACCACCGAAGAACGCATTAAAATTGTTAAAACCTTCTACAAAAGTGGTGACTGTAACACTTTGCATTCGTCTCTCTGCCTGTATGAACGCCTATTTATCAGATACTAAAAGCAGAAGTAAAGTTACCAAAGAAGTTGATCTGTAAATTTCTCTTCGTTTTGTTGCAGAAGAAAATGTCCAATAACTGAGACAATTTTATATACACGGCTGATCTAGAAATAACCGAACTTTTTAATTATAAAATAAAACAAGCATGGTATTATGTTTCAAGGCAAATGTTTATACAAAATACGATTCATTTAACTCAATACAACGTTTTGAATGCTCAAACAATTTATCCATAGACTTTTTAAACTCTCTTTTTGGGATGTTCTTTAGCATCTGTGTCACTGCTGCTTGTATGGCTGGAATGTCATCGTAAAAAGCTCCTTTCGTTGCAGTTTTCGTTTTTGGATAGAGAAAATAATCGCACGGTGATAGATCAAGCGAATACGGAGGGTGCTCGATGAGACAAAACTGTTTTTTCATCAAAAATCATTGATTTTTTGATCATTATTTAACTAATATGGAATAAAACGTGCATACACCTTTCTTTTACCCAAATCTTCATTTAATATTTTGTAGTTTGCACAGTAAGATGAATAGTAAGATGAATTTAATTTTTCTGGCAGCATTGTTCCTTGTTACAGTGAAATTTGCATCGAAAGCGATTATTTCACTTACTTTTTTCACTAACTCTGCACGATTAAAGGCTTCGGGTCGTCCAGGTCTTGGATCATCATTTAAATCATCACGACCACTTTTAAACCACGACTCATACAATCATCATCATAAACTTTTTTTTAACAATTTGTAAGTCTCAGCAAATTTTTTACCGAGTTTAAAACAAAATTTTACATTTGCTCTTCTGTTTGTTTTTACGACATGACTACAAAAACTGCTGTTATTAAAAAGTGTGTCATTTTGTAATCTGTCAAACGATTAGCATGAACTAAGCTGCTTTCAAAAGTAGAAAAATTTACCTTTCTAACAATTAATATGTGGCGCTACGTGTTCTCTATGATTTAAATTAAAAGTTAAGTTATTTTTAGATCCTACCGTGTATGTGTAATTTTGACTTAGAACCAGAGCTCGCAATAATTGGTCTCTCTCGTGCTTGTTGTCAGAAGAAAAACCATTCGTCCACTGACACGACGCGAAACTGTTGCGAAAAAACCCTCAAACTTCGTTCTTCTTTGGCTTGCTCTTCGCTCAATCGACGAGCGTTTTTGTTCGCTCGCTTGGCTCATGTGTTCACTCGAGACCCTTTACTTCGTAAAAACTTGACAAACGGTCTTCTGAGCATGAATGTGTGTTGCGCGTGTCGATAGGTTAACATTTACAGCCATTGGCTATTAAAGCATACGCAAATGCACACAAATGAGCGCCCTATCCTCTTCTCCCTTCCTCTTTAATGCTTTGCCTGTGACGAAATATCTAATGCCTCGTTTACATACACGCAACTTGCAACAACTGGTAGTTGCGCGCAACAAAACGCAACATTTCGTAGTATAATATGTCAGTTACATTTGAATTTCGAGTAGAAGTTGCGTGCAACTATAAATGTTGCGAAATAATTTCTGAATACAACTCTGTGTTTTTGATTAAAAACACTAAAATTGTAACAAAAAGTGATTTACAACACTGAAATTTCGTCGATTATCAGCTGTTTGAATAATAAAGCAAAAGTACAATTAGCATAATTTTTATAAATTGATAATTTTATTTAATTATTGTAAGTGGAGCGTAAAATAAACGACAAGTTACAGTAGAATGATTGAGAAGCTCTCTAACATTATGTATGGACTCTATATATGCTGGCCTAACTCAAAGAATTCAAACAATATATTCGACAAATCAGCTGATCGAAGTTGCGTTTGACTTGCAACTTCAATGTAAACACTTTTTCGCAACTACAAGTTGCAGTTGCTAGTTGCTTAAATGTTGCGTGTATGTAAACGAATCATTAGGCAACAACATAAGACAAACGCAAACACAAAAATAAAGACCTTATTTGCTGACTCTTTGCTTGCTTACTTACTGACTACTTGCTCACTTAGTGACACTCAGTAGCTGAGCGACGAACGGTTCTGTTCGTACCGAGCGGTCAGTAAGAGACCGATTCGTGTGTTACGCTCAACACGAAACCAGTGGGCGAGAACACGCACGAAACGAAAAAGAGGGTTGCTGTTCAGACACAGCGATTCCGGCTCAATTTTTCGGTCTTTTGAGTGAGCAGACCGCGCAGAAAAATTTGGTTGAACATATTTTGTGAGCTCTGCTTAGAACCTTTACTACACTCTTATCCATACCATTGAAGCAAAAAAAAAAAAAAAATTCGATAGTTTTTACCTTACAGAAGTGTGTAGTAATTTCGGTAAATATTAGGAGCGCATCTTTGAAATAATTGTTTATTGATTTATCAAAAAATAATGAGTCGTAACAAAATTATTAGTTATTTTTATTTATTTTTGTACCATTCACACATGGTGTGAAATGGTATTATCAGTTTTTTAGTTTATTTGGGCAGTTTGTATAGAAACCCACCACACACGTTTATATCTCAACACAATACGATTTGAAGTTTCGCTATAAGCTTTGGTTCAACCAAAGTAAACGTTTTTTCTTATTTAGTATTAAATAGTATGACATGTCACGCTTAATAACTTATTTCAATCTATTCACAGATACGGAAAATATAAGGTTTGTGTTTGCAGCTGTTAAGGATACAATTCTTCAATCAAATCTTAAGGAATACAATCTGGTCTGAACTGGATTCGGATCGGACAACTATTTTTGTGATTTTTATTATATATTCATAATTCCTTTTTTCGCATACACTATGATGATGATGATGAATTAATAAGTAAAAAGTAATAAACTTAACAAAAGTAAATGAGAAACAAAAACAAGAAAATTGCAAATGCAAATGCAAAGGTACATACATACAAAATAAATGTAAAATATAAAAACCTACCTACATCAGACATAAATAATAACTAATTAATAACAAACAGAGATCCGAATTCTACAAAAAAATAATAAAAAAAAAAAACATATAATAATTTCTTACGCTAATTAACAAGTCAGCAGAAAAAGCCGAATAATTGGTTTGGAATTCAGTCTGTTTTTGTTTTTTCTGTTTCAAATGCGCGATTTATATTGTGGAGCGTGCTGGTCAGGCGCACGATGTAGGGGCTACATGAAAGAGTGTCGACTCCATAGTAATGTTGTTAATATTTAACAAAATGAGGAATCGTTTAAAAATTACAAACAAAAAGCCAATGTGGTTGAAATTGTGGACAAAAAAGAAATCTTCCAATAAAATGCGCAAATAGAGCCAAATTACAAACAAAACATAAAGACAACAGCCGTTTGTTCGCATAGTATGTACATAAATTGTCAGGTCAGCACAGAATTCCGCATATTTTTCCAAAGTGTTCAACATTACTTCAAAACCAACTTATTGGACCGGCATGCTCCGCAGTCTATATCGCACATAATATATAAAATAATTGAATGAAAGAAGAAGAAGAAGAATGAAGAAAAAGAAATCTAGTAAAATATAAAAGAAATTTGTATGTTAAATAAAGTAATTATGGTTTATATATAAAAATTTAAAAAAAAAAAAAACAAAACAAAAATAAAATTATGATAATAAAATTTGTATATGTATTTCAAGGAACCATTTAATGTATATTTTAATTAAAAACAGAAAGAAATAATATTCGTACTAGCAAAAAAAAAAATAAATAAATAAATAAATAATAATAATAATAGTAAAGCGAAATTAAATAGAGCTCGATGTAGCAAATGAACGTTATTAAAAACAGAAAGCATTGATTCCAAAAAAAGAAAGCAAAAATTAAATAAATGATTAAAAAGAAAAGCTGAAGGGTGAATGAAATCAGTGTGCAAATATATAAAAATAAATAAATATTTTCCTAATTGTAATATTTATAATCGCTATACATACATGCAACAGCAACAACAACAGCATATTACAACAAAAAAAAAATATATATATATACATATTAAAATGTAATAAAGCAAATGCGTGCGTATATAGTACAGCATCAGCAACAACAATTGAAAGAATTGTTTTAACCAATAAAAACAACAACAAACAACAACAACAGAAATAAATTAATTGTAACATGCTTCGTTATTAAAATATAATTTATATTTTGTTTTTAATTATTTGTTTTATATATCAAATATATTTTTGTTTTCTGTTTTCTAATTTTAATTTAATTTTATATATTTTAAATTAATTAACTAAATACGCACATTAAACTGTAAACAAAACAACTATTTATGTAAAAAGTATCTATAAAGAATTAATAGATTTTTCTCACATGTATATGCGCATTTAACACATATGCATATATATGCATATATATATATATATATATATATATATATATATATATATATATATATATATATATATATATATATATATATATATATATATATATATATATATATATATATATATATATATATATATATATATATATATATATATATATATATATATATATATATATATATATATATATGCATATGTGTTAAATGCGCATATACATATGAGAAAAATCTGAAAGAGTTACTCTGTTTTATTAACATTTTGCATACAATGCAGGCAAAGTTTTTTTTTGGTTTGTTTAGTCTTTTGTTAGTTTGTTACTTTAAAACGTATTATTGTATACCTGTGCTAACAAGCATACAATAGGAATTTAAGCACCAAACTTCAACAAAATACATATGTATGCTTTAAATTCAACAATTGTCTGTCAGGCGTGATTTGGAAAAACGTAGCAAATTTGCTCGCAAGTACAATTTCTTAGGCTCCACAATATGCCCAAAGTTATACACAATAATTTATTTGCCTTATTTAAATAAACTCTGTATTTTACACTACAAATACACTTTAATCAAACAACCAAACAACCAACCAAGCTATCAACACTTCCATTTAACCGTATTTCTCTTAAACAATATGTAAAAAAAAAAAAAAAAAAAAAATCCGTTTAGCAAGAACAATTTTTTACATGCATATAGTAAATGTCCTCCGATTCGAAAGCACTTTAGTTTAAGTACGATTCAACAAGAGTGTTGTATAAAGCTTTAATCCGAGCATAGTAAAACAATTTAATTAATTAATTAATTAGCTTTTAAAAAGCTGGAAGAAAAAAAAAATAAACATTGATAAACAAAAATAAGATTATTTACATTTAAATACATACATACAAGTATGCATTGCGAGAATATGCATTAATGTGAGTTAGTAAATTCGAAATCATATACATACATGCATGCACATGCATGCATGCAAATAAACAATTTACTTTTTGTTTGTCGCGCTTCGCAGTGAACTAATCAAATATAAAGGCCATATATTTTCGTATGTATCTCGTAAAATATGTGTATATGTTGATGTAGTTATATTTGAGTAATTGGTAAACGAACGATCAAACGAATCGCATTTAAAAATATCAATTTCGGAATTAACGAAAAGAAAAAATTATTTTCGAACATGTGCTGCGATTGATCTGATCACTAACGACGCGAAATATTTTACTTTTCCGTCCAAAAGTATTAAAATGAAAATAACAGGCAATGATTAAAAGCCATATATTTTCCTTAATTATCATTTGAAACAGCATATTTCATTAACAAGAACATTATAGTTACATTTACAAAACCGGTACCAATATTTTAAACATTAATGAAAAACTAACTAATGATGGTAATTCTAATAGAAATGGTCGAACAAAATTTATAAAAGCGAAATATTATTATAAAAATATGTAAGTACTGTAAGAAAATCCAAAATTACTACAGTTTTACGCGTCAAGTGAACCATTAGTTGATAATTAATACATTTTTAGCATCTAGTTCATATTTGCGAAACCAAATATTAAATATACATATATACAAAAGAGTAAAGTAAATAAAAATTATATAAGCAGCAGCATGATACGTTTCTCGAACTACAATACATTTTATTAAATTTCAAACAGATTATGCTGCAATGGACGCTACAAAACTAAAACAAGCTAAATAAAATAAAATAATTAGGTATATAGTATATATACATATATATATATATATATATATATATATATATATATATATATATATATATATATATATATATATATATATATATATATATATATATATATATATATATATATATATATATATATATATATATATATATATATATATATATATATATATATATATATATATATATATATATATATATATATATATATATATATATATATATATATATATATATATTATGTTGCTTGTATCTAGAATTTTATACCACCAAATCCAAACGTTCATTTAACAACACTCTATAAAGTTAAAGAAACAGAACAACATGGTCGTAAGACAAAATAATTTCCTACTATAAACAGATTTTTGACTCAAAAATGTTTGTTTTTTTTGTTAGCGTTTTGTGCCTTTCTAGTGGTCATAATTTTCAAAGCCCCACTTAAAAGACGTTCAAGAATTAATATTGAGGAAGTCCAACAAGCGGATTAACTACATATACAAAATGCGTATAAATTGTTTTTGATTTATATATATATATATATATATATATATATATACTGAGTCTATGCGAGAGATATAAATTGTAATTTTCAACCATTTAATCATGACAATCCAACACCGTGCATATGCATGTACGATTATGCTCTTTAATCAAAGAACAGCACAGGCCACCTTCGTACGCCTTCCATGCCATGTCTACTTGAAAGACGTACTTATGCTTATGTGTTTACACCAAAACCATATTTCATTTTGCATTGAGAAAAGCTGTTTCCAACGAAAATTTTGCATTTATACTAGCAGCTTGCATTCGTTGAAACAATTGATTTTAGCTTGCTTGTACAAACCGAAAATGGGCAGCAGATTTTAAAAAAATGTTTGTTGAAAATAAATAATTTGCTACATATTGTACATGCAGAAGTGTTTAAAATGTAATTGAGCCGAA
Source organism: Leucophenga montana (assembly GCA_035044765.1). Taxonomy (NCBI): domain Eukaryota; kingdom Metazoa; phylum Arthropoda; class Insecta; order Diptera; family Drosophilidae; genus Leucophenga; species Leucophenga montana. The sequence goes on from JAWNNQ010001520.1 coordinate 22,954, forward strand.
TTACATACTATAAATGTTTTTAATTATTTTTCTATTATCGAGTGCAACTCACTCAATAAGACACTAAATAATCAAAATAGCCCGAAGATAATGTTAAACTCTGTCTTTTTTTTTGTGCATCTTTCGATGATGCGAGTTAACAAATTCCTTGTGAAAAATAAGCATTTTCAGCATCAAAACCTTGATGGGAACAGTGCATAACTCTGTTGACTTGCATTATCTTTATATAAACCTACGCCGAGTTTTCAGAATGCTTTATACATAAAAATATACAAAAGAAAGTTGCTGCCCCACTTCGCCCTTCTTCATGACTCCTCGGGTAATAAAATTGTTCATACAAAAATGCTAAAATCGCGTTTAAACAATAGGGGGTGGGGGTAGGAGGGTGAAAATACTTAACGATCTATTCTCATATGTATATATATTATATATAAAAAATTATAGAACCATTTTTGGAACTTATTCAGATAAGCGGCATATAAATGCATACTTTTTTTAAACAAATGATTATTTTTGAATTACATTGAAACCCAAATTCTATTAACAAAAAGTTATTTAATTAAAATTTAAACTTTCAAAAAGCCAACGGTTTTCTTTCAGTCTCTGTCTTTCTAATATCATCCCGCACACATGACCATTTAAGGCAAACACATGATCGCTAGACGACTTTGTAGCTAACAGCTTTTTATCGTCTACTCAGAGCAGCTGCGCTTTTTTCAATTTCTTTGCCGTTCTTTTTTAACTTTATGACGTACGAAAGTAAGTAGTCGTGGTTGAAATGTATCCGCTGTGTTTGTTTTAAATTAATTAAATAAATGCGTTAATTTAAATTAAAGCCTATGTGTTATTCTGATATATGATCTATATTATTGTAAAATTTCATGAAAATCCATGCAGTAGTTTTTGCCTGAAAGAGTAACAAACATCCACACATCCATACAAACTTTCGCATTTATAATATTAGTAGGATATCCATTAAATTTAAAATATTCAAAATCTTCCTTAAGGTCTATTAAATAACAGCTTTATTATCTACAATCATTCACTGAGATATCACTCAAATAAACTAGGTATCTTCTCAGAAACAGAGTGCAGACTCTGTCTAGAGGATGACGAAACTAGTTTACATCTGCTTTGCGATTGCTCGGTCTTGGCCCGGCTCAGAATTGAGTAGATGAATAGACCTTTTATTACAACTGTTGAGATCAGAAATTCCTCGTCTAAGCATATTATCCGTTACAAAAGACATCATTTTCTGTCGCAGTGCCCGTTTCCTATAGGATGGCCCTCAGACGTTCTAGCTCTGACACTGAGTCTTAGTTAGCGCTACAGGCTGCTCTGATCGAGTCTGATTCGCAGTGGCCACTAGCTTGTCATGCGGCTCTGGCTCAGATACTACGCCACGCACTGATTATGGTTTATCTACTCTCATAAAAAGTAATTTAAGCACAATAATGAAAAAGCATTCTGTAACAAAAACAAATGAAAAGAAAATAAACCAAGTTACTAGCAAATGCACAGCCTACAAATATGCTATAAGTGCATTTTTTAAACTTACATTTTGTAGCTACTTACATTGTGTGCTCTTTAAAATATTTTGCTTACAATTTTTTTTTTGTTTCTATAAATATTTTGCGCTATGTCACTCACACAATTAAGATGAATATAAGGAAACCCTATATGCTAAAATCCTGCAGGCCGTTTAGGCTACAAAGCGTGCCAAAGAAAAAGACATGAATACACTCGAAAAACATAACCCATCCTGATGCACTCTGGTAAACAAAAAAAAAAAAAACAAAACATTGTCAGGAGTTACTAAAATGTCATAATCACTGCACATTATCTCTCTCACATAAACTCAGTAATAGTTTCTTAATAATAAAAAATAAAAAAAATAATATTTAAAATAGTAAAAGAAAAACAAAAATAAAAATGATTTAGTAGTAATTTTAATGAAGTAAAATAATTCTATGTGTAAACTGTTATTGTTAGCCAAAATATTTTTTTGTTTGTTTTAGTTTTACTTTTTCCTTTTTGTTTTTTTTTTTTTTTGTTGAACTGTAAATATATTTTATGCATCAAAAGTAAAGTACATATTATATACTCAAAAATAAAAGTTTAAACTAAATAAATGCATAATTGAAAACAAATAACAACTTTTTAATAATACCTATAAATATAAAAGAAAAAAAAAACACTAAGTAAAATGGCTATAACAAAGTTAATATATGTATTTTGTATTTTTATATACAATTTATAATTTGGATATAATTAAAGTCAAAAGCAGCAAAAAAAAAAAAAATTAAATAATAAAGCTAAAATAAACGAAAATTTAAAACAAGCAGCCATTTTCCGGTTCTCACTTTCGGAGATTTAGTGAAAGTGCGTTCGATAAAATGGTAAGTTTTTCACGTACGGAAGGATTTTGCGTTTTAAATTCACATAACGCAAGTCAAGTGAATTCAAAAGAAAAAATTAAGCACTTTGCCGAATTCACTTTCGCAAAAATATTGCCAAAAGTGCGAACTTGAACACGCCTGAATAAATATAATAAATAATATACTAAGCTAAACACAATGTGTAATTGTAATTAAACAAGTGAAAACCAATACTTCTAGTTATGTAACTTTTTTTCAAAAATTGCAGTAAGGAATTTTGAAAGTATTAAGCGCGGAATCTGGATGTAAAAAACATATACTATAATACAATACATGAAAATGCAGTTTGCAACTTTGAAATGAGCTGATTTCGAATGTGGCGCGTTTAAGGTACCAAATCGCACATTTTGATTTACAGGCTATCATGTTGAACAGAAAAGAAAATTTAATTCAATAATTTAACTTTGAGCATGTCAAATATTAAAATCAAATCAAGTAACGTCAAATAGCGTTTAAGTGTGGGATTTATAAATATAAAAATTAAGAAGATATAATAATTCGAGTGGCACGGAAGTGAATTAGAGAAAACAAATAGGAAATAATGCAAATTGAAAATAATAATAATAATAATAATTAACATAATAATAGTAAACTAAACAAAAACAAAAAGGAATTCAAACTTAAAATCTGTACTAATAAAATTCTTGTACTAAAAAAATATTTAAGTTATTTAAAAAAAAAAAAAAAACCTATTGCATAATTCTAGGCTAATGTAATATGTACTATGATAATACAAATCGGGCATTAATGATTTAGTCACGTTTTGCGTTGTGTATTTTAGGTCACACAACGCAACGTATTTAGGAGGGCGGGGGGGTTTAACGTGTGCACATTTTCATATACGTACTTATAAAATTAGCTATATATGTACATATATATATAATATATATATATATATATATATATATATATATATATATATATATATATATATATATATATATATATATATATATATATATATATATATATATATATATATATATATACATATATGAATGAGCAGCGCTTAGGCTTGTATATGATGAAAGAGCGTGTGATTTGTGCCCTACCGCCAGCGAGTCGGATATCTCTAAAATTTTGTACCATGATTTTTTTACACAGCAAAAATACAAAATATTTATTTGACTCGCAAACGGTTGCCGTAAACACGCATAACATCTATGCACAAAAGTTGGTCTTAATGAAAAATGATAATGAAAATTAATAAAAATTTTAGATAATTAACAAAAAAAAAAACACATTATCTATATGTACACCTAATATTATAAAGCATAAATATAATTAAAAATACAAAAAAAAAAAACAAAAAATACCTACAATTGCATTTGATTGTCATCCGTCGTAGTAAATAAATGAAGGACACAGCGGCTTCATATGTGTGTATGTAGGTATTTCAAAAATTTATTACTTTAATTTATCTTAACATCTACAATTAAATATTATATATACTATATAAATATGCTCCACATGGACATCGGCGACAAACATAATTACTAATTTTTGTTCACTTTTTGTTTTTCGTTAACTGAGTATCACATTTTCATAACAACTTCAATTTACATACATTATTCATTCAATTTTCTAACTAAACACTAAAGATAAATAATAATAAAATAAAAAAAACGCAAAACAAAATTTTAAAGTAACTAAACTAAAACGTACAATTATAAACTGTGACAGAATAAAAACAACTCTAATGCTTAACATACATACAAACTTAAGAACTAAATTAAAAAAGGGCGCACAAATTGACTTGCATTTTACATAACAACAAAATCGCTTAAATTACGCTCAGGTTGCACCATGCTGGATGGCATCAATTGAACAAGTTTGTTGAAGAGAAATGCGCGTCTGTTTTTCACTTCATGGTCGCGATCACGACGTGCACGTTTTGGCGCAGGAGCAAAACGCATGAACGACGAAGAGGTGGAGGAGGCCGTATCTGACATGCCAGATGTGGCACTACTCTCACAGGATTCCATTGAAATATTTTCAGCGGGTGTCGCGATATTTCTTTCTATTGTAATTATATTGCCGTCAGTGTTATAACTCGGCGAAACAATAGCATCCCTGCAATTATTATGTAATGCTGACGTTGCAGTTGTACTATCCGCATTAAAGTTGCCCAGCGCTGGAGTAGTTAATGAAGTTTCATCGTTTCCACTGTCTTCAGTTTTAAAAAGCAGTGATGCCAATTTGTGAAACTGCAGCAGTAAAAAAAAAACAAAAACAAAATTAATTTTGAATTAAACAATATAAATAAATATCACTTACATTGCTTAACTGCTCTGTGTCGCTGTGATCTATCACCTCCGCAATATGTTTGCGTAGATATTCCATTGCTCTAATCGGATTTTCCCGCGCCATTTCTTCGTAGTGCAGTTTGCGCACCAAATAGCGACAGTGTTTCAATATCTCACAGCGCTTTGGCCTATTGTGCAGAATTAATAAGTTATATACAGTTTTTTGTATTGCATATTTATTGCAATGCCGCTTACTTTTCTAATTGAAGTTGCCAGAAGTCATTCAATCGCAACTGCGGCAGCTGATAAATGCCCGGATTTCCGCCAAACAAATAGTGCATCTGAAATGATAATTATTAGTTAGGAAAAAAATTTAAACTGTTAAAAAATAGAAGCACCTTTGAAACTTCATCGTACACCAGTTGATGTGCATAACGCGGACATGGTTCAATGCTGCCCTCAGCAACACTAGCGCCTAAAATGTTGTCCTGGTTTATTGTGTTGGCATCTTGTGAATTGTGCCGACAGTAGTAAATGCGCGACCATTTGTGACACTTCAACGAGTATACCCAAAAAGAATTGGATGCGTCCGCGTGCTGCATATCACGACGTTCTTTTATCTTACTTAAACTCTGAAAATAGTGCATAGCCTCATAAGTTAATATCAAACTAATCTAACGTATTTTATGTCAGCTACCGAAAAAATATAAATCTCATCACGTTCACAGTCAATTGTAGCGCGCAGTGTGTAGCCTGGCGTTGGTTCAAATCTTGCCTCACTATTTGAGTTCAGTAGATCTTTATTGAGCACGGAAATGGCCTGCGTATCAACGTCGTAGCTCAAAAAGTCATCCATATCCTCTTTACCACGCAGCCCACCATAGATATAAAGTTTGCGATTTTTCTGCAGTAAAATAGGCTTAAGACAACCACATATAATATGAAAATAAGCTGTTATTTAACTTACAGAGTGAAAAACCATACAATGTGTGAGTCGCGATTTTATTGAGAGCACATCCGCTTCAGCTGCGCTTGGGTGATGGCAATCAACAAGTATCTGTGTCCATGTATTTGTTGCAATATGATAGGAAAACAAACCCGAGTATTCGGGCTCGTTTGACGGTGTAGCCGTGACACTTCGTGGAGTAAGCACTTTGCCACCGAAAATGTATATAGTGCGTCTGTCGCTGTCAATGCACATTTGATGATCGTAGACTAGCTGCGGACCTCCGACTTGACTGGTATCATCACATATTTGCATCCAAGCGCGTGCGCGTGTATCAAATAAGAAAAAGTCGCTCTACAAAATTGAATGAAAACAAATAATTTAAATACATATGTAGTTATAATCTTATATAAATATTCCAAACCTTTATGTAATCGGTGGTTCTTATCGAGTTATCCAAATATCGACCTAGCATAAATATATTTTCACTTATGGGATCGAAGACCATTTTGTGACAGGAGCGCGGCGTAGGACCATTAAACTGGTCAGAGTGTTCAAACAGTAAAGTCCAACGACTTGTTTCAATATCGAACACCCACAGATCGCTTAGATCTTGAAAACCATCCCAGCCGCCATATAAATACACATGACGCTTCTTTGTATCCACAATCAGTTGATGCCCACCGCGATTACCTGTATTAGCCAGTAGTAACAATTCACAAGTGTTAATTGTAATCTTAAAAACGTTCTTGCACTCAACGTTGCGGCAATGAACTTTACCTTTTTTTTTTATATAAATAGCATTTGCAGATAAGCAGCGCGGAGAAATAGCATGGAATATGAAATAAAACCGATAACTCACCAGGTTTAGCTTCGCACAAAGTTTGTTGCATTTGCCAAACGTGCTTGTAGTCTTGCTTATTAAGATATTCATCCATTAGACCTTCTTCTATGCAATGGGCCAGAAATTGCTCGGCACGCAAAAAATTTCCCTGCTCAACTAAATAATAATGAAGCTCTGTGATAAGCGTATGTTCTAGATGCACATTTGTTTGCTGTTGTAGCGCATCAAAGGCAGACGTATAGCCCTGTTGTCGAAAATGTTTTAGGCATAGCTTGATGATTTCAACTTCACGCAGCTGTGGATATGAAAAATTTCACAAATAAATTAAGGACCGCATAAAACAAAACTAACCATATTATAATGTTGCATTCTGGAGTTCGTATACATGGGATCATCCTGTCCGTGTAATTCAATGTACCAAATGCTAAAATTGAAGGAAGGCCCCCATGAGAGCAATGGCACAATTTTCAAATAAATTATGGGCAGAATCTGTGAACCGTCCTCGGTGAGACAACGTAAATTAAATACTTCAGGTATATTATCGTTCTTCAAACCGCTAGAAAGGAATGAAATATGTAATAATAATGAAATAGTAAATCAGATAACGAAAAATCTGTGTACCACTTACCCTTCTAAGAGGAGCACCATGTGTTCATCTTCTAAGCCCCCAAAGATACGGAATTTTTTAACGTTGCATACGTGTGACTTTTCGAATTTTCCAAACTTAATTTTTCGAACAATTGCGGGTCTTCGCAGTTTTAAAGTTAGATACTGCGGTGGATTATTTGTGTAGGCAGACCAGCGGGAAGTTTGATCGTTGGGACAGTCCACAAGTACATTGCTGTAAAATTATAAAAAAAAAAAAATACACTTGAATTCCTTTTTTTTTTTTTTTTTTTTTTCATTTTTGGCGCACTTGGCAAGGCGATTGCGAAATAACAATATACATATGTACATATATAGGTAGTTTACTTCAGCAGAGTCGAACGTACTATAGCCTACAAAGATGGCTAAATATTTTTGTACAAGCTTTTATTTATGCATATTTTTAATTTTAGCTTCTCTCTGTGATTTTGAAAGAATGTTTTTATTTTTTAATAGCATATGCCTACTTGCACGTTAGCAAAACCCGCAAAGAAAAAAAGTCGCATAACAACGCACGCCGGGTACCACACGTATTGAGCCTCTGTATGCGTGTTCGTGTGCGGAGTGGCCGCATTCAAATAGCTGCACTTATGCAGCTGGTATACAATGGAATATATTACTTTTTGATAATTCAATATAAGAATTATTTCCTCACTTGTCTACATGATCAACAGGTTTTTTTGAGCCTTTGACAATAATAAAGCATTAAACTGGTTTGTTACCGGGCACAAGTACTTACATACATATATGTATGACAATGTGCCAATGTTTTTAATAAACTGTTAATACTTCGCAGCTATATATGTAGGGTATATGCAAAACGAACGGTCACAACACCAATGCAAATGTATTTCTAGTGCAAAAGTCAAAGTTATGCAAAAATTGTTTATATGCTTTCTTGAGCCGCATAAGCCCTGCACACTTACTCGGGCAAATAATTTGGCGCATAACTGGAATAATGATGAATTTCGTAGTTCAACCGCTCCAACTCCAGCGTGAAAGTCTTTTCATTAAGGTTTGCAACTTCCGATGAAGCTGCCAACGAACTTGCGGTGCTGGTAGACGCCATTGCTGTTTCTTTTACTTGACACCAATTTAGCACAAAAAATTGTTGTTTCCGTTAACACGCTTCTATGTGAGCACAAATTAGCTAGAGAACTAAAGAAACCTGTAGTCTTGTTAGTTTAATTATGCAAAATATATTTAGCGGATTTAATAGCAAATACAAAATTGCCTATTATATGGCGTCTCGCTTGCACTTGTTATCAAAGTTAAAAGCGTGAAATGTGATTGACAAATTGTCATTGGCATTTTCTAGTATATTTCGAAATCTTTGGTATTCATTGCTTTACAACTTGGTTGCACTTGCTACAAAAAAAAAAAAAAAGCAAAAGCAAAAAGAAAAGAGAAGTGAAAGAAAAAATTCGCAGTTATTTTTAATAGATAATTTGTTTAACTAAGCACGCGTATCGTTAATGCAGCATGTGTTAATTTACACGGTCTATGCAATTAAGCAAAAAAGTAGCGAGATATTTAAGTGTTCAGCAGCATTAGTACTCACCGAAGCGCAGCAGCATTGATAATTTTTAATAAATTTATACATAGAATTTTCAAGGAAATCCGTAGAAAAAAGTATATACATATAAAAAAAATGGTAAGAATCATCCTACATAAGGCTTTATTTGTGCCAAGTTGTAATTTAAAAAGAAGTTCAGGCAAATTCATCATGGCCAAAACTAACTATCAAACGGCCCAGGCTAGTAAGCAGCAGCACCAGGCGCCACCCACTTCGCCCCCTAACCCGTGACTTTTACCAACTTCAATGTGTGTGGCACAAAACGCAGTGTTGGCTTAATGAATAAAATTACTAACTCCCATTTGCGATTTTCTAAGCAATAATTTGCTGGCATATGTCTAACAACTGCCTTTTCCCAAGGCACGCCCAGTGGGAGACTGTGCAACCGTTTAAACTTGAAACATACATATATGTATGTATTTATATACATATATTTATATATATACTTGGAGATTCCAACTACAGATATATATAGTCATACATACGTATATATATGCGCCATTTTATTTGCGCTTACTTTTTCCCTTTATGCTTGTGCTTTTAATGTCCTTTACTCCTTGTACACACACACATACGCAACAACTAATCGTTTTAAATAATCCATTTAATTGCAGGGAAATGAAACATCGCTGCCTATGGAAATGTGTTCCAATTGTAAGTTAACAAGCGAAAGTTAATATATTTTTTTTTTTATTCTCATTTGAATATTGAAAATCTTGCTAGTTTGAACATAAACAAATAATATAAAACAATAATGTGACCGTAATATCACGTGAGACTTCAGAAATCAGAGCAAGGGAAATACGAAAGACATCCATAAATAATAAAACAATTCAAACGCTGCCATCAGTCAGAAGCAATGCATCAACAGCTACTCGAAGTAAAATTAAACAAAAACAAAAATACAATATTAACGCTGCCTCCTATATATAGACCCAAAAAAAAAAAAAGAAAGAAATAAAATCTAGACAAAATGAACACAACGTATATTTCACGCTAGCATTACTTACAAAGCGCAACGCCAAATTTTGCGGCATCGCTTTTTATTTTACTTAATAAATATGAAAATATATTTATACGACTGTACGCCTAGATGTTGTTGCCCAGCGCAGATGATTGTTTGTAAAGAATTTCGTGTTCTCTGCTGCGGCGTGGTAATAAACAAAACAAATATTTACGTTGTAAGCTGCGGACCGATGCTCTAGAGTCTAGACTATCTAATTTAGACCCGGAGTCAATGCAATTGCAAATACATACACTTATGTACATATGTATGCATATGCATAAATTGAAATTCGTTTTACATATTTCTGTAGTTTTCTTCAATGCATTGTATTTTCCTTGGCATTGCGCGTTTTCTAAATTCTCTTTGCTTTATAAGTATAATACCCTATGTGTTTGTTGTTTTTCAGCAAGTATGATAATGTAGAAATTGTTAGTTTACATTGACCAAGGAATTGCCGACTGTTTACTGAGTATCCGGGTACCAGAATACACCAACATTCTAGATATTGAGCAAGCTAATCGACTTACCAGAAAATTTGCGGCAACCAACCAAATTGTGTGTTATTCGAAGACAAACTATATCGAAACAAATCCGCACTGAAACATATAGAGCCAAGTACTAAAGCAATCAAAGATATTCTTAGAAGATTAGGTGCCTGTATAAAACAGTTAAAATTACTGATAGTAATACTAACCAGACGCTGTCAACTAAAGAAACACATGTGTGTTATGGTTAACACAAATCAACTGAATGTAGATTCTACGACAATTAGAAAGATCATTCTCATGAAGTATGAAGTTGTAGCTAGAAGTAGACTTCAAGTTATAGGCAGGCACTAAGTAGGAAAAGATCAGATTTTTTAACCTGATTAGATTCTCAAGCCACCAAGACCACGCTAAAGTCGAGAAACAAAGTGCTCGAATGCGTTTTTCTCGTCTTGCTGGGATTAGAATAATGAAACTTTATTTTACCATCTATAAAAACTTTTTCAGTAAAACTCAATTGCGATGCCTGTAAAAAGGTCAGAATAGTGCTCAAATGTTCACTTACATAATGAATTGCATTCGGAGCAGTTTTTGTTAGTTTTTGTAGGGTTCAATTGCACTTAGATGATGATTAACAGTCAATTCTACTCTACGGCAGCCGCCACATATTGAAGAAAGTGAAAAAAGTCTGTCTCGTTGTATCAGAGCTAAATTTAGATCCGGTTAGAACAACATGCTCGAGTGTTAACGGGAATGAATTGGAATCAGCAAATAAAATTGCTGTCCTGAGTATGGTCAATCGCTGCATAAAACGACCTCTACAACAGTCTATCCCGTCTGACGCAATTGAACACTGTGAATCGATCGTTTATGGGACTTAATACCTGTTTTACGTTTAATCTATGTTTCTTCTGTTTCTAAATTTATTACCATGCACTATCTTATCAAGATATATAACTAACTATATGTATATTGATCCTGGTATATCCCTCAAGCTGTTACTACAACAACCACGGATCCTTTTAGGGCGTTATTTTATATGTGCCTATAATTAATTATAATCAAACGGTTAATCATTTTATATCTCAACTCTTTTATCTATATATTCATTTCTTAAAGAACTATCATGTTTGGTGTGTAAACCGACTAGGTGTGAAATTAGAAAAAAAAAATTGTTTTTCAATATTACAACCTTTGTATACAATTAGATTACACCAAAAGCACATAATCTGTAGACTTACTATACTCTTCTGTTTTGTATGTCAGTGCAATATAGCAGATGGTATGCCCATGAAGTACCAAATTTGTATATGCTGCTCTAAAAGGCTAAGGAAATACCCTTTTCCCCTTAATTTTCAGTTTTTCTATCAAAAATAAAAATACTACACTAAACAGTGGAGTAGACTCTAAGTTGTTTATTAGTAAGGCTATAACACTAGGAAAGGGGTTGTTGTTTTATCACGCCTGCTAGCAGTTGTCTGCTTCAATGTTTTTGGCCAATTATTGCCGTTTTTTATTAATGTGTAATCGATTTGCTTTATCTTCTATATATCTTATTCTATATATATAAATAAAAATGAATATATGTATGTGTGTTCTCTGTGTTCCTAAACGATGTATACCCGGGAGGGTTTCTGGCCAAAAAAGCAGCAACGTGTTGGATTTACCTAGTCTCTATATAAATACAATATGTAAACTTTAACTTAAAATATTCATGAATATTTTTATATAAATACATTTTTTATCGAATATTATCTCTAGATACTTGATAGCAGATTTTGTGTTTATCAAATTATTTAAGATTGCAACAAAAATTAGTATATAATTTTATTAATTTAATTTTTAACCATAATAAATAAGTAAAATCTGGGTTACAAGTATAGGCGACGTGCCTATACTTGTTAGTATTTCGAAAATGCATTAATAACATTATTTTCGAAAGATGTGGTAAAGTGTATTAATGCTTCGTTTTGACTGCAGTAAGCTAATCGCTTGTTTTGTTTTTGAATTATTAAAAATTGTTTTCTTTGTGATTTTTTTTTATATGTATATCTAATTTACAATAAGCGAAATTTTAAATGTATTTTGTCACAGACTTAGTCCATTGGTTTTTTCTTTCTTTATTTTACGTGTGTTTCTCTGTGTCTCAGCGTCTATGCATATTTATATATATATATATATATATATATATATATATATATATATATATATATATATATATATATATATATTTATATCTATGTCGATTTCACTACTGCTCGCTCTTGAGAACTCATTGATATGCTGAATGAATGTTTTAAAACGTGTCTAAAAATAAAATTGGTCACATTTTGTATAAACACACGCATTGCTCTAGAATTTCGAAAATGCCAATATAACAATTAACTATTAAATTTACTTGTCGGATAGTGCAGTATTGGCAATTGATGTTCAATTGTAAATTCTTTCGGTTTTGTGTTTCTGTTAAATTTTAGGTTTCTTCGTGTATTATCATTTGTTGTCTAGCTACCTCGTATGTACTTAATATGCCCTGTGTAAATAGTGCGAAAGGGTATATTAAGTTTGTAGAAATATACCTATTTAACAGGACGATGGAACCATGGCAGATCACATAAAGTATATATAATCTTAATATAAGCATTAGAGATATTAGATTAGATATTGAGGTTAGAATGTTCACTCATCAGATAAAGAGAATTAAATGAAATTGTCAACCATACTGTAAGGGGTAGCTTATACAAATATGCCCACAAATAAGTAGTGTTTTGAACAATATTTCTTCTAATTTACATATTTTACAGTTTAAGCTTCATTCAATGCAACATTCTTGTAAATCGAATGCACCTAAATATTAAGGCAAAATATTTTTTGCTGAAAAAAAAATATGCATTGTATGAAGCTCAAACTAAAAAATGAATACAAATAATTTGGCATACCTTATGTAAATTCCAATAAATTATAACGTATAGATCGGACCACTATAAGAGATAGCCCTTTGTAATTTGAATTCTAATTTTTCGTCAATTTTAATAAAATATTCCACATACAAGTATGTTCAGTTCGAGCCATTAAAGAATGTAGTTCCTTTTTTTAATAAAATATTGTTGTACCATCTATTTTTCACAGTCGACGCTGATGAAATACGTCGTTTGGGCAAACGTTTCCGCAAATTGGATTTAGATAACTCGGGCGCGCTGAGCGTAGATGAGTTCATGTCATTGCCCGAACTGCAACAGAATCCTTTGGTGCAGCGCGTCATTGATATATTCGATGCAGACGGGAACGGAGAGGTTGATTTTAAAGAATTTATACAAGGTGTTTCACAGTTCAGTGTCAAAGGTGATAAGCTGTCAAAGTTGCGATTTGCGTTTCGTATCTATGACATGGATAACGACGGTTACATATCGAATGGTGAACTGTTTCAGGTGAGTAGAGAAATTATATACAATACAATTATGAAATATTGGTTTATTAATGCTTTTAATATTACAGGTTTTAAAAATGATGGTTGGCAATAATCTTAAAGATACACAATTACAGCAAATTGTCGATAAAACAATTTGTTTTGCGGACAAAGACGAGGATGGTAAAATTTCCTTCGATGAGTTTTGTTCGGTCGTCGGCAATACAGATATACATAAAAAAATGGTTGTTGATGTTTAAAAGTCGCGCTACAAATCTAAAGTTATACTTAAAACGTTATTTATTTTTTTTTCTTGTTTTTCCATTTCGGATTTATAGTAGAATCGAGTCGATAACTGCGCCGGCATCTTGCCTGTGCAATCAAAGTTAGTAAAATATTGTTTGATTTTAAACTCGTGCTCCTTTTGCATATTAATAATTGAATATCATTTCAAACAAAAATAAGAAAAAAAAAAGGTTAAAATCTCTATTTGTAAGTTGTAAACTTAAAATGAAAAAAAAAAAAAAACAAAACAAAAAATATGCGCCTCCTACTTCTTAAACATATAGTCATAATTTATTATAAATATAATGAACCGAGTAAACAACAAGCGTAATACAAGTATAAATAAATTAAACAAATGAAGAATTACTTAAATGAAGGGAATAAAGCAAACTCGTTGAACGTTTCTCAACACAAATCAAACGTTTTTCATATTATACATATTATTATATAAATATATACATATATGAATTATGTGTCTAAGCTCGAATATACATAATAACTATATATATATATATATATACGACTTTTTCTCGTATTTTAACACTCGATATATATACTACTTATAACTTTAAAGTGCATTAAACGTATCACAACGTTACGTTAGACGAACCCGAACCTCTAAATATATTTATATTTTAAAACGATACAAACGAAACCCAAATGCCAAACTCAAGTCAAGCAGTAATCTAATCGATCGATGTATGTACGAATCTATTTAATTGAACGATAAAAATAAAAACAAATTAATAAAAAAGAAAAAAGAATCAAATACGAAATTAGAATCAGCCACAATACAATGAATGACGTGTATACATTGTTTTATGTGTAACTGATTAATACCGGGCTCCCGATAACATGACTAACTAATCCAAATCGTATCAAACCGAAAAACAATGCATTCTAAATTCGAATACGAAAACTTCGCACAACGGTTATGATGACGATAGCAGCGACAATGTTGGCTGTGATGAGCCATACATGCGCTATGCGCATAGAAAATTAGCTTACATGAAGCAAATTGATGAGGAAAAGCTTTAATATTGCTAGTGTATATGTCATTTTAATAACACACACAGTACTTTATCATTAAATAAAACAAATAAACAAGCCTTGATTTTTCTAGTCACTTGATGTTGTACATTTTACATTAAATAAAACTCTTAACACAATTAAGCCTCTGCCAAACATGTCGAGTAACATTTTAAAGCTCATTTTTTTGTTTTTTTTGGCTTGTACTCTATGCCATGCCGATAGTCAGATGATAGACAAATACAAAAAAAAAAAGAAGATTACAAAAAAAAAAAAAACAAAACAAAAAATATCCAGCTTGAGTTCAGATGACCAAAACAAACGACTTGATTTTCTTTTAATTTTTCGCAATTGTGTTTAAACACTAATTAATTAAACTAAATATAAGTCTATTAAGTGTACTATCTAGTTCTGTATAAATAATAATTAAAAATACAATGTAAAAATTCTTCTAAAAAGCTACTAATTTTTTTATTAATAATAAATTCGAAAATAATAGAAAAATAATACATTTAAAATTTACACATACAAATAAACATACTAGCTGACATTACTCAGAATTTCATATATGTATTTAATCGAAATCATCATCTAATGCACCACTAAATATGTTCGATAAAACATTTTGAATAAAATTTTTGAATTGAATAGTAACACATTAAAAAAATATATTTAAAAAAAAAGAAAAAAAGAAAAGTAAAACAACAAATTAATTAACCTATCTCATTCATAATGCGTATAAGAGGAATCTAACAATCTACTTTTGCAATATTGTACACAAAACATTTAAAACAAACAAAGTTTATTACAATTTGCAAATTATAAAGTAAGTTAACTAATTAAATAATATATATATTAAAAACAAAACAAAAAAGATTGTCATACGTTTTTCTATTGAAAACAACAACAACAACAAACTAGCTAAATATTTAATTGTAGCAATTTTTCAATTAATAATTAGGCATAATAAGAAAAGAAGAGCACAGCATTAATTTACAATACATAAAATTACATCAAATAAAGTGAGTTAATTGTGTAAGCGCTGCAGTATTTCAATCTCCAAAGCGCTTTTGCTAAGATTATATAGCATAACACACACACACACTGTGCTCGTATCAATCCAATACTACACCACGTGAAACACACATATTAAAACATTTAATAGGCAACAATAAACACACATACCAACTAAATACCTTAAATCAACAATTTAAAATTCAATCGAGTTTAAATTATGCACTCATAAAGAAAAAGAAAGAAAGAAAACAAAAAAAAATAATTTTTTAAAATCATCTTTTTGTAAAACACCTTTAAATGCTTATAGAAAACGTTACGCATATACGTTCATTAAAGTTTAAAATCGTTAACAGATCACATCACAGAAACGCATACCGCTACAAATAAAACACAAACAGACTAATTACTAATTACACAACAAATTGAACCATAAACAGTAAATAACGAAATCATACACAGCCTACTTCAAAATATTGTAATATGCAAAATGAAATTGAACGCTTCCCCATATTGACTTAATAATAATAATAATAAAAATCAATAGAAAGTAAAAGCAATTTTAACAATACTTATGCATTATTGAACAAATTACATACATATAGCTAAAAATAAGCATAATTTACTATACTACTATATACATACATCTAAATATATAGTTAAACAAAAAGAAAAAGAAAGAAATATGATAACGCAAATTGTTGAACCGCCGCGAAAAACTTTTTATTTTCGAAAATTTTTTAAAAGTGTTTTCGCACTTATTTAAAAGAAAATCACATGAAATTGAAAAAAAAAAAAAAAGAAGCGTAACATTGCAGCACATACGATATAACAACTACTGACTTTGTACTGTCTTTGCATGAAAATCTAGATATGCTAAACTATATCTAATTATAAAAATCACAAATTTACTTTTTAATAATAAATCGTTGGATAAAGCCAAGGACGAACGTTACTAACAGTTTACAATACAATCGTGAATAAATTTCAAAAAAACAAAAACAAAAAAGAAAGCGAAATACAAAATCCATTTTAAGCAAGATGTTCGAAAAGCTGTTAAGTGAAAATTATGCATAAAAAATAAACTTTCAATAAAACCTTAAACTATGAAAAAATAACTTTTTTTTTGGAATTTGAACCAAATTTTAGTTCTAAGAACCATTGCGCAAACATACTCGTTTGGCAAATGTCTCAAATAAATTCTTCTTTTCACTTGGTTTTTTTTTTTTAAATTGTTGCAAACGACCAAACAAGTTCCAACAGGTTGTAACTTGTATTTATTTGGTTCGATACGACCAATCGAACAAACCAAATGAAAATACAATGCGAATGAACAAAGCAAAGTCGACTCACTTACTATTCAACATTACTTGTCTCGTCCACTATCTCACTTTATGTTTGAAAGCATCACATGTCGTCCAGTTGAGGCCATAAGAACTCCGTTATTCCTGTAATGAATGCCACTTACAGTCATCTCAATCATAAAAATGCGCCACTTCGGTGAAGATGATTGATTTGTTTCGAAAAATCGGCAGCGTACATTTCCCCATTGTTGTAACGTGTTTTTCACACTAATAACACTTTCAAGTGTGTATCCATTTTTAATAAACGGAACAATCGTAGATGCAGGCTGTTAAATAACAGACTTGTACGTTGCATAGAAAAAAGTACCGCCAAATTTGAATCGTGTACTCCTGTTGGCACATTCTATATACTTGTATGTTCACCTAACATATTTCTTACTAGTTGGTAGCGGCGTTCCGTTCAGTAGTTTTTGCGTGAAAGGGTAACAAACATACATCCATCTATTCTCACAAACTTTCGCTTTTATATTTTTGTAGTAGGATATTAAGAGAAAAATATGTTGACCATTATTTAATACAAAAGGCAATGTAAAAAGTGTGTGTTTAACCAGGGAATAGAATTGAAATGTCGCAGAAAGCCAAGTCCGGTAAATACGGTGGCATGATTACGATGTTGTTTTTAGACACAAAATCATGAACAAAGCAAGGATGTGTGAGGTGAGCAGGTGCATTATTGTGGTGCAAAAGCAATAAATTGTTTAGCCACGAATCGGAGCATATTGATTCACGTAAACGGTGCATAACTTGAAGGTAGTTAGCATCACGCCATTATAATCGAAGAAAACAATGCGCAAAACCTTCATATTTGACCGAACTTGTTTAAGGTACGGATCTTTCATTTTTTATTTCGGTAAAAGGTTCCGGTTTAAAAAATAAATAAATAAAATCTCAGTTCTGGTTTCGGTTCTCAATTTGAATCGGTTAATTTCTGTTCCGGTTTTATACCCTAAACAGAAATATTTATTTGCACAACGAATTTTGTTCCGCATATATTGGGTTCAAAATATATTTTTTGTAGTTTCGCCTTTAAACAAATGTAACTAAAGTACACGGCGTACGTTGCTACGTCGCCCTCTTTCTTCTATATTGTTGGCGTTGGGAGCGTACCAACGCATATATTTCACAGTGATATTATTTATCTCGGTGCACACAACACTTTTCACACACATATGTACCAAATCTTATCAAGCTGCATTCAATAGTTTGTGTGATGAAACAAATTTTGATCAAATCTCATCCATCTGCGTCAAATAGTTCATGAGATACAACGAATTTGGTTTTTATCTTATGAAGGGCGCTTGGTACCGCCTAATATATATTTACATATACCTAAACCTTACTCGGGAATATGGCTGTCTATTTGAGAAAACCAATTGGAAATTGCCGCTGTAGTTCCTGAGATTGAAGGTAACATACAGATACTCGTATTAACGGCACGTGACTTCAGTTTATATATATAGTTTCGGATGTCAAACGTTTTCGGAATAGAGGCAGTCTGCGCTACATAGATATTTGACTGCTCCGCTCCGCTCCGCACCAAGTCCCTGGTTCAATCTGTCACTGCGATTCCCTCCACACCAGCCAATAGAGATGAGACGATAAGCGATACAAGTCGCGCATCACTGTTTTGTTTTTATTTCACAAGATTGTATATTATAAATTAACTACTGCTAGATGTTAACTTGTTAGGTGCTTCCTAATACAATATGTCTGCGATTGAAGGCATATTCTCTATTCGACTCGTTATTGCTGATTTTTACATGGAAAAGCCGATGTTCGGACTGGATCCATGTTACTCGGAGCTGCGTGGCAAAGAAATTAAAAGAGTGAGAATTTGTTTTTTGAATATTTAATTGTTTGCTTAAATCTTTATACATATACATATGTCTATAGGTACCCATCTTGCGCATCTTTGGTCCTAATGCGAATGGCCAGAAGAGCTGCATGCACATACATGGCGTGTTTCCCTATTTTTACATACCCTACCACAAGCAGGATTTCGAATCTTTGCAGCGCGGCATATTTCAAATAGCAACCGGTTTGGATAAAGCTATAAACATATCTTTGGGACAGGGAAGTTCGAATGCGCTGCATGTCTTCAAGATACAGTTGGTGAAGGGCATGTAAATAAAATTTTGCGTAATGCCACCTTTATAAATAACGATAGACGCAAATAAATATTCTCTTTTTATGCCATTTATAGTCCCTTTTACGGCTACCATCGTAGTGAACACCAGTTTCTTAAGATTTACATGTTCAATCCTCGCTTCGTACGTCGCGCCGCTAATCTATTGCAGAACGGGGCTATACTAAATAAAAACTTTAATCCACATGAGTCGCATGTGCCATATGTACTTCAATTTATGATTGATTACAATCTGTATGGCATGAGTTTCCTACACGTACCAGTGGAAATAATAAAATTTCGTAAAACAAGCGACGAGGAAGGTAGCATAATTCAATATGTAGTTGCTTAAGCTTGCTTACAAGTATTACCTTTCCCCTTAGTGGTGCCTTTTCCAAATGTACAAACAGCGCAACTACTGGACACCCTAACATGCAAAAAAGTTTCCTGCAGCGAGCTGGAAGTAGACATTGGCTCAAATTTTATACTTAATCGCTTTCAGTTGATAACAAAGACCAAAAATACACACACGAATCCTGGCATCGAATCTATTTGGCATGATGAACGCATGCGGCGACAGAAGTTAGCGCAAAGTTACAATGGTGACGAAGAGAAACTTAATGCGGTACAACAACCATAGTTTTGCGATTACATTTTCATTAATAGAATCTCAATTTTAGTTACCTGTTTTGGAAGTGCCTTCCACGCAAGAGCGTCCAAATATTGAAATTGCTGAAAGTGAGGTCTTCTATGGCACAGCGCTAGCAAGTAAATTGTTGTCCATGGAAAACTCTATTGTGGCCAGTAGCAGCGTAGCAGATCAAACGATTTCAGATACAACGCTGTCAATTACAAATAGTACAAATTTAAGTACAACTGCAGTAAATGCCAAAGAACAGCGTCAAACTTTTAATTTAACAAAAATTTTAGCAAATGCTGTGTATCCCGAGGAGTGTACACAACAAGAAGAACAACTTGTGAATGCTTCTTTCATACAGAATCATTTATCGAACAATAATGTCTTTCAAAATAATATTGTGCAAACGATATCACAGCAGAACAATGTTCAAAACTCCAATAATAGTGAAGATATATTTCTTGATGACACCATTATCGATGAGGAACTGGTATTGAGTCTAACGCAGCAACAACCGCATGTACCTTTAAATACAAGTTGTGAGCATATTAGTAGCTTTTATTTTTTGTTCATTATACAATTTTTTTTTTTTATTATTAGTACGAGAGGAGGATCTACAACTTTTGGAAGTACTGCAACAATTGGAAGAAGCGAATGAACAGAATGATCATATTGATCTGGATAGTTCTTTAGCACCAATGTCACAACCGGATAGAGATTGTATATTTTTTATAGTTTCTTTTTTGTGTTTTTTAATAATAAGTAGTAATACAATATATTTACTTTTAAGACGGTCTAACGCCAAGGCAATTGGACAAGGAAACAATGGCAGCAGCTGCAAATCAGCCTATTTCGGAATCGGCTGCTGAATCGGAAAACGACGATGATGATAATTTACATGATTTTTCTATAGCTATGGATAATATAGACGATTTGCTGCTTAGTAACGCTCAAACGTCGATACATGATACAGCGCAGACAGCACACATTGAGCAAACGCGAGTACCGCAAATAGACGGTGCAGATGATGAATTGCTACGTACACCCAAGAAAAGTAAACAAAATGTTAATGGCCAACAGCGTACGCCGCCGGGCACACCAAGTGCTCAAAAGGCACACCAACGAACAACAATGAAGATAACGCCTACCCGCTCTCCCCGTACACCAAAATCGAATGCAGCCAGAAAGTATACACCATTGCCCATGGTCTATACAAAATCGGGTAAAAGTAAATTATTTGGCAGTCTTAAATAAAGTATATTTTTAATAAAAATATCGTTACAGAAATACTGCATACTGCATGTAATGTTGCACCAATTAAAACATCCAACGAAGTACGAGTGCGTTTGCAGCTCGATAACAGCCCAAGTAGGTATGTAGAATTGTAATTATTCTACGACTTTCAAAGTTATAAACTTACATTTAGCTTTACTGCAGTTCTACTGTTTCTCTACGTAAAAAAGTGGCAATGACGGAACTGCGCCGGAAAAGTATTTCTGCGGCACCGGAAGAACTTAAACAACCCGTTTCTGAAAACAATACTAAGTAAATTTTTTATTATAAATTTCAACATATATAAATATTCATAGACAATTAATATTTTTTACAGTATCCCGAAACGCCGTAGAAGATGCACTCTCGATTTAGATAAAACTCATATAACTTGTGCTCTAATGCCACGCAGAAAAAGTGAACGGCTATTAAAGGTTTACACACCAGGCAAAAATGCGCATAACGAAATACAGACTAAGAAACCGGCAGCATGCAGTGATCAAAATGAACCAGTAACGTGTCAATTAAGAAATGCCAAAAAGCTATCTCAAAAATCTGTTTTAGATTGCTCTAATAATATTAAACGTACTTCAAAAAATTCGGCAGAGAGTAAGCATGTATCAATAGATTCATGTTTTACACCTATAACAACAATTCAACTAAGCTCAGACACAAATGCGGGAAAAGCCGCTAAACTTGAAACCACTACTTTAATAAAGAAGAAAAAATGTAGAGTTCTCATTCAGAAACTTCGTCTAAAGCACATAAATGGAAACGATGATAAGTTCAACCAAAGCTTATCAAATTGCTTGGAAGCAGGCGATTCTCTCGTGTTACAAGTAACTCCAGAAATGGAAGAAACCATATCGCCACGATGTACTGAAAACAATTCTTCTTCAGAAGAAAATGAAATTATAGCCTCTGATACGGAGAGTGATGTAAAAATTATGAAATTACGTAAAACTCCAAATCTGAAACGCTTACGCCACAGCTTTCATGAACGTTTGCTAGCTCAGCGCATGCAAAAAACTAACAACAGAAGCAATTTAAACTTAGATAGCGAGCCAAATGTCGTGGGAGTTACTGAACAGAAAGTAACGGAAAACTTCGCCGAAAATGATTCTCCAACTCTCATGCCAATATGTAGTCCAACATCAAGTAGTGTATCAAACGAAGATGAACAATGTCTAATGCAAAGTTTCTACGAACAGTCTTTCTTGATCAACAGTCCATCAGTATTTAGTGAAGATGTGCCAAGTCCAATGCTACCGGCTAATTGTGCAACAAACAAAACACCACAAGCATCGAGCAATTCTTCGAACATATTTTTGAAAAGCTTGACTAATACACCGCCGAAACATATATCATTGCCCAAATCATCTGGTTCGTTCAATTCCGCAGCAGAAGGTAAAGTTTTGGTAACGCCACTTGATCTACCACCCACCTACGAGGAAGTACTTGATGGCTGTCGAAAGTTCGATATATATGAACATGAATTCCAGCATCCATACTATAGCAATCCCGACGATATAACCAAGATGAAAGAAGTTGGTTTTATGGTGCTGCAAATACCCGGAAATAAACTAAACGACTGTACGGAATTTGAGAGTCTGTTGAGCGGTGAAGGTGCAATTAGTTTAAAAGAATGGCGACGAAAGCAGTTAGTCACAATTGGTGGTACAATAATGTTGAACCGATATCGCAATGCAGGCCATGTAAGGGAATACTTTGCTACAAGCAAAAAAATTGTTATTGAAACACAAGAGAGTGCACCGTGCAGGCAGGAGGCTAAGATATGGCTAAAAGCACGAGAATTGCTCAAAACCAAAGGCCAGGAGTTGGAGCCGGAAAAGCGATTTGAAGAGGATAGTCCGATTAAAATCCGTCGTCAAAAAGTAACGTTGATGTTGAATGAAGATGGCACAGAGGGTGGCAGTGATGACGAGGATAATGATTGCTCCACAACTCTAACATTAACGCCTATGACGCCGCGTACTACAACATTTAAGGAAATATCCAAAAAAAATTTGTCAAATAATGAAAGTTTTACACCTCTAACAACTAAAATTGAGGAAGGTGCATCAACTGTAGGCAGTAAACATAAACGCAGGCGTCGCTCAGCACGGCGCGCAAAACTATCTTTCAATGATAAACTGAATTCAGTTGCTTTAGTGCCAAAAATTCGTTGCATTGCAAGTGATCAACTGATAGCATCAGGTAGTAGCACTAACTTGGAAGAGTTGTCAACTAGTCAAGGTAGTCTAAAGTCCTCACAAAATAGTGAAAGCAGCAATTACAGTCAGGCTGCACTGGCGGAACTCGAACGTTCGTCATTTGTGCGTCAACTGCAACATACAAGTGGCCAGCACAATGTAAGTTTTGGACTTACGAATGCCACTCTGAATAACACATTCGGCTTTAAAGTGAACCTGGAGAATTTACAACAGGCCAAGGCAGATATCGAGTATAATTATCTCACAACTATGACTTTGGAGGTATTTGTGCCTACACGTGAAGATCTGTATCCCGACCCAATGCACGATGAGTTGCGCTGTTTATTTTATGCCATTGAGCATAGTATACCCACCGTAGAGAATTCGCAGTCAAAGCAATTACCTACAAAATCTTGCGGCTACATAATAGTCAACGATCTACAGCAGGACATTGTGACTGAGGGTCGTATACATGGAATCGATGATGATATAAAGGTGCAGGTGGTTTGTAGCGAAGTGGAAGCTTTAGAAGCATTACTTGCATTGATTGAAGTTTGGGACCCAGATATTTACGCTGGCTATGAAATCGAAATGAGTTCATGGGGTTTTGTTATCGAACGTGCCAAGTATTTATGTTTCAACATAGCGCCCAGATTGTCTCGAGTACCGACACAAAATGTGCGTGAGTTTGTGGATGAGGATCGGGAGCAGTTCACCGATTTGGATGTAGAGGTAGGTAAATTCATATAATCTAAAATTAAATATTTAATACATGCTCATTCTTTAAGATGAAAATCTGTGGTCGCATACTACTCGATGTGTGGCGACTGATGCGCTCAGAGATTGCACTTACGTCGTATACTTTTGAAAGTGTCATGTACCACATTCTGCACAAACGTTGCCCTTTGCATAAATACCGCAGCCTAACCAATTGGTTTGCATCGCCTTGCTCACGTTGGATTGTCATCGAATACTATTTGGAACGCGTGCGTGGTACTTTGGCGTTATTAGATCAGCTGGATCTAATCGGGCGCACAAGTGAAATGGCCAAGTTAATTGGTATACAGTTCTATGAGGTTCTGTCACGTGGCTCGCAGTTTCGAGTAGAGAGTATGATGTTGAGAATCGCAAAACCAAAGAATCTAGTGCCTCTATCGCCTAGTGTACAGCAGCGTGCACATATGCGTGCGCCGGAATACTTGGCTTTGATCATGGAACCACAGTCGAGATTTTATGCAGATCCACTAATTGTGTTGGACTTTCAAAGCTTATATCCGAGTATGATTATTGCGTATAACTATTGCTTTTCAACGTGCCTTGGACGTGTGGAGCATCTAGGACAGTAAGTAATTACAATACATATGGAAATACTAAATAATAATTACTATCTATATATAATGCTGTGTGGGAAAATTCTTGGGGTTATGAAGGATGCAAAGATAATTGAACGTTCGGTGACTTGAACAAGGCATTTGATACTATTGATCATGCAATTTAGTTTCCAACAAAACAAAGCATTGGCGAGTTATCTTAATGATAGGATGACTTACGCTAAGTAAGTTCTTCCCATTGTTCTTCAACCTGTATTTAGCCAAGATGCCTTCACTATCTCCTTGGATATGATTGTACTATTTTATCTTGACCCGTGAAAGTTCGTTAGATTCTCAACCTTAGGTTTTCAACCAATACACCGTCTGCATACATCTGCAACAAGGAGTTTCGGCTGAAACATGACGTCTTTGCTGTGGGTTTGAGTATTCCGACCGTTCAGTGCTTGACTATACTTGATACAACATTTGATACCCTAAGTTCCGCAAGGAGTAACATGCTTGCTGTTTTGAGTCTGGCCAATTCACGCATAACGAGATCCACTTCTACAACAGTCAGTCTTACCCGGCGCAATTTAGTCCTCTGAATCTGTAGACGCGTTCAATTGAGATAGCCTCAATCCTTCAACATGACACGTATGGTCGATTATTCTTTTGATTTTTATATACATTTCTATCTACTAATCCTGGTACAGTCATCAAGGAGCTGTTACAATAACCACTAAATAATATATATATATATATATATATATATATATATATATATATATATATATATATATATATATATATATATATATATATATACGTTTACATTTTCTTAGGTCCACGCCATTTGAATTCGGTGCATCTCACTTACGTGTTTCACGTAATATGCTCCAAAAGTTGCTTGAATCTAATTTGGTTAACATATCTCCTTGTGGCGTAGTTTTCGTCAAGTCTTGTGTACGCGAGGGAATCTTGCCACGCATGTTAACTGAAATACTCGACACACGACAAATGGTTAAACAATCCATGAAGTTGCATAAGCACAACACTGCGCTGCAACGCATACTACACTCACGTCAATTGGGTTTAAAGTTAATGGCAAATGTAACTTACGGATACACAGCGGCCAACTTTAGTGGACGCATGCCAGCAGTGGAGATCGGCGATACCGTCGTTTCGAAAGGGCGCGAAACACTGGAACGTGCCATCAAGCTTGTGGAGGAAAATAATAAGTGGAATGTGCGAGTGGTTTATGGTGATACTGACTCTATGTTTGTGCTTGTGCCCGGGCGCAACCGAGAGCAGGCATTCAAGATTGGCGAGGAAATTGCAGATGCTGTAACAAAAATTAATCCACATCCAGTTAAGTTAAAACTGGAAAAAGTTTATCAGCCATGCATACTGCAGACGAAAAAGCGTTATGTCGGTTATATGTACGAGACGCCCGATCAAACTGAGCCCGTCTACGAGGCAAAGGGTATTGAGACAGTGCGCCGCGACGGTTGTCCGGCAGTTGCGAAAATGTTGGAGAAAGTACTGCGCATACTATTCGAAACGGCAGACGTAAGCCAAGTGAAACAGTATGTATGCCGTCAGTTTACCAAGTTACTCTCCGGACGCGCTAACTTACAGGATTTAATATTTGCCAAGGAGTTCCGTGGTTTAAACGGTTATAAGCCAACTGCCTGCGTACCTGCGCTAGAGTTGACGCGGTAATTAGCTGAACATAAATTTTAAATTGTTTTATATTGTATTTTTAATTAAATATTGTCTTTCACACAGCAAATGGTTGCAAAGTGATCCACGACATATACCACGCCGTGGTGAACGTGTGCCGTTTATCATTATTAATGGTCCGCCCGGTATGCAACTAATTCGTCTGGTACGCAGTCCACATGAGTTGCTAGCGAATGACGGCTACAAGATAAATGCTATCTACTATATAACTAAAGCGATAATACCACCATTAAATCGTTGTTTGCTGCTCATCGGCGCCGATGTGAACGAATGGTTTGTTTGTGCACCGTTTTTATTTGATATTTATTTATGCAGTTAAATACTACTTGCAGGTTTACAAATCTGCCACGCAAAATTCTACTAACGCCAGCATTATCCAGCGCCAGTGAACTTATAGGTAAAAGCAATGCTAATCAGCTGAAGAAGAGCACAATCTCGCAATATTTTTCAAACACGAATTGTGTCATCGATTGTGGTCGGCAAACAAAACAGAGCATTTGTATGAGTTGCGGCACTGACGCCTTGAGATGCATTGCAACGTTACAAACAAAGATTGCCAAATATGAACGTGGCTATCACTTGACACAGCAGATATGTCAAGCTTGTTGTGGCCGCGTGGGTGAATTGGAATGCGCGTCGCTGGATTGTCCGGTTCTATATGTGCTTGAAGTAAAGCGTAGAGATTTGCAGCAAGTTGATCATTTTCGCAAGCTGCTTATGGAACGTTTTTAGCTTTGTTTTGTTTTTTTTTTTTCATATGTATAAATTTTTATTCATTTTCATTTGCTTTTCTTTTTTTTTTGTTTATAAAAGTTGCATAACATATCAATATATATTTATATATTTCTAATACATTCCTCTTTTTTTTTAGCATGCTATATAATATATGTATGTATATAATGTTCCACAGTGTTATTCGTAACATTCTTTTAATAATTTGTTGCCAATGCTACATGCTATTGTTGACAATGTGTCGCTATTTTCATATTACATACTATAAATATTGAAATTGTATGTGTTGTAAAGGAATTCTGTGAAATATTGATTTAATAATAAATGATTTCTTAAAAGTTCAAGTATGTGTGTAATAATATTGTATGTATGTATGTATGTATGTATGTATGTATGTATGTATATAGGTATGCATATGAAATATGTTTGCATCTATTTGGCGTGCCTAACGATAAATCAAAAAAAAAAAAAAACAATTTTAACAATTTGATTTGGAAAAACAATAAATATTTGATTACAATTTTGCAATAATTTTTTTATGAATAAAACAATTTGTAATTGTACTTATATTGAGCAGCATCTTGGTGCGTTTCTTCGTAAAGGCAGAAGTAGTATTTTCTACATTTTTAAAACTTATTGATTTTTCTTTTTTTGTTTAACAAATCTTTTACTCCCTACTAACGTTCATCTTTTATATATCATCATCCATCTCAAACATTAAAGAATTCTGATCGGACTCGATCGATAAATCACGTTTCAGTTTATTTGTTTTGTTGATGTATTGCTTAGCGTTTTCGTTGTTGCTCAGATCCAGACCACTATCGTGATGCGCAGATTTTTTACTATTATCATTTCTGTTGTTGGATTTGAGATACTGTATTGTACTGCAAGTAGGCTGCAAATAAAAAAGAAACACAATTTAACATTAGAACAATTAGAATACAGATCGTTCGCTATATGTATGTTTTGTGCTGTGGTAATATATACCAATTATTTAATGACGTAACAACAGAAATTGTGGATGTTCAGAAAATTATACAACTAACAAAACGTAAACAATGTTTTGAAAATACTGGCAATTTGCCAACAATTTTCCGGTTACTTTACACCACTGGTTCCCAACCAGTAGACCGCAGAAGCCAAAATATGGCCCGCGAATGATTTTAAATGTAGCTTTGAGTAACATTATTAGTCCTAGGATAACCGAACTCGTGAAGAAGATGCAAGCTCAGAAATCACATTAATACAAAATTACAGAAGTTTATCCTAAATATATTATTATTTCTTTTTGTGTAAGTATCTATTGAGTTTTTAATAATAATAATAATAATCAAACTGAAACTTTAAATAAAAACTCAAGTTTCAGTTTGATTATTACAGTTTTTCTTTATTACACCTACATAGTGGTCCCTGCTAACAAGAATGATTTAAAAGTGGTCGCTGACTAAGAAAAGTTTAGGAACCCCTACTGTAGAAAGTAGAAGCAAAGTATTGCCACCAAAAAAAAAAAAAAAAAATAATGGTAGCATTTCTCAAGACAAAATTTCAAATATTTTAAAGCCATACTGCTTAGAGACAATATTTTAATCTTTAAAATATAGTACTCCTACTTTTAAATTTTGTACTAATAATTTTCAATTAATGAAGGCCATAGTAGCCATTGCTATATCAATCTAGCTAAATTTTTAGTTGTAAACATCACCTCGTTGTACGAGTATGTATAAAAATAATAAAATAAAATAATTTACTAAAACATGCAAACAGAACGTTTTGTGGCTCTATATCTTTTAGACTCTGAGGTATCGGTGTTCATACATACGCAACACAAACGGACATAGGTATACCGACACATTAATAGAAAATTATTTGTACAAAATTTAAAGATTAAAATATGATGTTGATTAAGAATAAATATGCTTCATGAGATCTGTCACCTTTTACCTTATGGGTACAAGGTATAAAAATGGTACTTGGATAATTATTATGAAAAACATTTTAAAAAGAAAAAAGTACATTTGCGTTCCGTTTTTCGAATCCGAATACATTATGATTACGATACGGTTTCGTTAAAATGGTGCGTATTTCACTTTCAGAAGAAAATTTTCACATGAAGTTCATATTCTCAAGGTCTGGTCAAATTCAATTTCTCTCCACTCATGTTCACAATTTGTAAATTTGCTATTACAATAAAATTTTATTATTAATTAGCAGTTATTCCCACTGTTGCCCAAATATTCTATACACTACAAATAGAGTTTGAAAAATTCCGATTGAAAAAACTAATTATTTCATGTAATTATCATGTTGGATTCTTATGTATGGAGACAAATTTAAGATTCACTAATTCAGCCTTTATTGCTGCAACGTTGAACGCAACTACTTTTTGTCTCTGCTAAGTATACTAAATGATCTTTCCACAAGACATCGAAATCAGTTAAGGCAGTAAAAATGGTTGGCCAATTCTGTTTATTAAAGAAGTTTTTCAGGAGAATTTGATTCATAACAACTGGATGCAACAAGCTTTAAGAAAACACTTGCATCTTGGTTTCATTCAATCTATCATCCAATAATAGATACAATTAGAAAGTTTAAATACGATACTAAAAGTGTCTACCTCCAGTCATCACATTCACCGTAGTTCTGTATTTTTTTTGGCTAACACATCGAAGAGTGCCTAATGAAACTTTTAATCATTCGCTATGATTTTGCACTTCGTTCTCAAGAGATGATATAATGTTGTCAGTATTACAGCGATCTTCACTGATTTTTAAATAGTATAACGCACATGACCTCGTATGGCACAGATACACTTATATACATATATATAAACAAACAAAAAAACAAAACTATAAACAAATAAAACTCAATGCCGCATCGCTTTATCTAACAACTATTTGGCTTAGTAAATTGAACTACAACCGAAAGAAAATATACGCTTCATGTACATATTTTGCTGACTTGCACTAATTTAATTAACAACTTTAAACGTGATAGACATTCTATTATTGGTGTTTAAGTGGAAGTAGTATTTTTAACTTTAGCTTACCTTATTATCTTCATAGTCAGCGGAATCGCCCTCGCTGACCCGACGCTGCAGAGCCATTCGTTTTTTATCACGCCGCTTCTGATTCTTCTTGCGCTGTCCCAAAATGCTTGAATCGAGTCTGTACAAAACGTAAATGAGTGAAAATTATTTTCAATTGGCAAAGATTAGAACAATTGGCACAGCTGCGCGAGTACAAAATATGGCTTGACATTGAACAAGTGCATAAAATTATTACTGGAATTGTATAGGTTTAGCTTACCTAAAGACCTGTTTCATGATGTGATCGTTAAATCGTACGGTCTTCTTACAGCTCTCCGATAGCCCGGCATCACCATCAGCCCCATGTTCCTCCGGTATGCCACCAAAGAAATGCGAAAAACTATTGACGCCAGCATCAACTGATCGCGAGTACGAAGAATGGTATTCGTCAATCGATGAGCAGCTATCGGAGATAGAGGGACGTGGCCCATAGCGACTGAAACGCTTTAATATACCCTTGTTGCTGCCTGCGCTGCTGGTAATAACGCTTGCACGCTCATGACATTCAGAAAAGCTGCGTTGCTTACGATTCTTGCCGGGAATGACAAGATGATGGCTGTTGCTTTCCTCAGTGTTACGCTCCGGTGACGAATCTTCGTCATCGATTGGTTCGCCAGTTGGCTGCTGATTCTGCTCAACTTGATTCGCTTTTAGTGCATCGCAAGCCGATTCCGAGAGCGACCTGCGCTTTTTGTTGCGCTTACGTTGCTTTCTACTTAGTTTCTTTTCAGCTTTCTGAGCATTGGCCGAAGTAGGTGCATAATCATCTTCGTCTTCATCATCATCATCGTCCTCGGTGGTCGTGACGGCAAAGATTGGCTTTTCTTTTACAGATTTTGATAGTATTGCAATCCCTTTGTTATGTGAGCTGGGCGATTTCGTTGGCAGCTCATTAGCTTGGAATTTTTTTAATATTTTGTACTCGTTGAGATTACCAGGTTCGAGTCCAACCAGACAAACCTCCAATTGCTCACACGACTCATTTAGATGAAGATTAAGCAAAACGTTGTTCTCCCAGGCCTCGGCATCAGCTGTTTCAATGATTAATTTGCTATCGATGTCATTTTGCTGCGGCAGTTGAATATAGAATGCGTAGTGCGTTGGATAGTAGCCTGAACCGATTGATGAAAACTGTATATGCAAGTTGTTTGGTTGCTTTAGAATTGCAAACGAATCAGGCTGCACATTGCGTACATCTAACACAAATGTAATGATATTATCCACTACATTGCAATCGAACTTTAATGGAAACTGGTAGTGTATGGAATTTTGTAGGAACTTGCGTGGCGAGTGTACTGGTGTGTTGGCAGTGGGCGTTGCTAAAATGAAAATAAATATATTTTTGAAATAAAATTGTATACCACTAAACACATAGGGGTAACACAGTAATCTCTTTCGACTCAAAATCTCCAAAACTCATTCATAAAATTTAGTTTAAAGAATGAAATTTGATGATTTTAAAGCGAAAGAGATTTCTGTGTCACGACGAGTGTGAAATGGTATTTCTTTTTTTAAATTTGATACGCATTAAAGACATTATCGTAGACCCCATAAAGTAATTATGTAAAACGAGTCGATTTAGCCATGTCCGACCGTACGTCTGCTCATTTTTTTTTTAGTTTTTATATTTTGGCTGCCGATGTAGGAGTTTCTTTTGGTTCCAAGTTTATAGAGTATTCATATTGATACGCAACTCCCACATTTTTGGGTACATACTTACATTCCACTGCCTGCTTATGTTATTTTCTATAAAATTCGTTATGGTTTCATCTTATGGTTGAATATTTCATACAAATATTATAGCCCATTATAAACGCGACGCCCACTCAATCTTATTTATGTTAATATAAGCTTCAAATTGTATATGATGGTTTTTATTATTAACTTCTTCAGTTACATATCCTAATGGACCCGGCCCGCTCACCTTAATGGTTATTATTTATCGACAGACGCTTGATATATATTATAATCGGCGTGTACCACCCGATTTTAGGCCTAGTATTCAGATATATCTAGTATCCACTCGTATATAGCTACTATACGACGTGAAATACCAAATGAATCGTATGAGAACTTCGGCTCAACCAAAGTTAATGTGTTTTCTTTCTTTTTTTTATATGCATTTACTCACAATCGTTCGAATTAGCATCTTTTGGTTGATTTTCTATTAAATCGCTTAGTGCAGTCTTAGCTTTTCCATCTCCTTCTTCGACCTCTTCCTCCTCCTCGACAGGAGATTCACTATTGGAGTGCAGTTCTACGCCGCTGTCTTCACGGTTAAAGTTACGCAGCACATCGTGCAAATCGCGCTCTTCTTGCGCATTTGAACGCAACACGGGCAACGTGATGCATAAACGTCGCAGATCGGTATCGAATCGTGCATTGCCCTTTTTATCGTTGACTTCATAGGGCAAATCCAGTTTTAAACGATACTTTGCACCAGCACGGTCGCTTAGCAAATAGACCGACTTCCCAGTTACATCCAATTGACAATCTGCTGTAGACTTAAGCAACGGCAGTTCGATTTCGACAAGTAGTGAACGCGGCACTGTAGTATTCATTTTGGCATCCAATTCATACGTGTACTCCGACAGATCAATGTCGCGACAATGTTTTATCACATACTTGGGCGTGGCAAACTCCGGTGTCGTTGATTTCGCTTTCATCGGTATATGCTTCGGCTTGCCACTATCGGCTGTCGGTCGCGCCGGACAAACATCATCGAGTGGATGCGGTTCCAGAGTCTCAGGCGATGCATTCGCCACCAATTTACGTATCACAGTCGGCCGTGCAATGCCTTTGTATTCCATCTTCGGATATTTGAGATTAGTGCGGTCGAATTTGACATGAAACTCACGTTCCACCGCATCCAATGCCGTTTCGATAAGACACTTATGAAAATCTCCATTGCGTTGAGCCAACTGCAATGCATTCGGATGAAAGACTACATCGAAGACCTTACATCTTTTGTTCTTAGCATCGATGTCATCGCGTGGTGGAGCCTGAGCCAATGGTATGGCCCAACTTAGACCACGCCGGCCTGTTTCCGGATTTAATGCATTTTCATGCCTAGGTGTTTCAATGTGCTCGTTACTGGCAATATTCACAAAACATTTCAGATCGCCATCGATTGAAGTTTTAATAACGAAACCTGGTTGCGGATGTATAAAAGTTACCTCTACGCCGCGTTCTTTTTCAAACTGGGTTATCTCCTGCTCGTAGATCTTACGATTCTCAGGATCTTGTATCTCCTGCACGTAATCGAAAAAAAGCTTTCGAAACTCTTCCTTTTCAAGCGCTTCGCGTATGCGTTCGAACTCTTCTTTTGTGATATCTAGATTTTTATCATCGAGTGCACTCTTAAAATGTTTATTACGCGATGAAGTGCCATTGGAGGACATAGCGCACTATCGTACACACAACACACACACTTTTACTCTTGATTTGTATATATATTCTTTGAACGATCACGCGCACTTGTCGCTTGAATTACACTATTTGAAATTGTTTGATATTTATTTATTTTATATATTTGTTTTCTTTTTTTTTTTTTTAATGATAAAATATACAAACACTTGTTTGAAAATATTTTCCAGTTAAATTTGTTGGTTCTGCAACGAGAGAAATTTGAAAAAATAATAATGTGAATAATTTCAACACATATATTTATTCTTTATGGTTTGTTAGCTGGAACAAAGCAACTTAGATTTGATAAGACAAGATACGTTGTGTATATATATTTTATTTACACATAATAATTCGTAATGACGAGAGTTATTAACTTTTATAGTTCTAAGTGTTGTTTATGGACTATTAAATGGTTTTTCATTCCTGCTAAATATCGCAGTTTTGTTAAATGTTAAACAAAATCGATTGATAATGCATAGATAAAAGCTAATTTTTTTTTTTAAGTGCGATATAGAGTCCGTAGGCTCAGTGGCGTAACAAAATCCTTTGGGATCGGTGCAAATTCTCCACCTCCAACCGTTAAATATTGAGCACAACAAATCCAACAATTGAACTGTTGACCAAACCAACGGCACCTTCCCCCTTGGCTACGTCACTGAGCACTACATCATACATACGTAACATAGGCTTAACAAAAAATTTCCCATATACAGTTTGTCGAGTAAATGTTTTGGAAAAGAAAAAATTCTTATTTTTTAATTTTGATTGCTCGATGTGGTTATCATAGTCGACATAAGAGGACGCCGCTCCAGTGCATTCTGTGTTGATACTCTTAAGGCACAGGTGTATTCAGAGGGCAAACACCAAGCAAGGATGATTGGGATCATTCACTATCTTTTCCAATGTGAAAATGTAACATTCGAAGGGGTTGTCGAATGTATTCACGGGCGCATCTGAGTTGTACTTAGTTCTACATCGCTTCAGACTCGTCAAACACTTTGGGTTGAAGTTCGGATATATACTGAGGGAGTCGGATATCTTTATATTCTGTAGCTGTTTTTTTTTAAAGACTTGGCGCCCACGTACCTGCGTATAGGGTGAAGAACGACACAGTGTCCCGCCAAAAGGCTTCCAGTCTGGTTGTTTCCAATAGCTGTGTCCTGGAAGTACTCTACAGGAAGCATCTTCGTCAGGCGCTGGACCGCTTTCACGATAGTCTTCATCCACTCGCTCGTTTCTAGGAAGTATGTCTGCATACTTCTCATTGTCTCTCTGAGAATACTCACGTCCATTTTCGCAGGCTTCTCCCGTTCTGCAAGTACGAGAGAAACAAGTTACGGCTAACCAAATCGGAATCGTGACTGTAATTCACGAAATGTATCGTCACCTCGGGAAGATGACGTTCTCCAGTTGTTTTTTAGGACATCCATCAACACTGAGAGCCAACTGGTGATTGCTCTCACATAATTGCCCACTAATAGCCTTGGCAATACCTCCCTTCAACAGCCAGGCAAACCAATGGTCTGGCCATATCAAACCTCCACTGACTAGGGATACGTGGATCTGTCATGCCCATCCACTCTGCTGTCCGACGACACGAAGGCTCTGGGGCATGTCCTCATTTTCCCAATACGTGCGCTGGGGAATACGACCACGTTCAACTCCACTATCCCTGCGGTGTCCGGACTAGAAGTTTTTGCCCTTGATCGAAACATGGTCTTTTTTGAGTCGAGGACACTGTTCATATCCCAAGAAACTAAGTTGTATCTCTCAGCGCGTCCATTACTAGACGGTGTCATGATGCCGAAATACGCTGGCTTGCTTCTTTTGACATGCGCTCATATTGGCAGCTGGAAGTGAGTATGCTTAGATCATACTGTGCGCTAGAGCCCGTCTCGATCAGCCACCCTGTCATATTATTGGAGTCGGCGTAATCAGCAACCAACGCATGGCCAAACTTTTCGGCCACAGCCCCAACATACCACCATGGTACGTTACAACTGTAATGTGTGTCCATCCAGTCCAGCTCCACGTTTTCGGGAAGAACAGCTTGGTTCATCACCCATCCCCAGAGCTGCTTCCACTCTGTGATGTCGACCAACCTGTCAACATACTCTGAAGACCTGACAACGAAGCCGTTTGTCACCGATGGCCACAACTCCAGGTACTCATCGGGCATACATCTCCACATTTTCCCAAGACGATTATGCTCGAATATCGTGCAACCGAGCTCCACGAATGCCCAATTCGTCAACCCTAAAATGATGGATGCGTACGCGAGTGTTGTGTTGAACACATCTACAGGCTTCTGTAGTATGTGCCGGTCGTTTTCAGGGTCCTGAACGAATATGCCGCATGCTCTCAGGACACGCAAGTTGGGCGAGGTCTCAGCCAGCTGATATTGTAAACATTCAGCTGTGTACTTCCACATACATGGGTAATGGGCGGAGTCCCTCTTTGACTGCACTTGCCCAAACGCCATATATCCAAGAGGATCACATCTCCACGACTGCAAGGCTTTGATCCGGTTGGTCCTGTCCGTGTTTTTCATTGCCACTATGTCCGGCAAAACATAAGCAGCAATTTTAATAATCTTACCAGCGTTGTACTGCGTGACTCCAAACAGATGGTTTCTATCGGTTTCGCCGACGCCTGCATTTTTCGGAGGATCGTCAGGGCTAGGGTAAACACCGTATCCATTGAACCGGGAAGTGGACAGCACTGACGTTTTGACCTGCAGGACTCTGAATTCCGCCCTTGTACACATATGCTCGATCATATGATTCAGGGCCTGTGTTATGTCACTGGTGGCCATCCGACGGACGTCGTTGTTCACCAACCTGTCAAGGTACGCGTATGCAAGTTTTGCGAAATCAAACTCGCCTGCGCGTTTGGCAGTTATACCTCTGCATATTGCATAACCATGGTCGTCTGGAAACACAGCCTTCGTGGCGTCGACGATCACAAGGCAGATCCGCTGATGACTGCCGGATATGTGGACAGTACTGCTCCTTGGGAGAAAATCCCCGGAAAACGTCTTCCCCTCGGTCTTTGGCGTGTCCGTCTGTGAGTATGTCACACCCACTGTTATAGCGTGGTTCCACCATGCCGTGGTGGTGAATGACAGAATGTAAGGGACCAACCATGCTTGACCGCGCCAACACGACTTGACAGGAATGAAGACCACATCACTAATGTCTATACACGCTTTTGATTTGTTGCGTATGTAAGCGCCATCGTTAGCATTACCCGATATCAACATTGTGTACTCATCTACAGTACGGAAGTACAGCGTGCTCGTCTCAGAAGATGTACCTATTTGCAAACCATCTGAACTTCCCAGAGCGGGAGTCCAATTCAGCGTACACTTTGACCTCTCGACGTATGTGTTTATGCTTAATTGGTTTACAACTGATGAGGCATACACCTGTTAGACACGATCGATAGTTGCTGTCTGCAGTAACAACAAACGCACAATGGCGGCCTCGTCGAGGGTTGCCACTGAATCCATGTCACTTATGTGCATAATGGTGGCAATGGAATTTTGATGTTTAAGTCCAGGAACGGCGATGATTGACTTTATTGCCCCGGTTTGCGACAGATCTGCATCCACTATTGCCTTTATCTGTGCTCCGAAGGCTGACAATGTCAGTGCAGGAGTGTACCCCGTGCGTGCATTGTTAACGTACACGCCCACAACGGGCTGCTTCTCGATCAGGTCTTCGGAAAAGTCAACTTTTATCCTGAAAGGTATAAGGGGATGGCCCACATAACAGGGCTGTATTTGGTGAAGTCCTCCTCTAACTTAATCCTCAGGATTTCAGTGCCAGAGGGCATGTACTCGACTCCTATGGGAGCAGGCTTGGGGATGGGGTCAATGAACATTTTCTGTATCACAGTGAAAACCTCCACTGGTGGCTGAATGGCAGCCTTCTGCACGCTGGCTATAGGTATGCTTCCGTGTGCAGGCACGCCACCGTTTGACACCGCAGCGCCACCGCCCGCGCCGTTGTAGCCGCCACCTGTTTGGCCAACACCACCATCACCGCTGACAGGTCCCTGACCTACTGAGCCACCACCCGAGCTCGGCGACGCAGACGTTGAAGGTCCATCAGCTCCACCTTCTCCTGTATCCCCTTTTGAACTCGAATCCAACTCTGGCGTTCTTCCGGCGTCAAGCCATATATCGTGCTGCTCGGCTTGTGCATCGAGTCCTCGTGAACCTGTTGCACTGTCAGGATTTTGTCTTTCTGTGTTTTTGTTCATTCCAGTTTTACCAACTGATGTAACTTTTTCGGCTGAGGGACAGATCAACAATGTGGGCGAGTTGATCGGCTCGAGGTGCTCTTGGGCACAAGTCTCCAAATTCGGTGCCATATGTTTCTAACTTCTGAGATAATCGCAAAAGTCTTCTTGTATTGTTCGTTGTTAAAATTTGAATATCTTTATAGTCGAAAATCAAGATTGTCTCGGAAGATTTCTAGCTGCTTGTAGCTTAAGGTTATTAAAGAAAAATCGAAAAATGAGAATTTTTTGCATTGTCAAAACATTTACTTAACAGAATGTATATAGGATTATTTATAAGTTATCTGGCCTGCTAACCGAACCTAATTCAAGATACATACATATGTATGTACGTACATGCTGATAGATCACATTATATAAATTTATTTTGAAAAAAAAAGTAGCGCAACTTATTGTTAATGTTCTGTTACTCGTTGAAGTGTATAGGACCAAAGTGGTTTTCAAATTATTGATTCGACTAGATGTACATACATGCATAGATGCTTAAGGCATCTATGTACAGGTGAATACTGTGGAAGCGTAAGTAATTCTATGTTATTTACGATTACCATTTGGTGCACACTTAACGGAGTATTATTTGTAGCGTACTATCAACCGCCTTAATTGCAAATAAAAATATTAGGATGTATACCGCACACTGATCACATAAATCACAAGTATATTTTAATTACAGATTCAAATTGTTATAGATTGTTTATCAATAATATTTGATGATGCATTAAACAAACAATTGTGCATTGTTTTAAGTAACTTCGAGTATAATAAAGTAATCTATAAATTTGTGACGTGTGCCTGATGAAGGTCGTTTTCGATAAGCCGTATGTATGCCGGGTTGCCGTCAGTACTCATTATCAATATGCGCTATATTTAATCGATATGCGTTGGGCTTATGTAATATTTGGGTTAAATTGCTCAAATAATATTATATGTATGTACATACATATACGAAATAACAAAAAAAAAAAAAAAACACGCGGTTCTAGAAAAACGTACTGCGTAGTAGTTTCTATATGTATGTATGTAAAATCGTTGTGGTAGCCTCCGTTGGCGTTTTGTTATTACTTGTTATTTTGTTGTTGTGGTTGCTGCTGCTTTGGCTCAGTGTTTATTGCTCGAATGAACGCACGAGAATAAAACAGCCGGCAAATAAGACACCGGCAAGCAAGCGGGTAAGCGTCGGCCGTCTATATGCTTGTACATGTACAAATATATATGTATATTTATGTACATATAATAAATACATATATATGTATGTATATATGTATATACATAGGAAGTTTTTTTTAAGTGGTTTCATTTTCCGACATAGATTAAATTGGCAGATCATATCTGGCAACGCTTTTCTCATTTGTGCTAAGTTTGGTTTGACATTTTATCAGGAATAGACTAACTCCAGAACATGGTTCAGTTCGGGAATGT
Organism: Leucophenga montana; assembly: GCA_035044765.1. Classification (NCBI taxonomy): domain Eukaryota; kingdom Metazoa; phylum Arthropoda; class Insecta; order Diptera; family Drosophilidae; genus Leucophenga; species Leucophenga montana. The sequence goes on from JAWNNQ010001520.1 coordinate 62,484, forward strand.
CACCGTGTGGGGAAAAAATTCGCCCTATTCGCTTCTATGCGTACTGACCAAACATCACTCAGATAAAGATGCTTTGTGAAATGATGCAGAGGAAATTGATGACGATTCAATAAACTTATACAGTTTTCAAAAAAAAAAAAGGTTTAAACTGTGTACACTGACATAAAGCTTTGGTTCCAAGCTCTAATAACCAATAGATAAAAAATTGATTTTGGATCAAATTTTATTTTACTTTATGTGAAAATGTAGTATTTTTGCACAACATTTTTTGTATGTTTCGTTACTATGGGGTAGGTTGTCGCTGTACATATTTGTGAAAGTATTACAAGGGGAGAGGGTAAATTATGGCCAATAGTTGCGTAACGTAATACTTGAACGGCTCCCTAAGTAACATTATTATTATAATTCATTCAAAGTTCTACACCTGTAAAAAACACCCTATATATGCATACATATGTATATAGTCAGCATCGAATACCGCACTTGCGCTGAATTGATTAAAATTATATTATTTTTTATTGCGCATAAACAGAGACGAATAGAGGGTCACAACAAAATGAAACACACAAAATGTGATAAGAGATAAGATTAAAAATATGTAGGAGATGTAGGTATACAGACATCCATATATGTTCATATGTATTTGAACATACATACATATGTATGTACATAATTAATTGTAGCGTTAAAAAAATATTCCAGAAAATTCTCGTTTCATTGAATACGCTCTCATGCGAAGGGAAAATGTAAGGGACAAAGTTATGGATGTACATACATACAAATGTACATGCATGTTTGATGTTGTTTGTTCAATAACGTGAGAAGGCATGCTGGTTTCGTTATACAAATTGTATAAATGTATGTTTGTATGCTTATAGTGTATGTCTTCGTTTTGTGAAAACAAGCAACATAAATAGTTTAGTTTTGCGAGGGGTTCGGTAGTTTGATCAACCGGTCTCAAATGAGCTGAAAAACGCGCTCGTATGTACATACATACATATGTATGCATGTGGAAAAGGTTTTTGCGTATATATTTTTTTTTTATAAGTTCTATAAATGTATATTTATTATCTCATAGTTTTATTTAGTTTTCATCTAAAATTAATGTCAATAAACCCATGCATACATTTTCACAATTCTAAAAATCTTTTAAGATTAGAAAAAGAAATGCACTTCACACATACAAACACACAAACTCACATTGTATGCTTACACAAAAAAAGCGTTTCTTCTATGAAAAATTCACTTTAACCAGGTTTTACTTAATGCTTTGCACTTGAATACGTGGTTTTTCAAAATTTAGAACTGTTTTTTACTGATTTGTGTACTATAAATTGCATTACTATTTTTTTTCTTCGTCGTCACAGCTGAGCTGTATATTGTTATTTGCTTCACAATACGATTTTCGGACCAGTTGTTGTTGCTGCCGGGAAATTCATCTGTTCAACCGATTTTGTACAGACAAACAATTTGAATGAGTAGGAATGCAACAAAAAGCTGGTGATGTGCGTTCTATGATTACGTTTTTTGAGAATGTAATCGAATATATTCAATTTAGATACAAGAAAGTCGTTACATTTAAATTTTTTATTAAAAAAATTGTTACATCTTTATTTATTGTTTGGCAAATATAAAACGAAAGAAGGCACAGGTTGTTACACAGGTTGTTATATATGATAACTCCAAGTCAAAAATTTTTTATTAAAATAAAATTACTCCGGAGTAACTTAGTTTTCAGTTGTCCGACAGTTTTTTCTTTTTCTTATTTCGCTCTTTTTGTATGTAGTTTGCAAACAGCTGATATAAACAGTTGAAAAATAAGCAGTTTAATTTCTTTTTAACTACTGGATTTTTTGTCATGCATATAGTCGATTCACCCTTTCACGATCGCCCCCCTGAACCGCTAGGAAATGCGATCCAACACCGAATTCGTGTTCAGCGATAAAAAATTACTATAGAAAAATGTTGCGAAAAAAAAATGTATTTTACGTGCAAAGGTGTGAAAAATCGCGGAACCTATGTATATGTCCTAATGGTCGTCAACGGTAAAAATGAATGCAACTATTTTTAAAAGTTGGTCAAGCAATAGTCTCAAATATACGCTGAGCAAAACGGTAAATTTTTCGCGATGTCTTTGGCTGAATTGAGGTCGTTTTTTGAGCATTATTTTGTGCATGGCAGTTCAATTGAGTCGAAAAAGATTAGGAGAAACTCGATCTTGTTTACATTTTGCCAACAATGTTAAACAGCCTTACCGAGATGCTCCATCGTACGATCGAGCGTATAAAATTTCAAATGAACAAAGCATTCGCGGATGGGATGAGCGAGACCAAGAGCCATGAACATGTGGTCAAATTCAAAGGACATAACATCATGAAGCAGTATATGAAGGATAAACCAATTTCATGTGAATTTAAATTGTGGTACCGATGCGACTCGCAGACGGGTTACCTACACAAATTTGATATTTAGACAGTTTAGAAAGCACAGAATAAAGTCGGCATTGGCGGAACGTTTCGATGGCAAGGGTATCGAATTGTATTTCGATAATTTTTTTAACAATCCGACATTGCTATATAAGCTAAAAGAGAGAGAGAGAGAGAGAGAGAGAGAGAGAGAGAGAGAGAGAGAAACAAGAGCCTGCGGCACTCTTCGCTCAAACCGTAAACAAAATTCAAAATTTGATGCCGACAAGAAATTCAAACGTATCGAAATCCACTGCATGGTGCGTAATCATAGACTAAATTGTACCTGCATCTTTTCTACGATATCATTCATTGCGTTAAGCGCCAACCAGAGCTTTACTTTTTGTTAAGGATATAAAAAAATGATAAAGTCAATCCGCTGATTGTGAGTTTGTTACGATTTTTGATTGAAATATAAAGTAAATCATTTTATTAAATACAAGTATGTATAAATTAAAGTTTATATGAACAACAGTAATCGTTTGGACAGTTTGAGTGCATATAGGGAACAAATGTACATACATACAACAATAGTTTTTATATAGATATGAGGACAATTAAGGACCCAATGCTTATGTGCTTAGCGGAATCGGAGAAGTCCATTTATTAGAGCAGCTTTTGCTGTGCACATTAAACCAATTGTATATACATACCTTTTGATCAAATTAATTTTTTCTCAAGATTGGTGTACTGTATGATATAACTGTTTTTAGAACTTTTAGACGATCTATGAGATGGTGCGTAGTATAATAATAATTTAGTTTCTTTATATGAAGTATATTTAACGAAACATATATATATTTAACTACAATACATCGCTGAAAATTAATGGATAGTATATTTAGATACAAGAAAGTTTGTAAATTATGTGCAGTCAAAACTATGTGGACAGAGAAGTGTTATTTTCTAATAAAGACCTTATTAGTTGCTTGTTGGCTCATCTGAATCGCTCGAATCAGACGATGAAGACGACGTACCACTGTCGCTGTTCGATGACGATGAATTTGAGTTGGAGCTGCTACTGCTGCTGCCGCTGGTACTGCTGCTTGAAGTAATTGATTCGTTACAAACATTATTATCATCCTTAGTATCAACCTTTTCCTCGACTTGTTGAACAGTTTCTTTTTCAGATTTACACGGTTTAGGTGTGCAACTTGCCACCATAGCCTGAATTTCACGCAGCGTGGATAGCTTGAATTTTAAAAAATCTACTTGATATCCGTCATTTTTCACAATTATCGTATGTGGTTCCTTGTCTTCAATAATAGCTGCCATCTTCTTAAATCCGCTGTGTGATAATTTTTTTATTGACTGCATAAATTGAACCATCTCCTCGGCGTTCATGGCGTCACCTAATTCTTCGGGTTCAGATTTAATGTTGATGTGTCCAGCGCCAGCTAATGCTCCACGTGCTCCACGTGCTCCACGCCCTCCACGCCCTCCACGACCTCCACGCCCTCTGCCACGTGGTCTACCTCGTCCCCTAGTGACAATTGGTGCATTAACTGGTTCCGGCTCTTGTAGCATTGCGACAGGTGATGCATTAATGCAGCGGCTAGCGCTTATATCTGCAGACGAAATGGCGACATATTAAGAAGAAAATTGGTTAATAAGTTTTTCGCATGATGCTGCACTAACTTACCAACAACAGAGTTTATTATGGTCACAAAATTTACTGTGCCGCTATATAATATTTTCAGTAATCGGCTCTCAAAATCCATTTGCAGCTTGCGTCCACAACTGGCTATATAGTGGTCCGGTTGGTAGTATTTGAAACAATTATTAAACAAGAGTCGCATGTCCTTTGTAAATTCAATGACTGTGTTATATTTTTGCATATCCAGCCTTTGTTGCATGACACCCAGAGACATGGGATCGTGGGCAACCTCGTTGAAATCATTTACTTTTATATCGTGATCCATGTTTCTGATCGGTCTATAAAATGGCCATGCGATAACAGCATATTTGGAAGAGACAAATTCACGAAGCAGTTCGCCGCAAAGTGTTAAACTATTTTCTTCCGGTTTTGTTGTTGCAGCAGTATCGGACGCTTTATTTTGTTCAGCAACTGCTAGTTTCGGTTTTTTCGATTTTGACATCGTATGAAATCACTTGGTAGCGTGAATTATACAACTGCTACGATAAGATTTTTCAACGTCGACCTATGCTGCTGTTTAATTATTTAATTTTTTGACAGTTGCCTTTTGCACAAATAAGTTATAGGGTTGCCACTCTAGCCAAAGATTATTATAGTTACAACTTGTATACACGGCCCGATCTGCAACGGCTCGTTTTGGTTCTGAAAAAAATATGTTGGACCAGTTTTAGTGTGATGTTGAAATTTAACTTAACGGCGCGTTAAATTTCAACATCACACTAAACAATTTATACTAAATTACACAATTATTACTAATGGCCTGGTCGCACGGTCTTATATTTACATGTCATATTGCTATGATAGTCCACTTCGTGTGTCCATGAAAAAATGTATCTCGTAGGCAATGTCGCGCGACATTTTTGGAAATAATTACGTTTAAATTTGTGGTAGCCGGAAGATTGAGTACTACATGGGGGCTGGTACGTTTAATTTTTCCAGTTGATCATGTTTCTTCTCATACGCTTTACACACATATGTCCATACAACGTGCCAAACAATATCCTAACTTTGTATTTACTTTAGCAGTACATAGAGTATAATTTTTTATTTTTCCGTATTCTTTATATAAGTAGCAGCTCTTATTCTTGCACCTCTAGTAGTTCCACATATATAACTTATATTATTTTTAACTTAGGGGCACTACTCTTTTTTTTCAGGTAATCTATACTATAAACATAGAACACTGACATACATGCAAATAGATCAAGTGATGTACGAGGCTACAAACTACCAACAGAAGACATTTAATAATGAATAAATCATTTTAAATGGCATAAGGGTAACAGTAACGTATAAACAGTACAAAATTAGCACAAAATAGGCTTAACAAAATTTTATTTCAATATGAAAATTTCACCTTATATAATATTGGTCTGCTAATTTTTTCTGAAGCTAGCAGTCTAAATGTTTCTGTTTTTTAGAAATTTAAATAATTTAATTAGATCACAAAATTAGCACAAAATGTTCACATTCGCAGATATATGATTTTTCCTACTTTGCTAACTTTATTGAAATTTGGAAAACTAGTAAACAATTTACAAAGGGTTCTGCCGATTGCTTTATGAATTAGTACCTCAGAAAAATATGGGCATTAGCTTAGATAATGTATGTATCGAGCTCATAAAGTATAATGTACTTTCATACATTGTATATATTCTTGATCCACATCTAATGTCCAGTCGATATAGTTTGTCCGTGCGTCCATTCTTTGAAAAAAGAGAACTCGGAGACTATAAAGATAGAGTTTCAAAATTTGAATTGGTATCCAATGATACATATGCAAGTCAAGACCAGGTTAATTACCACGCCTACCATGCGCCCAATATGGCTATTTGTCTATTACATGCAAATTTAACAATATTGGCGCAATTTGAATGGCAAATTGAAGAGCTAGTGATGGCCGTATGACACACGAATGCAATCAGCAAATTGTATCCCCTTCATTGCTGTTAGAGCAGATCAGAAAATAGACAAAGCAACAATTCTACAGTTGCGAGAGGTTGAAATACAGTTTCATCAAAAAGTGAAACGAAAACCAAGAGGACAATAATCAGGAAAATACCATATTAATATGAGCATCTATGCGAAAGATGAGACAACTCTGGACTCAAAAATGACAAAGTAAACAAAATTTCGGCAGAAATAGTGTATTTATCTATATTTTTATGATGTTTTGGATTATTTCTTCATTCGGTCACTTTTTACTCAAAAAGTAAATTAATGCACAATAAAACTAAAAAAAAGAGCAACAATGCATATGCAAAATGCAAAGACAATTGCTTTGGCATGTCATGCGCAAATGGTGAATATACTTCATACATCCATTTTTAAAGTGGTTTCCTCTATTGATTCTGTATATTTTAATAGAAACATACACCAAAGTCAAGTGTGACCTATTCGACTCGATGTGAAAAATGTTGCTGTATGTATATAGCTATACCTTTCGCAAGCTCTCCGTCGTGTTTAAAATGCCAGAGCAATGAAGGGGAACTAAATGTGCTCATGTATTGTATGTAAATTTAACTGACAGTTGAATCTAACCGAATCTCTCTCATCAAGTTAAAATTTTACCTTTGTTTATTTGATAAATATTCTCCTAAATCTTTTTTATTTTATTGCCTGTAGTGGTATGCATTTGTTAATCTTTATTTTGATAAGTTGGCTGCTGCAAGAGTTCCATATTCTCAGATAATTTCAGTAAGCTAAACGAAGAGGGTATAGTGAAAAAAAAGACAATATTAAATTAAACTTTTTTTTTTAAATTTATTTTCGGTGTCCCAGTTTCAAAAATTGTGAAAAAAAAAATACTTCTTATGCATAAATCCGGGTTCGAGCGTATCTTTCATACACCCCACTACTCCCGACAGTCCTTTAAATAATACATACATAAAAACCAAAAGCTCAGCGTAAAGCAGATGCCAGTAATAATAGTTTGAATGGATTTCCCCCACTGATATCATGAGTTAATTATTCGTACTGACACGCGACAATTACTAATTGTAAATAAATATATATTAAAAAGTTTTCTCAGTTGTGTTTACCAGCAGCGAATCATCAAGCAAACCTCTGCACATGATCCGTATTCGAATGGTGTAAGCAGTATAAAGCAGATGTAATTTTTTTTTAAATGTGCCTGTACACAACAGATAGATACTTAGATGTGTAGGTGTTAAATTCATAGAATTTAAATGTGCGGTAATTAGAACAATCAATGTGTACTGAGATAAGGTGCTAATCACTGAGAACTCTTAACTGCAACGAATTTTGACACTGCCGTATAAAAGCATTGCAACAAAAGCGGAACACATTAAAAGCGTATTTCAACTCAAGCTGATAAGAGCTAACAACGTTTTTAGTATTAAAATATCAAATATCGAACAATCAAATATAATGTTGGCCGATAAGGTAAGTTCAACTTTTATTGTGTAATAATAACACAAAAATATATAAAATTTTAATAATATCTTTGCAGCAACTGCTTCGCATACTCGCTTGTTTCGTCACCCTCGAGCTGACATGTTGTTATCCATATGGTAAGACCTATGATAATGGAGCGACTGATGATCCATACAGTTTGGAGCAATTTGCACTGCGAAGCAGTTCGTCATATAAAAATGCTTCGCCACAAAATGTCGCCATCATGCCAAGTAGAGCTGACACAATCGCACAATTGCTCAGTGAAGAGCATTCACTACGCCGTTTAAAGCGCGTCCTTAGCAATTTTGAGCTCAATGATTATGCGGATGCCGGTGCTGATGATATGGAATTAGCGGAAATCAATGTCTTCCGACCGCTCTTCCGCTATCGCGCTGAGTATGCGAAACAAGTGCCAAATCAGTCGCGACAATTCGGCTGAGATGCAACGTAAAAATCTCGCTCTAAGATTAACATTCATTTAAAATTCAAATGTCTTCTGTATATTTATTTTTAACTTTTAGTACGCCATTGCATATACTACATATAAATAAATCATTGTAGCAATTAATATCATTTTATTGTACGTTTGCTGTATAAAGAGTTAAGAAATTTTATAAAAAAAAAAACAACAAAAAATGATTTTCTAAAAGTTTTATTATCTTTAAAATTATTCGGATTTAAGTTTTAAGCAAGTCTTTATTCGAAAAGACCAATTCTTAAAGCATTTAATCTAGTCAGGTCAGCAGTTTCTATGTACTTATATTGTAAACTTTGGCAACTCTAAGATCTCAGCTGACATTTCCACAGGAAAGTTTGACATTTTTGACCATAGCGTAATTTATGTGACTTACAGCGACTTGAAAGTTTTATCTCAGCAAAGAAAGACAAAAAGGAAATAATGTACTCGTGAAAATTTTCATCGTTTAACTTACGATCGTTTAACACTTTTGGCTCCCTTCTTTGTTACTTTGGAATCCTGGTAAACGAGTATAGCGAAGTATTTACGCTTTTGTAAATACTTCGCTTATGTACGAATTTCTTAGAAGTCGTCCATAGTCAGTTGTTGTGCCAGAATACATACAATCGTTGATGCTGTACGAAAACTTATAATGCCAGATTGTCATGTCACATACTATAAGATTGAAGCAAACTTAGGGATTATTCCATGAAAATATATAATGTTAATTTAGCCGTGACAATTGTTTTCGTTAGAAATAAATAATTTGAAAATAGCTAAAAAATATGCTAGTATATACATACATATGCTAATTACATACATACAAAGGTGGCGCTTTAAAGTACTTGTATAAATGTGTGGTATACGAGTATGAGCCTGAAACTAAACAGCAGTCGACTGTTGTTGGGTGTTTCATGAACCAAATACAACAAAAGTATTTCGAGCTCGATGCATTTCGAAAAAAATGTCTGACTATTTTCAGGGAAAAATTTGTTATGCACCACACCATCATTTGTTTGGCAGAAGTAGTCAAAGACTGGTAATTTTACACCACAATACCACGAGCTCTCATACATCGCCTTAAATAACAGTGACTTTTTCAGCACTCAAAACATCGAATTAAAGGGTCATCCGCCGTTCAGTCCTGATTTGGTTCTTTCAATGATTTCTTCTTGTTCCCATACATCACAATGATTTTCGTTGCTGCATTCAAGTACCATTTTTTGTACGTGTCTCAAGCGCAATGGAAAAAAAGTTCGAATGCATGCAAAAGTATGAATATGTGGATGGCTACTGTCTCGTAGAAATTTGCCACATTTCCGATGACATTTTGGAGAAATGCGATAGCGGGAGAGCTTTGTGAGAGAGAGAGAGAGAGTCTTTGTGATTGAAAGTAATACTTTAGAAAAAAAAAAAAAAATACACTCATTCGTGGTCCTCTTTACATTCTTCGCAAAAAAAAGAGCAAGCGAATATGTTGTGTTTAAGAGGGTTAAAATGTGTGTGAATGATTTGCGCTTGCCTATTTGTATTTATAGTAGTATATATACCGAATTCATTCACTCTGATTCATTTAAATCAAAACTACGATGTTATTACATGTATGTATGTATATTGTAACATTTATTTTAGATAGATGTCTGCTGAAAATCATTTAGTTTACATTTACAAATATTGACATACGATTTTATACAGATGTACATATGTAGTTATTGTAAGTAGTATATTTAATTGTTGCATATAATTTCTGCTATCGAAATTCTTTTTTAGTTTTAAATAATGTGTATACTAAGTATATAAGTAATAAATTCCTCACATTGCATATTCAATTTATTGATATTAATTTACAGCAATCTAAAAATAGTTTATACTTATTTGATTATTTGCTTCTCAATTACAATTTTCAATACGGAAGACACAAACATATAGATTTAATATAGATGCATTTATGCATTTGATTTCTTTTAAATCTAATAATAATATAAAGGAAGTGTTAGGAAGATGCTTTTTACAGTTTTCCAAACTAGTTACAGAAACTAAGTTTATTAGTAAAGTTGAAAGTTAAACTAATTGATGCTAGAAGTGGTAGTAGCACTGCTTAAAAGTATATTTAAAATTCGGTGCAACCGAAATTTTTATTTATTTCACACTCGCGTTGGGAAACATTTATATGTAACTAGAAAACCAGTAAATTCTTTGCATGGAAGTTTATAAATGAATAAATTTCAAGTGTGAAACATATTTTAATGCAAAGAGACTATTTAATCACATATAACAATCATAATATGTATGTACCACCTAATTAAGTAAGTAAGTAATATGTACTTAAGTAACTAGGCATATACTAGTCTGTATGCACAACTACGCATCAAACCCTGTAAGACTTCCAATAGTTTAATTTTGTTTTACTACCAAATACAATACTTATGTATACAGTTGCACGCAAAAGTCTACGTACACCACAAAAAAATCTAAAATTTTAACTTTAATTGCAAATATCTCAGCTAATGTTTTATGTATTGAATCAAACTTTGTTTTATTATATAATTTATTAATTTCTCTTAACTAATAATATTTTTACAGAATTTTAATAGTTAAAATTATAGTTTTAATTCATTTTATGTTACAACATGTTAGAAAAGCATAACCGCAAAAGTCTGCGTACAGGCTTCGTTTTTTCAAAGAAAATGATGTGTTAATAACTGGTAGGATAACCCTTTCTCGTCAGTACCTCCGTAATATGTCTTGCCATGGATTTCACAAGTGTTTTTGTATCTTCAGTTGTAATATTTTCCTATTCCTCCCTTATTAAGTATTTTTTCATATTTTTGGAGGTAATGGTATGTCAGGCGTTCGACTAAGTTGCACAATTCTATGGGATTCTATGGGATTCTATGGGAATCAGGTACGGACATTGGGGATGTGTCTTCAACTGATTTGAAACCAAAACTCTTCTTGCAGCCCCAACTTCTGGAAACTTTACAGCAAATTATCCTTCAAAACTTGGATGTAACTAGTTTCAAATGTTAGTTTGCCAACACCATTGGCTGCCATACACACCAAACCACAACTTCTGCTCCAACATATTTTACAATTGGCAACAAATTTTACTTTTCAAATCCCGTACCGTTTTTCCTTCATACCATCTTTTTTTGCTTTTGTCCCGAAAATACAAAATTTGCTCTCATCCGAAAAATAAAACCTTGTTCTAAAACTCTTGGGGCTTGGAAACGTATTTATTCGCAAACTACATACGCTTCTGCTTATTTACAGCTGAGATATGTGGCTTCTTACGACTATCATACACAGCTTCTTTTTTAATATCATCGGAAATTCATTTTGAATACCTTTCTTCTGTCGCACTAACAGAATGTCGCGTTTTTTCTCTCGTTTTGATAAGAGAGATGTACGATCTGATTAGGGTTTTGACTGTATAGAACCCTTTAAAGTGTGTTTTGCATTGATTAGTGAGCTGTACCCACTACTTTTCCAATTTTTCTATAGAATTTCACTCAAGATATAGCTTTAAAATAATTTTGTCCCTATCCGCATACATTTTTATTTCCGTTGTTGTCTATGGCGCTATTAACATTGATTTGACACTCCAGTTGATTGAAAAAGAATGAATTAAAACTCTAAAGTTCAATAGGGATTTCTTAGAATATTTTTAGGTAACGGTAATCGCATATCTGCTCATTCCATGCGTCTGGCATGCAGCTGTACGCAGACTTTTGCGTGTATGCTTTTCTGACATGTTCTAGCATAAAATGAATTAAAACTACAATTTTAAATAATAAAATGCAGTAAAAATAAGAGAAATTAATAAACCCTATAATAAAAAAAATAGTTTGATTCAATACATCAAATATTTGCAATTAAAGTTAAAATTTAAATTTTTTAGTGGTGTACGTAGACTTTTTCGAGCAAGTGTATGTATTTCTAGTAGGAGAGTAATACAATATATTGTATGTCCAAAAGATGCTACAAGAATTTTTATCTCTAGTACAAATATAACTTTAGTATGTATATAAATAGTATGCAAATATAAATAGTTTTTTTATACAGTTTCTTTTTTTCATTTATTAGGTTTACAATTAATTGGGCATTTATTTTTTTTTTTGCCTACTTCTTCAATTGTAAAGTAAGCAAAAACAAAGTTTTAGGTTTATTTTTATTAGCATAATTTTATGAATTATTGGTTCCAGATTTCATTTTCTTGATTTTCTATGTTTGATGTCAATTAAATTTGATTTAATTTTCCATTTTAGTTTTGATTATAATCAGGCTTTGCTTCTTGATTTAGTCGTAAGTCAATATAAATTTATACAACAACAATAATTTTATTATCATTATTTATTTTTACGCATTATTCAATTCAATTTAAGTACATTTATGTAGTTTGTAGTTTGTAATATTTTCATAAAAATTTTGTTGAAATAAAAGCAATTCGAAACCATTTAAGACATCGATTACATTTAACAGCAATTGTAACTTTGAATTGTTTATTCCAATTGTTTATGTAATTTTAATTTGTGAATTTATTTCGCATTTGACTTTACTATTTTCTTTTTTTTGTTTTTATTTTTGTGTGTATATTGTATAATTATCTGAAAAAATGCTTTGAGCTTGAATAGTTGCAGTTGTTTTAGCTTAGAGCACTTGCAAATTTTCGCAATTCTTAAACTTTGAGTCCTCCTTACCAAGTAGCCAGGTTAGCATCTGACGTGCTTTCATGCTGGCCAACACAACGCTGCGACTTTTGTACCAGTGTGCGGGTGAGCTGCCCTCGCGGTGACCCTGCAAAAAGTTGAAGAAGTTTTTTTTAGTAAAAAGAAGTTTATTGCATATTTAAGGGAGATTCTGTAAGTAGTTCAAGCAGTTGCTTGTTAATTTCAAATTTTGAAATAAAAAAAATTGTTTTTCGAATTCATTGTCAAATTTATTTTATTATCACAACACAGTTAATGCATGCAGTAGTAAGTATACACATTCATATATATATATATATATATATATATATATATATATAACTAGACATATTCGTCTGTCTGTCTGTCTGTCTGTCTGTATGTCTGTCCCCTGTCTGTATGAATCAAAACTAGTACCTCCGTTTTTAAGATATCGATCTGAAATCGAGTATGGATACTTTCTATGTACATAGGTTGAACATATGTCATAACTATCATGCCAGGTCCACTTTTAGGGGTAGCCACAGTTATATATATATATATATATATATATATATATATATATATATATATATATATATATATATATATATATATATATATATATATATATATATATATATATATATATATATATATATATATATATATATGTATACTTATATATGTATATATATGTATATATATATAGCAAGATGATACGTTTATTTTGAGATACATAGTATATGCATGGTAGGTATATATACATTTAATATAATATATAATATATAATAATAAAGTTGGATAGCTGGGCTCATGGGATATCGGTGTAAAATTTGTGGTTCATATTTATAGTTCCAATAATTTCCAAGCACACAGTTTGCATCAAATTATCCAATTACTTACCAATTGTTCGTCATTATTGAGTTCATTGATTTCAGAGCTATCAACTTCTGGCAATACATTTTTCTCTTTAGTATCTTTAGTCTTTTGTTTATCTTTAGATTTTTTCGGTTTAAGCTGTGAAACATTTTTGTTCAAACAACAATAGACAATGATTATAGAAAGCACGCTCAACGCTCAACGCTCAACACTCAAAGAATAAATTAAAATAATAATAGCAAATAAATTAGAGACTTAGTTTGCGCTACTTAGCAGTGAAGTAGTAATATGATTTTAATTTTAATTGCGTACATTTATGTGTGTAGATGCACATTAAAGCTAACATAAACTAAGTCAGCTAGACTGAGACCAACATACACTTGCTTGCTAAGCGCTAATTGAGCTTAAATTGATAGTAAAATATGGCATAACCATTATGGCATAACTTACCTGCAACAAATTCTGATCCTTCTTTAGACGTATCTGTGTAAGCGTACCGGCAAGCAACTCATCGCAATTGTGATTAATGCCTACAGAAACCTCAATGAATTTGGCGCCAAATGTGCAGGCAAGACATTTGCCATCTGAAAGAAAAAAGAAAAAAAAAAAAACCATTCAGTTTAGTTTCTGTTTCTGTTTGTACTATGTATATAAGTATTAAATAGCAAATGTTATGTAAACATAGTTATCCAATATGTTTGTCATTGTTGTATTCTGTTTATATAGTAGCAATTGTTGTAATAGGTTTACTATTCCATAAAACATTTGTATTTTCAGAGTAATTACAACAGCAAAATGCTGGCTGGCTTGCTGGCTGGCTGGATATCAACTGCTATAGTGACCCATATCGCATTAACAGAAACCGAGCAAATGACCAAATGTCACGCATGCAAGGGTAATAATTGATGCCGGCAGCGCGACGTCAATGAACACTAAACTGTGCGTCCGTATAATCCTACCTCGCTCTCTCCTTTAGTTTGCGTAATTGTGTGTGATTGAGGCGGCGGCAGAATTTTGTATGCATTTCAATCGCCATTTTATATAAGTTTGCTTGTTTGTGCATATGTAAGTATGTGTGCTGCAATCTGCGTGCAATATTATTATAAAACTCTGCTATACTGAATCAGCTGCACCTGCAGGACAACGGTGCGTATGTGTATTCTTATCTTAAATCTAATATTGACGTTTCTAGCATGCATAGTAAAATATTTGCCCATAGAAGAATATGAGTTTTGCTCGTCTCAATTATCTTTAAACCAGGGTATAAAACCGGTACCGTTAACCGAAATTAAACGATTCAAATTGAAAACCGAAACCGGAACCAGAACCAGAAACCGATATTTCAATTTTTTTTAAAAACCGGAACCGTTTAATGAAATATAATAAAATAAAAGAACTGTACCGGAACTAAAGCACATGTACCGGTATAGTTTTAGAACTCACTTCCATTTGTTTCTGAGAAACATATTTACTTATGCATAGTGCATATTTACTTATGCATAATATTCAACTGTGGCTACCCCTAAAAGTGGACCTGGCATGATAGTTATGACATATGTTCAACCTATGTACATAGAAAGTATCCATACTCGATTTCAGATCGATATCTTAAAAACGGAGGTACTAGTTTTGATTCATACAGACAGGGGACAGACAGACAGACAGACAGACGAATATGTCTAGTTCGATTTGTCTCGTTGAGCTGATCAAGAATATATATATATATATATATATATATATATATATATATATATATATATATATATATATATATATATATATATATATATATATATATATATATATATATATATATATATATATATATATATATATATATATATATATATATATATATATATATATATATATATATATATATATATATATATATATATATATATATATATATATATATATATATATATATATATATATATATATTGTAAGGGATCTTCGATGCTTCGTTAAATGCGTTCAAACTCCGTGACAAAATTATAATACTATGTGTGAATAGTATAAAAATTTAAGTATGTTTACTCTTGCATTCTTTATGCATTATTTCAAAAAGTTTAAATAATATATTATTAATTTATTCTTGTCTTTTTTCTCAAGAGTTTTAATATTGACCGGTACCAGTACCGCACCGGTATACCGAAACTAAAAACCAAAACCCGTGTCAAAATCCTGCTTTAAACAGTTACCAATTCAAAAATTCGAATCGACTTCGAGATACCCTGTACCGTGTTTAAGGTTCCTTATAAAAACTGTAGATTATGTTCTTTAGTGGTCGATTTGGACACCCTTTATATTGACTGGAGGTGGACCTATTCGGAATATGTTTGATTAGAATTTACGTAATATACACTAAATTTGGGAATTTTAGCGTAATTAATATATTTATATTTATTATTTATATATTTTCATACAAAAACTTAAAAATGGGCACCAGATTTGTATGGGAGCTAACCCTAAAAGTATAATATTTAATAATATTTATCTGAAGAGGAAATGGGAGATTTGAAATATCAAATCTTAAAGTCTTTATCTCTTATAGACTCCAATTCCAATATCTGATTGTTCAAACTAATCTGGTCTAGCACGTTACATAAATACATTTGTACAAACTTAATATATCCTTTTACGTGTACAGGGTATAAAAGCTGTAGCATATAGTATGGCCCTTCAAGTATTACGTAACGTGATAAGGGTGAAGGCGGAGATGCTCGAATTATGACAAACTGTTACAATGGGTGAGGAGGGGATATTTAAGTTGGCTACGTAATATTTTTCAAGTTATTTTTATTGAGATTTACGAAAATCTCATTTACAAATTTGTTCATCCCAGCGTTTTCGCGGTACGAATTTTCGAAGTTTTTTTTTTTTAATTTGCAGAGTTGTTCCGACGTTTTTGAGTATATCTCAAGTTCTAATTGACCGATGTATATAAACAAGCACCAAGTTAATTGAGTCTTTAATAAACATTTTTAAAAGTATTAGATATATATGCCCATTTGAACAGTGATAACGATATAATGA
Organism: Leucophenga montana; assembly: GCA_035044765.1. Lineage (NCBI taxonomy): Eukaryota > Metazoa > Arthropoda > Insecta > Diptera > Drosophilidae > Leucophenga > Leucophenga montana. The sequence goes on from JAWNNQ010001520.1 coordinate 79,068, forward strand.
AGGGGAAAAGGGGTACATAAATGTATGACAAGGTGTTACATGGAAGAGAGTGTAGACAAAAATGGACATAAATTGCGTTCCGTAATACATGAAAGGCCCTTAAAGGTTGTTTCGTTCTTCTGCAATCGTTCAGAATCTAATAATTGGCTTAGGGGAAATTGTTCAACATCATATAGGATTTTCCCTTAAAACACATAGCTACTTCAACGTTCACCTATCATATGTTTTTTTTCCAATAGTTTTTGTTTTTTCACACTTACCTTGCGCTGATACTGAGCGCGATCGAGCCAAATCGATTTTATTTGCCACCAATATTGTCGGACGTGTTCGCAGCAGATCCATATCCTGCAGTCGCGAAAGTATTTGCTTGGCGCGTGTAAACGATTCTTTGTCAATGCATGAATACACAACAAGATAGGCATCAACCTTTTCAAGTTCATCCTGTAAAGTTTAAGAAAAAATTAAAATATTGAGATGTTTTTCAAGCGATGTACACCATAGAGATATTTAAACACAGCCTGTTTTATTTGAAGTAAAATCCATAAATAATTGTTTTATTCTTTTTAAATTTGGTCTACTATATTAAAAATTTGAATTAAGTTTAAATATAAATATATACGTATATTACTCCAATATTAATAAATTTTGGACCTCGGTAGCTCATCTCTCTACAGTGCTTGCTAACATAACAGAAATATAGGATCGTTCCTTAAGTTCTTTAAATAATTATTTTAAATATTATTTCTCATTATTTCGTACCCAACAAAATCATTTTCAACCATCTACAAGCGTACTATCCACAACCGCTAGAAAGGCACAATTCGTACTAAATGCATTTACGGATATGAACGAATTTTATTATAGTGATAATTGTTAAATCTAAAGCTCAATACCGAGATCGATGCATATTTTTTATATAAAAAAAACTTCATATACAAAAACGCTGTCAAAAAATAATCAAAAATTTACGGTACTCAGATAACAAAAATGTTTGCTACCAAAAATACTTTATATACTAAAAAAACGGGTGACAAAGAGTGTTACCTTTTGCATTTCCGTCACAAAAAAAAAAAAAACCAAAGAAAAATAAATATGAGTGGACTTTACACCTAATAAATATCTGACATTAGTATTTCATGTTGATTTGGGAACACTGTTTCGGTTGTAAAAAATTTCATCGATCTCAGTATTGGGCTTAAACAACATTCAAAAGAGCAAGTGTGAAGAGCATTTTAGCTTCGGTTCCATTGAACTAAACATTTCTTCTTGTTATATACCATTACCGAATTTAAAAAAAAAAAACTAACGAAAATCAATATTTTTTATTTCAAAAGTCAATAATTGGCAAGATCAATGCTTTAAATTTTGAAGTAATACAATTTTATTCATGTGGCTACCTTGGATAGCAAACATATTCCATATAGGGACAGATCGGCCCACTTTAAGAGTTAGCTCCTTGCAAATCTGCTCTCAATTTTGAGTTTTTAAGTGCAAAATTTTTGTTTATTATTTTTTGAATTAATTCTAATATTTCATCAATTAAAGAATATAATCTACGGTTCATTTAAGGAGCCTTAAGCAAGGTACAGCGTATCTCGTATTCGAGCACACTCGATTGCAGCGTTATTTTTTTTTTTATAAAGCCTTTTCCAAAGCCGCATTTCAGGCGCCAGTTTATGCAAATAATTTGAAACTTAATTATTCAAACATGCAAAGCAATTGCTGAAGCGCACTATTCGGCGCGCTAAAATTGTTCGGAAAAGAAAGTATATCGGATTTCATAGTGTTGGCTGGGCGACATTGTTAAAATTAAATTTAATATCAAACTTTCAGCTTAAGAAAATTGTTCTAAAAAGATTTAAATAATTGTAACAAACATTTTTTATGAATATCGTTTACGAAATGAGAGTGGAAATTTTGGCGCGGTTAAACATAACCTTAAATAAGTAGAAGAGAACGATGGTGCAGTTATGAGTTCGGATTTGGATTCCATACCCGAAAATGCTAAGAATGTACTTCAATTAATTTTTACCGAGTGTATGTTTGTATTAAGAATTTAAAATTTCAGTTTAAAATGCCTTTTTTTTTTCGTGTACTAAGTAGACCGGAAATTTGGCGGCAACTTACGAGAACAGCACTTCTACACCATATGACCGTTTTCTAGCCACTCTCAGCAATTTTCAAGCAAACCAACGTTAAAAATATAGCCAGACATATCCGGAATATAAGCAAATTTACGACGAAACAATGCACGAGAAATGATAACAACAACAATAATTGTCGCTGACAAATGAATGGAACGACTGCCAGAGTCAATGAATAAAGTCAGCGGACGTTTTACATTAACAGCTCAATGTAAACGTAAACGCTCGTTATTTGTTTTTTCAACTTTCAACTTGGAAGAACAAAGAATTCGATTTCAAGTGTGAGTATGGAAAACCCAAGGAGAATGCTGTAAAAATTCGCGTTTGCGATATTATTTTGTGATGACCTGCTGCTGCACTCGAAGTAGTAAAATGAAAGTGCTTGAAAAATTTATAAATTTTGGCTATGTTTGTCTTTGGCTTGGTTGGCGTTTTTTTGGGGGCGGTGCTCTTGGACATTGTTTCTAGCAGCTTGTTTTGTTGGCAATGGCGCTAGCGCAATCATCACAACTATTCGGATTATTATCGTCATCATCGACATCATCGTCATCATCATCATCATCATCATCATTATGAAAGTCTTTGTCATTTTCATTATTTTGCACATTATTGTTTCATTTTTGCCAAAATTCATTGCATTCGTCGTTCTGAATGTTGTCGCAAGTCGCAGTCATATTTATGAAATTTTCGTTTTGGCCATTTGGCTTCTTGCCAGTAATCTGGCATTTCAATTGCTCGGCAGGTATTCGTTCTGTGTTGCTTTTTGTGGCTTTATGGGCTGTTCGGTCTATAGGGAAATTTTCCTGTTCAGCGTTTTATTTGTCTTTACCTTTGTACTTTTTGCATACTTTCATTTTGTTTGTAATTAGTACAAATGTACAAAAACTTTTCCTTTTTATTTAACTTTTTTGATCTCCGCTACGTGAGATATAAATCATTATGTGCCCAAAATTATTTAGGAGACGTGACATTCCAAAGTACAGTGTTGCAATTGTGTTATTATGATTAATATTCTAAAACAGTACAGGCCAGTTTATGAAACCTTTTTAGAGCGAAGCTCTTTATGGCTGGCTTTGGGGTAAACCATGGTGAATTTATACTAAATGTGACGTATTTCACTCAGCTACGCTCTTTTTCATTTCTCATTTTGGCAGTTTGGAAGCGAACTTTGTGTTGCGGATTGGGCATTTTTTGTTTGATTTGATTTTATGTGGAAAAGTATTGTATAAATACATAAGTCACTATAAGTACCTGTGAATAAGAAGCGTTGATATTCATTAACACGCGCTGGAAGCATGTCTTTTCATTTGTATATGCAACGCAACTACAACAACATAAACGGTAGAGAAAGTAATATAAACAACCAATATACCAATATACCATTATTTATTATTTTATTTAGTGAACTTACAATAGTACCTAACCTACGGTTTTAGAATTTGGCTCCTCTGTTAGGAACCCGTACTATGCTATTCACGAGGATCGTATTGAGTCAGTTCAGAAACATTTTCTTCTCTTTGCTCTTAGGAGTCTCATGTGGTGTCCCGAATTAAATCTTTCATCCTATCATGACAGGTTAAAGTCATTGGTCTTCTTACCCCCCTTCCTTTTATTCTAAGAAGTTTGTTTCAAAAATGTTTTCCAAACGATGTCATGATGACAATTTAGTATGGCATCCTTTGGAACACGATGCATTTACCGATTATTTTATTTACTCGTACAGGGCTCTAGTAGAGAGAGAGAGAGAGAGAGAGAGAGAGAGAGAGAGATAGTATTTCTCTACTCTATTTTGCCAACTGAAAATAATGGGACTGAAAGCAACAAAAAAGAGAGCAGATAGGCGTAATGCGCCATGGAGCGAAACAGACGGACAAGACAAGTAAGGCAGAATAGTAAGTGAGTCGTAAGACTGCTCTATTTGCTTTGCTCATTCGCACTGTCTTTTCATTTGGTTTCGTCGACTGGTCATATCGAACCAAGTCACCACAACTAACAACTTGTTCGGATCGCTTACAACATTTTTTAAAGAACCAAGTGAAAAGAAGAATATAATTGATTTGAGGTGTTTGTCAAATGAGTGTGTTTCCGCAATGATCCTTAACATAGGTCATGAAAGGGTTCTTGCCAAGCATGGTCTCACATACTCAAACTATAGTATGCCGTAACTTGCCTGAAAATTTTGTTTTGACATATTTTCGAAACCTACTTTTTAATATAGTTTGTGGAAAGCAAATTTGGAAGTAAGTCAAGTCAAATTTAAAAAAAAAATTATATCGCATACGTTTGGGTTGAACTATTTGAAAGATCGATCGACTGAAACAATTAGCGGTGCGATCATATTAGAGAAACCCATAGGACGTAGCAAATCACTCCGGGTACGCTAGAATAATATGAATACAGCAAAATATATTATATTACGCTATAATGTAGCGTAATTTGGTGCAAAAACTACCTTACTTTGTCTAAGGTTTAAAACAAATATTTTAATTAAGTATTTTATGCAGTACCGCAAAAGTGCCAAAGTTGACAAAATTTATATAATATTACAATAAATTTTTGAGAATACTGCCAAGTTATGCAATGACCGCTAAATTCTGAATCTGTTTTTCTCATTTTGTTGATTTAGCATGCACCAAGCTGGACTTTTTTGTTACTTTTGCAAGTGAAAGTTTGTAAAATTGCGTCTTAATTAGCGACAAATTGTCTGTCATACTGAACAAGCAAAGCGGCAACTTTTTAATGAGAACAACAGAATTGGCGACAACACTGAGAAAACATTTAAGTTCAGCGCTTCAAGGGGATGGTGTGTGTGTATGAAGCTGAACAAATTAAGCAAAATTGTATAAAATATTTACAAAATGAATTAGCAAAAGTTGTATTTCGAAGTTGTTTTTATGCGGAATTAAAATGCAAATAACTAAATTTTTAAATTAGTATTGTAAATATGAAAATATGAATCACTGTGGAAAATAATTGCGACTTGTTCAGATTAAAGCTAATCGGGCATGGAAATTGCGCTGTAAAGCCGCAGCTGTGTTGAGAGTTTGTAATATTGTCTATCTTTCAAGTAGTCTTGAGCTATCTAATTTGAAAACCATGAATCCGTGTGACGACTGCGAGGTAATACTTTACAGGGATGGTATGTGTGTGTGTGTGAATGTTAAATGACCCAAATTGATATTGTACTTGCAAAATAGCTATCCTTACTCCTTTGGTCACTACAGCAACCAACACTCAATGTGTCAGCTGCTAAGCTTTATTGCTTTGTCACTTTTGTGCGATGTAGTTAGCATTGTACTTAATGCTACGAGAGTAGTTCAAATATTCAGTTATTTTTGAAATGTGCTATTGAGTACAATGAAATTTTGAGCAAGCAGCATCATTAAGTTTGTGTTTGAACTAATTTAAATTGACAGATAGTTGTATACGGAAATTTATTGCTTCTAAATAGTGTTTGGTATTGTTCATACCGATGTTTGCCGATCATAAAATGGTGTTGCATAGTCATATCCAATATCCGAACTAGTCTAGTTCGTCTTCAACCGTCTGCGTCTTTGATCAATTTCAGAACGACATCCAATAAAACTTACTTTCTCTTACAAGTTCCGTTGACCTGTTCATCGCTTCCCTTGACCTCTAAATTGCCCATAACTTAAATATCTTTCCGTGGAATTTTTTCCATCGATTTTTTCTCTCGTCGATTTAATGATTTTTCGATTTAAATTTTGACAAAAAAAAGTGACTTTTTCGCCATATTCAGCGATTGACCAAATTTTTGAACAAAATTTGTGGGTAATTAAATTACACTTGTTTCTAAAATAAAAATTGTTCATGTAGATTTAATGCCACTATTTGTTTCTTATGTATAATGGCCCACAGAAGTCGAAAATCACAATCAAAAATTCTATGGTTAGGTTTCTTTTTTCAGAGATAATTTCACATTTTCGTGTTAAGGATGTTAAAATCTATATGAAAACAAGTAAGAAAGGAGCAAATATCCTGCAAACTAGGTAATGTGGACAATTGTGGAACATTTTTTTTTAAATTAAATAATAGATAATGAAAATCGAAAAAAAAATAATTGATTAAAAATAATTTTTTTCCGGCTATGCGGCCCTGAAAAGCCATTGAGAGATAATATAAATGTCAGTTAAGTCTCTAGCTCTTAAAGTTCCTGAGCTCTGTTCTTTCATACATTCAAACGGACGGATGGACAGACGAACATAGCTAAATCGATTCAGTTTCCGATGGTGACAAGAATATATAAACTTTCCAGGGTCTATTACGCCTCCTTCTGTATGTTGCATACACTCGCACTAACTTATTATACCCTTGTCCATTTGGGTACAGTGTATAAAAATAGTGGCATGTTGATCGCAAAAATGGTGTTGCATAGTGTAATCAGCCCTATATATCTAAGTGATATAAACTGTTGTGCTTGGCACTAGAGTGATAGATTTTATTTAACGTAATGTAAATTTACAAACATTTTTTAACAATAACAGAAAAAGAAACCGGCCGTTTATCTGTTAGATAGATATATCTGTTTATAAGGAAATGTATGAAAAAAGGATAAGCAAGCCAGATAGGCACTCTCATATATAATCAGTTTCGAATATGTACAGGGTGTCTCAAAAGAAAGTTCACATTTAAAAAATCGATAAAAAAAAGTAAGTAGTTTATTGAAAAATGTTTATTACATATTAAAATACACATTTATTTCTTAAAAATGACATTGTCCAAATGTAAACCGTTGCGTTCACGGCTTTCATTTAATCGAGCACTAAAATTTCGTAGGACGGCTCGGCAGGTATTCTCCGTGATGGCTGCCATTGCGTGACAGATATTTTCTTTTAATTGTGCCAGGGTAGTCGGTTTGTTGCTGTAAACTTTAAATTTGACATAACCCCACAGGAAAAAGTCAATAGGGGTTAAATCGGGACTTCGTGGAGGCCAATTTACGTCACCTCTCCTGGAGATCAATTTACCAGGAAAAATTTCATCCTGAGGCTTTTAATTCTTGGACAAACTGAATTTTGTAGGGGTGCAGCTTTAAATCTTTGTGTAAAATGCAGAACAATGATGATCTATGCACGTTTAAAGCAACAGCACGCTTCCGAATCGAAAGGTCCGGGTTGTTACGAATAGACTGAGTAACACTGTCTACGTTTTCGAACGTTCTCGAAGACCTTGGAGTCGAGAGCTTGGCGCATCATTTAAATGACGAACATGTCGAATACTGCAGAATTTTCTACGCGCTGCAGTTTACTGAACTACTATTTTTGTAAAACTCACGTACGCACAACGTACGGCCCGCTCCCGAGAAACGCTCCATAGCGACTAAATTTCAAAAAGCTAGGCTACCTATTGACATACTCTCTCGCCTCTCGGAATAGTTGCGTTCAGGCAATTAGCAAATCAAATGTGAACTTTCTTTTGAGACACCCTGTATAAAGTGTTACCTATGCTAATAAAAACTACTCAAATCTGTACAGATAAATTACGTATGTGAGAAAGTAAGACATGTATCTCAAAAGGCAAACAGCTGACTGACGCATTGTGTGTCAACTAATATGAACAAAGTAAGTATTTACTTTTGTAAAATTTTATGAAAGCAAACAGCTGATGTATAACAAATAAACAATAATGGCAGTTCACGCCAAGGCGATTTATCTGTATAATATTTTCGTTATAAACTGGATGCTTATTTCGCCGGGAACTACCTAAATATATTAACAATAACTGAAAAATATCTGAACTGATCTTTTTGGAAGCTCATTTATATATAGCCTCTTCAGACTACTTCTGGGTCGATGCATCGCCAGTTGCTTTACAAAAATGATTGAGTGACTTTCTAATCTGTCGTTGTATCTGCTACTATGTCAGTAGATTTCGTCAACAAATTCAAGGAGATTTATCACAGACGTACCAATGTGTCTTTGTTCTGCATCACTTGAAGCCGGTTTACGTTGGATAGTGTCCCATAATTGGATGTCATACGTACACATTGTAAGGTTGTCTCAAACCGTATACACTGTGTACTTCATACTTCTATCAATATTCACTTATTTATGCAAAAAATTACAATGCTTTAACTATGTTTTTGAGATATTAAAATAAGAATCGTACAAAGTGAAAAATTCCAATGTCATATACTTTTTGAACTACCTTACAAAGCAAGTGTGGAACCTTTGTAAAACTTTGAATTATGATTATAAATTTTATGCATTAAAAATAGTGTATTTGAGTTGAGTGACAAATTACTTGGTTAGCATATAAATCAAAAGTATTATATACAAATGTAGATATTTGACGCACCTTATTATCATTGTTGCCAGTTGTAAATTTTAATTCGGATTCGATGCCATTCAATATTATTGAAATATTTTGTTCATTTTCATCGCACTCTGTAAGAACAAAAAATAAAAATGAAAAAAAAGCGCATTAAAACAGCGAGATATACCAAAAAAAGAAAAAAGGAAAAAGAAAACCACAAACTTTATTGATTGACATTTTAATTTGATTGCACTTTTTTTTAGTGTTCTGCTTGAAATCAAATGGTGTACGAGTCATGTGTGTTCCTTTAATTAATTTCTCACTTTTAAAACTTTCATTTTAATTAATTACTTTTGCGGCAAATCTTCATTGTGCCACTTGTGTAATTTAAGAGCGCACCATTTTTATAATTAAATCCCGAGCAAAGTGCTTGGAAAATGCTTTTTCATTTCGTTTGTTTATTTGCTGCGTTACTAACCTGGTCCATCGTAAGCGTTTATGCAATCTGAAGTGCGGAATTGAGAGATAAGTGCCTGTTTGCCCACGCCCGGTGAGCCGAGCATTTCAACCCAAAAGGCTTCAACTTGCTGATGGTTATCCTGAGCGTTGGTGTCGCCATAACCATTACCCATGCCGGTACGGCCACCAATGCCACCAATGTTTCCACTGCCACCGCCGCCACCACCTGCGACACCGCGTGGATGTATTGGGCTGACGGGCGCCAAGCTGTTGCTGCGCGAACGTCGTCGCCGAAAGGAGTCACCACGATTTATGATACCTGAAGCATAAAAATGTAAAATAAGTAAATTTTGATTTTGTTTTTCTTATATTAAAGCGATTAAGATTTTGCGCAGAAACACAACAAAGCTTACTTAAAATGGACATGTACACATCTAAAACATAATTGTTAGGCTTAAAGCTGTACATTTCAGTAAAACTTTCTGGTATTTAAATTTAAACTTAGGTTGTGTCATTGCCATTGAGTTTGTTGACTCTAAAGCAACTAAACGTTCTGCTGCAACTACAAATTGCCTTTTATACACATGCAGATACATAGTTAGTACTAGACGTACAAGCCAACAAACCTAAAGTGCTTGTATGTCACCCGAGGCGTATGTGTAACAAATTGCATGCTTTGTTACTAATACGACACGCTACCCCTAGTATCTCAGTTCGAGTATGCGTGTAGATACATATGTATATGTACATATGTGTATCCTGAATAAATTGCTCGACGGCAACCGCAGGCCTAATGCTGGAACAATGGTTAATCTACCCGTCTATTGTTTTAGTTGTAGTTATTGTCCATTGTATTCAGTTCCAGCGGCAACAGCTGGTACCCTTTTCCCCCCCATTCAACAATTTTCGCGTTTTTATAACAATGGTTCACTTAAAATTGATAAAATATATTTAATTGTAAATAAATAAATTGCAAATATGGCTTGTGACTTTTTGATAAATTGTTACAAATTTTTTGCCATGACAAAACTGAATTTAATTAATTTAATACAATAAAATCGTATACATAGTGTGAAAAGTGTCAATTAAAGTGTTACAATTAAAATATAACATTTTATATAACTAGTAGCTAGATGCATATGCTGGTATATGTAAGAGTATCTAGCTGAATGCGAATAATCGAAAAAAAAAGTTGAAATTTTTATACAAAACATACAGGCGTCGGCGTTCGAAGTATTACCAACTTCACGCTGCTGTAGCAATTAAACGGCTAATGACAGCGCGCTCTTGTTTTGTCAAGCATCAGTCTGTTATGTTGTTTACAAGCCTACGGAAGCATATCGTTTTACAACGCAGTTAAAAAAAGTTATCGAAATGGAATTGAAACGCAACAGTGTTATTGCTTTGTATTTGCCTGAAAAAATGCAACCAGCCATTGTTAATGAGCTAAGTCATTTACGTGTGAAGAAAATGTTTGTTATCGGACCATTATACGTTACAATGATACTGGTAGCATCAAAAAACTCAATGTGTCTGCTAGTAGCATTGGGCACATATTAAAAATTAACTACGATTGAAGCTCTACAAAAAACAAAAAGTGGAAGATTTAACATTTAAACAAAAGGCAGTTCGCCTAGCAATAGCAACAGTGTTAAAACACTTGCACGTTTGAAAATTTGGGCTTTTCTGATGAAAAAATGTTTATGGTTCAGCAATATGTAATCAAATAAAACGATCGTGTATGGTTAAAGTGCAATCGAAAGACAATTTAGACCAGCGCATTGCTCTGAGAAAGCAAGTGCCTGCATCAGTGATGTTTTGGGCCGTAATAACTGCTACAGGACGCTCACTACTCGTTTTCATTAAACAGGTTGTAAAGGTAAATTAACAAATCATCCGTGAAAAGATTTTAAACGATGCTTTGTTACCTTGGGTATGTAAATAATTCAGTAGAAACCATTGGATGTTTCAACAAGCCACGTCATCATCCCATAAACCCAGAGAAACCCAATGTTTTTTTTTTCAAGATAACGTTCCTAGGTTCATTTCTTCACTACAATGACCACCATGTTCCACAGATTTAAAACCCAATTGATTTTTTCATATGGTCCATTCTGGAGCCCTAAGTATCAACTAAAAAACATGAGACGGCCAACGAATTAAATATTACTCTTCGCCGAGAATGGAACAAAATACCATCGTACCACATTCGTGCAGCGTACCAACATTTGTCGGCGCATACGGGAAGAATGTTATCAAGCTTGCCTAAACTATGACAATGCTCTACTTTTGTGGACCTAAGAAAGGTAGTTTTGGTTTTTGTAAATTATGCTGGGACAATATTATCTAACTCATTAGACGATAGCTAAATTTTAAGTGCTAGTACACCGGTATAAGATGCAAAATGGGACTAGTCGTAGATTAATTGTCAAAAAAAAAAAATCCTTATAATATTTGTGCAGCACATGATAAAGTCGTGTATCCGTAATACTGGGTGTCTCAAAAGAAAATTCACATTTGATTTGCTGATTGCGTGAACGCAACTATTCCGAGGGGCGCGAAGGGTATGTCAATCGGTAGCCTAGTTTTGGGAATTTAGTAGCTATGGAGCGTTTCTCGGGAGCGGACCGTGCGTTGTGCGTACGTGAGTTCTACAAAAAACGGGTCGAGAAGTTTGAAGAGACAGGTTCAACGCTGGAAAAATCAAAATCCCGGCGTCCAAGGTCTTCGAGAACGTTCGAAAACGTAGACAGTGTTACTCAGTCTGTTCGTGATAACCCGGACCATTCGATTCGGAAGCGTGCTGTTGCTTTAAACGTGCATAGATCATCATTGTTCCGCATTTTACACAAAGATTTAAAGCTGCACCGCTACAAAATTCAGTTTGTGCAAGAATTAAAAGCGTCAGGATGCTGGAAAGAGGCTTGAATTTATAAACCAGATGATTGAGCGCTTTCCAACGTTTACCAACAGCTTGTTTTCGGCTGAAGCTCATTTCCATCTTAATGGACATGTAAACATGCAAAATTACCGCTAATCCAAAACACAAACATCAGAAACCCCGACATTCGGCTAAAGTGACCGTATGGGCTGCGATGTCGGCGCGGGGAATTATCGGAACTTACTTTTTTAAAAATTATAAATGGCGCACAGTTACAGTGAATTCAGAGCGTTATGTGGAGATGTTGGACGGCTTCTTCGTGCCTGAATAGCAAAACTTTCCTGGTTATAACCAAAGAACATGGTGCCAGCAGGACGGAGCAACTTCACACACGTCCAACAGGTCTCTACCACGAGTTCATGAAATTTTTCCTGGCAAATTGATCTCCAGGAGAGGTGACATAAATTGGCCTCCACGAAGTCCTGATTTCACCCCTATGACCTTTTTCCTGTGTGGTTACATCAAATCTAAAGTTTACGGCAACAAACCGACTACCCTGGCATAATTAAAAGAAAATATCTGTCACGCAATGGCAGCCATCACGGAGAATACCTGCCGAGCCGTCATACGAAATTTTAGTGCTCGAATTAAATGAACGCCGTGTACGCAACGGTTTACATTTGGACAATATCATTTTTAAGAAGTAAATTCCCAAAAGTGTGTATTTTAATATGTAATAAACATTTTTTCAATAAAACTTTTTTATCGATTTTTTAATTTTGCACCTTCTTTTGAGACACCTTGTATCACTCAATTTAGGAATACGAGTGTATCTGTTTAAAATTGAATGTAGTTTGCAACAATGTACAATCTGTGAGTGTAAAGATACATATTCGTCTGTGCTCGCGAAGTGCATTCAAAAAGTCATAAATAAATTTATGGTTAATTTCGTTGCTCAGACGGCTGTTGAATGCCATTTTGTTCAGTTTGTTTTAATTGCCGCAAAATGGCAATAAAAATATTTTCATGTTCTTGTGTAAAATGAATTAAATGATTTGTTATTTTACTACTTGTACATACAATATTTTTACATTAATGCGTCATCATTGGAAATGCATAAAAACATTTTCTGAATTTTACCTTTAAATTTATTTACATTGAAAAATTGATTTAGCATACATAATTATATCTTATACTTCGCCTTCGAAGTTCGAACAGACTGAATGTAGGTAGGCGTTTTGTGATTGCAAAAATTATACAAATATATAGGTGAGAATTGCTTATAATAAATGTTCTTATTTATACAAATGTGCACAGGCAATACAAATGTTTATTTTTGGCTATTTTTAATTGTTGCCGCATATTGAAAGCCATAATTTGGGTAAATCACATGAGCTATACTCGTACCTGTACATACAATATATTTTCAAATACAATCTAATATTTGTTTAGAATGTAAAATGTTTTACCTCTTCTAACAGAATTCAAAGAAAAATTGCTACTTAAAAGTTTATTGAGAAGTATAAGATATAAGAGCAATGTATACGTGGGTTGCCTTGTATATTGTGCGCCTTTTTAACCCTAACTGTTGTTAGGTGCCAGCTAATATTTCCATTGAAAAGTTTGATATTTTTTAGTATAAAAGTACGCAGAATATTTTGATGTACGAGCACTATTTGTGTATTTTACAGTAATGTAAAAAATTTATTTCGTGAAAAAAGCAGTTTTTTGAAAATTTTCCTGCAATAATTTATTACGACTTTCAACAAGAGTGCATCAAGAGACTTTTGGCAATGAAGCATCATCAAAAGCTACGGTTTATGTCTGGTATACTAAAATACAAATCTAGAGAGGTCATCCGTAAACAGCTGTTGTCTCAGAAAACATTAGTGCTGTGCGTGAACTGATAAGAAAAAAACATCATGTGACATACCGATTGGGACATCCTTGGGAACAGAATATATTCGATATGAACATGAACTTTTGACCGTTAACAAGATTTGGATAGCGCATAACTTAAATGCCCAACATTAAGTTCGTATCGTTTGGTGCAAAGAAATGTTGAAATACAGCCACGGTAGTTCAAAACAAATCTATGACATTGTAACAAGTGACGAATCATGGATCTATGCATATGTGCCCGAAACAAAAGCGCAAGCGACTGTATGGGTGTTCCAAGACGAGCCAAAATACAACAAAAGTTGTTTACGGACGAACAACTTGGAAGCAAATGAGCGCAACATTCCATTCCATTAGAGTAACATAGAATGGTCAACGCTGAATGGTACACAGCCATTTGTTTTCGGAGAATTGGGCACATACATACTGCCGAAGACGGATCGTACTTCACCACGCCAATACTGCTCGCACACATCGGTTAACAGAAGAGATTTTTTTAGCATTGAAAAGACTTTTAGCGCTTTACATAGGAAACAATCGTTCAATTGCGAAAACTGTGCGTGCTTATCGTAAAAAATGGAAGAAATTCGGCGTCTTCAGACAACATAGTACAATAATTCGTACGATTCTGTAGCAACTTGTCAGCGTCCCATACAATCCAATCCAATGAAGTTTTCGAAGCGGTAAGGGAGACTATTGCCGATACTCCAAGTGTATCTTATATACGCTGATCTTATGATTTAAACGTGAGTGGAACTTTTTATATATATACTTCTGAGTGGCAAAAGTGATTCGAATATTGATCCGTTTATGCTATGCTTAGGGTTGCCAAGGCGCACAATATACAACGTATTCCTCGTATAATGTGCTTGAGTTTCTTTTGTGTATAGTCAGCGTAAGTTTCGCCTAGTTCAGCCATCTTCAAAACTTCTACTGCTCAGGTAGAGGTAAAAGTAAATATAATTTTCCATGCGGACCAGTCAAGTAGTAAAATTTTGTTTAATTTAGCGCAAAATGGAAGCAAATGCCCATGGACGAAGGCGTAGTTTGAGTAAAGTGTATATACCATATAAGCTGCATATAAGTATAAAATCTTTATGGTTATTTATACAAGTTATTGGAACACGATTTTGCTTTTCTGTTTCCAATTTTTATTTTTATTTTTATTTCGATTTTTTTTTTTTTGGTAAACATTACTCTGGGTAATCTTTTTTTTCTATTTGCGTAGCTTAAATTTATATTATTCTTTGGTTTTTGGTTTGTTTAAATAAATGAATTGTGGCTGTTTGCCGTTCCAAAATTATTTACAATAGATTTTATTCGCACATCATTTGAAAAGCATAAAGAAATTTTAAGTTGCCAAGAAAAGAAAAACAATAGAAATTGACTATTTAATACGCTTTATAGTTGCATTAAAATGATTTCATAGAGATGGATGCGAGACGGGAATTCATCTGGATATCTTTTAAAACTTGCTGGTCCCAAATTTCACAATGGGTCGCAAAAATGTAAGTATTATACCATTCACACATAGAGTGAAATGGTATTATCAGTTTGTCTACTAGTTTGTAACGCATTAAAGGGGGCGTCGTAGACCCCATAAAGTATATATAGTCTTGAACAGCTCCAATAGACAAGTCTATCTAGCTATGTCCGTCTGTATGTTGTTGCGCACATACTTCTAATTATTGCAGTTTAATAGAGTATTAAGATTGACTTGCCATGCCCACATTTTGGGATAGCCCCCATACAAACCCCCCCGCCCACTTTTGACGTTTTGTATGAAAAATTTTTTTATTGTAGTCAATATCAACTTAATAATTGATATGGTAGCTTCTAGTGGACGGAGACTTCACATATACATTAATGGATGGGACCCGCCAACTTTTTCGGGTAGCCCCCATACAAACCTACTGCCCAATTTTGTGTTTTGTATGAGAAACTTCTTTATAATAGTCAATATTAGGTTGAAATGCGATGTGGTGCCTTTTTATGGATAGCCGCTTAACATACATAGACTAATAGGTGTGTCTCGCCCACTTTTTGGTGTAGCTCCATACAAACCCACAGCTCACTTTTATGCATTTGTATAAAAAGTGTAACTATTAACATGAAATTCGATATGGCTGCATCTTACACATCTACTAGTGGGCGTGTACCGCCCGCTTTTTGAGGTAGCCCCCATTTAAACTCCACACGTTTATGTTTTACAATACGTTTTAAAATTTCGTGTGAATGGTATTAGAGTTCGATTCAACCGAAGTTAACGTTTTTTCTTGTTTTTATTGCAGTTTAATAGAGTATCCAGATTGACTCTCCATGCCCACTCTTTGGGGTAGCCCCCATACAAACACGCACCTCTGAACACAGACCATTGCTCTTTTCAGTAATTTTTTGATGACATTTTGACAAAGATGTGACTCACCGATGACGCGTTGAGCTCAAAAACTGCTTGTGGTTTATTCACATATACCTGAGATTTCAGAAAACCCCAAAAGAAAGAAATCGAACGGCTTTAAATCGTACAATCTTGTTGGCCAGTTGACATCGGAATTTCGGAATACAATATGCTCTGGAATTTGTTGCTCCAATAAGTACGTGGTGTGTCATGTGGTGCTGTCCTGCTAAAACCACATGTCGTCCAGATCAATACTGTCAGTTGAGGCCACAAGATCTCCGTTATCATTTTCCTCTAACGTATGTCATTCACAGTCACCTCATTTTCAAAGACGTAAGGCCCAATCACGTGCCCTGACTGAAATCAGTACAAGATAGTTCCTCGTTATGGGTGCATTTGTTTCTCATGGATCACGTGCAAATATGCTGACCCCAAAATCCAACAATTTTGTTTGTTGATGAACACATGCAGATGAAAATGTGCTTCATCAGTTAAGATGATTTGTTTCGAAATATCGGCAAGAATGTTCGTTCAATGGGTGACATTGAATGAACATTATTCCATAGTGTAACTTGTATTTTTAATGATTGGAACAATCGTAGATGCCAGCTGTCAAATTTCAGAGTTGCCACGTGCTCTCTTGTTTGGACACCCTGTATTATAACCAATCGTTTGTGTTATTGAAATTTTAAATGAGTATGATTTGGGAAAACATTTTAACGATATTCTCACAATGGCATTAATGGTGAAAAAGTCAACTACTGAAGTTTAGGAAGTCTCAATTCAAAAAAAAAATTACTTACAAATATAGACTATAACATTTTTAAATCAAATTGTTATATTTTTATTAGTTTACAGAGAATGTTTTGAGTGCTTGAATTCTGAAAATGTGTCAACCATTCATGAGTACACCTTGTGGTATCGTAAATTAGTTAATCACTGCAATGATAATAATCTTCCCAAATAAGCACTGATGGAAAGTTTTAAACCTTCACCTTTCATAATATTTCCTTTTTAAATCTTCATTTTAAGGAACTTAGTTTCTTACCAATTAGGATGAGTAACGAGGTTTTGGGTAATGTTCGATCAAATAATAGAAATAATAGAAAACGACTATGTAGCAGATAAGCTAATTGATAGAGAAAATGTAAAATAAGTTGTTAATGAAGATCGATTTTCTGAGTTTGCAGATAATTCGACTGAATCAGAATCTTATCAAAATCTTATCAAATCAACTACTATTGGCAAAATGTAAAGAACTCAAATTCAGTATCAATTTCAATCTTTTAGGAAAGATTGCACAAGCTTTTCACTTCTACAAAAGACTGCTAGACAAGTTCTTAATTTTAGTTCAGAGAGTTTTTTTACATCCAATAGCATTTTAGAAGAACTGCAAACGAATTCGTTTAGCGAAAATTTTGAGAAAATTCCGTTCAGAATAAAAATTTACTTACTTACTTTAATTTAAACTTAAAATTGAATTATGTAGGGTTTAAAAGATTCAATACAATTTTTAACTATCTGACTGTAGTGTACAATATATAAAAAGAAAACATTGCTTTCGAATTTACTTTAAATTTGCAACATTTTTGCCATGAATGATTTTCGGCGTTAATTTTTGTTGGTAAAATTTTTGTATAATTTCTCTTTTGCGTGTCTGTTTTGTTTTTTTTTTTTTTTGTTCTGATACAAAAGCTTTGATCAAAATCTCTCTGATATACATATGTAAGTATGCATATATTTATTGTTGTTTTGTATCTTTATAATATTCAAATATTTATTTGCTTTGCGGTTAGCTGCTGTTTGATTGTTTTAGATTCATGTATGTATGTGGATATGAATGCGTTTTTGTATTTGTATGATTTTATCTGCGTATGTATCTGCGAGATACTATCTGTGTATTTTACCGGCGGCAGCAATATGAAAAAACAATTTTTCGTTGTGCAAAAATAAATTATAATTTTTATTTGACGATTGATTTAAAGCATCGAAAGTGTTGCACGAGATTTTACATATGTTCGAATCATTTGCTTGATTTGTGTAGCTATTTAAAGCATATGTTGTATGTTTTGAATGTTTTTTATACACTTCATACATTGCTTGAGTATTAAAAGTATATTAATTTTGACATGAAGTTTATAACACTCAGAAAGAAGCGACGGTGACCACATATAGTAGATATATAATAATAATATTGATCAACCCGACGAGTCAATCTATTCATGTTTGTCTGTATATATGTCTGTCCGTCTGTGTATCTGTCTGACAGTTTTTATCGAATAGTTTTCAAAATCGTTAGGCAGAGTCTTTGAGCCAGGCGTTTATGCAGAATACTGGAAGAAAAGGCTTTTTTAATTGTTGACCTAACCACCGAAAATAAGGAGCGAACGCTTCCAATCGGACATGGATTAAAATTAAAAGTCTTAACAGTAAATATTTAAGTGTATGTGGAAAGTATTAAAGCTTCAGTTCTACTGAAGTTAATATTCTCTCTTTTTTTTTTCATTATTTAATTGTTGGAATTATATATAACCACTAGCTGGTACCCGGCGCGTGGCTGCCTTTCCCCTTGACTCTCATACCCATTGGCACTCTCTCCCCCGCCCCACCTTCACCCAGCCAAACCTTCCCCATGCCCCTTTACACGGCCAACAATTCTCCTACCCCTATTCTTCTGCCTCTTCCACCACTGCCTCTTCCACCCATTCCCCTGCCCGCTTCCCCTACCTTTCCTACCTTTCCTTACTTTACCACCCCTTTCCCTGCCCCCTTCGATTTCATTAACATTAATACAGCGTTTCATCCATCTATCTTAAATGCCCAGCGCGTTGCTGCCATTTCCCCTGCCTCTCATACCTTTACCCCTCCTTCCCTATGATCCCTTACTCTACCACCTATTCTAAATCCCTTGCCCCTCTTCTACCCCTCTTCTAACCCTTTCCCAACACTACCCTTTCCCTTTCCCTTCCCCCATTGCAATAACACCTAAATTCACCGTGCAGTCAGGGACCCTATCAGTAGTTTTGTAGCTACCTTTTTATACATAGTGTGAAATCGTATTATTAGTTTGTCTGAAAGTTTGTAATGCATTAAAGGAGTTATCGTAGACCCCATAAAGTATGTCCGTCTGTATGTCTGCCCATCTGTCCATCTGTCGGTATGCGTCTGTTGTCTGTCTGGATGTTTGTGCGTATTTTTAAGATATCGCGTTGTAATTTGGCACATAGACTTATTTTATTGCAGTTTAATAGAGTATTATAATTGACATGTCACGCCCACTTTTAAGGGTACATCTATATAAACCACACCTCCTTTCGAGTTTTTGTAATCAAATTTTTTTTATTGATGTCAATATCACCTTAAAAATTGGACATAATAATCATATGGACATAATAATCAAGGAGCGTGTCACGCCTACTTTGGAGTAGGCTCCAACATTGATAAATGTAGCATTTCTCAGCATCTAAATGACATTGAATGAGATTTGGTACATATGTGAAGAAAAGCGGAAAAACATAGATCCGCTGGAGTAGTGGACAAGTGACAAATGCCTCCTGCATTTAAGAGGACACTGGGATAAACGTGATCCAAATGAGAAATTGGATAAGCCGCATCTTCTTTTGACCGTTACAATTAAAAACATAAAATTCTGCAATATTTGTATAAAAACCGTGTCTATTAAAGTTGTGTGTTTTCAGTGACATGTCATACAGTTTACAATAATTGAGCTGCTACCTTGGAAAAATCAATGATACTACTATGCGCTGTTTATATTTATTGTAAATATAAAGTATGATTATTGAAATCTAAAGTAGCTCGCGATTGGCAGCTTTTGTGTGTCTGTCTGTATCTTTGTTTACTTAAATGCTGATGAGCTGTCGACTGATTTAGCATATCGTTTCTGCTGGCAATTCATTTAAATCTCATGGATAAACAATAAACACAATTGAAGAACTCTGTGGGGCTGATGCAGCATTTGATTACCTTCTAAAACAATTTAAAGCACTGTTAAAAAATTGATTACTTTGAACAAAAATTTCATGAAAACATGAAAGAAACATTCAAGGTTGTTTTCCATTAGCAAATAAATTAAATAATTTTATAATTTAAGGTTTTTTTTTTTTTTTTAACAATACAAAAATGAATTTAAGTTCGCCTTGTTCTAGATGTGTGAATGGGATGAGAAAGTTGTATAAATTTATCATAAAATCACGTACAAATTGAATAACATGCACATGCGGTTGCTAAATTGTATTTTATACCTATATGTACGTATATACACACACACACACACACAAATTCACATAGTGCATGCTTATTTAATATCAATTTAGTTGAGTAAACACAAACTGTGTTTCACTGAATTTTAATATGGAATGCTACAACAATTTGAAACTACAGACACGCCAATTGAGCACAAGAACAGCAGTAATAGAAATTCTAAAACTTCCTGCGAACGCGTACGTTGTGAAACCGATTCAACTGACAAACATTTAACTTAGTTTTTCTATCACTGTGGATGGTAGTCCAGGCAAGTGACCGAACAGGTCTTTAATTCAGAAAATGTTAAAAGATACAAAATCAATACAGTCCGAAGTATAGGAGGTTGAAAATATCTACCCCAAGGGATTTTGGTGGTGCTCGTGAGAGACCTATGGCCTCAATTTTATGTTGTTTTTAAGTTTTAATTTATTTTTGATTAATTTTTGGCATTGAAACGTGTCCAATAAGCACAAGAAAAAAAAAACTCGGTTTACCAGTAAAATTTTTTTTTTTTTTTAAATTTTTGATGAGTTAATGATATAATTTGTGTGTGTGTTTGTTAGAGTAAGTATATATTTATTGTACAAATCTTTTTTTAAATGCTGGTTATTGGCAAAAAAAAAAAAAAATTACAAAAACAAAAACAAATGTTGAGATTTCTACTGTGGCCAAATAGCTTAATATTTTTCAACGTTGGAAAGCTTTTTCAAATACAACAATACTACATTGACTACTTAAATAAAGAAAGGTCAAAATAAATTGTGAAAAGTACATTTTGGCAATTTGCCGAAATTTCCTACCAAATTTTCGTGATCATATTTCGCTTTATAATACGTTGTGAGAGAAGGAATATTTTGATACAGTAAGAATCCTGTGAGATATAGCATTTCAGAGGCTCATCGCGTAGAACCATAGATGTATATGGACTTCAATAAGATTTTATTATGTACATACTACTCAATCCCAACAATACAAATAAAAACAAGAAAAAACGTTAACTTCGGTTGAACCGAAGCTCTAATACCATTCACACGAAACTTTAAATAGTATTGTAATACATAAAAGTGGGGGTTTAAATAGGGGGTAGTACACGCCCACTAGTAGATGTGTATGAAGCAATGCAGTAAATGTATAAGATGCCGTCATATCGAATTTCAAGTTGATATTGACGTTTTCCATACAAATGCATAAAAGTGAACTGTGGGTTTATATGGGACTACTTCAAAAAGTGGGCGGGACACGCCCCTTTGTATATGTATATGAAGCGGTTGTCCATTAAAATCCACAAAATAAAATTGCAAGCTAATATTGGTCTAAATGAAGGATTTTTTCATAAAAAACACAAAATTGCACGGTGGGTTTGTATGGGGGCTACCTCAAAATGTGGGCGGGCCACTCCCAATTGTCTATGTATGTTTAGCGGCTGTCTCTCAGAAGGCACCATATCGCATTTCAACCTAATATAGACTTTAATAAAGAAGTTTTCTTACAAAAAGTCAAAAGTGGGCAGTAGGTTTGTATGGGAGCTACCCCAAATAGTGGGCGTGGCAGGTCAATCTTGATACTCTATTAAACTACAATGAAAAGAAGTATATGTGCAAAATTTCAACTGCATAGCATAAAAATTGGTCCCCAAAAAATGCGCAACAACATACAGACGGACAGACAGACGGACATGGCTAGATCGATTCGTCTCGTCGAGCTGATCAAGAATATATATACTTTATGGGGTCTACGATAGCTCCTTTAAAGCGTTACAAACTTTCAGACAAACTGTTAATACCATTTCACACTATGTGTGAATGGTATAAATATAAATCTTCCTTTAATATCATAAGTATTGGGAGTTGCAAGTAGGCTTTCGTCACTTGGTTTCGATCTCCTCAAGAGTGTTTTTTACTTGACAGCATATTCGCACACACTTTAAGACGCCAGACGTCGCATTTATGCATGTATTTATGTATAAACATTTATATGGCATACAGTATATGTTATAGGTCTGTCAGGATCATATGTATATATATATATATGTAATAACAAAAGTTAAGCTGACTGTTTGCCGCCGCATGTAACGTGACACAAATGTGCATGGCAATAACAAAAGGCAATCTTTAGAGCTTCAGATGATTGTTTCAAACACGTTTTCTTAGTTGATTTTCAAAATGAAATAACTAATGCTTAAAAGGTTGCCTTAGGAGATATCATTAAGTGGTCGATTTAAATGCTAAGCGCATTTGAGCCAATCTTTACGATTGATATGCGACTTTGAAATAACTTAAGTTTTTGATTTGTATTATATAGGTATACTGTAAGATTTCTTACCTCCTTTTGATGCGCTGAATGTACGCAATCGATCCAAATCCTCATCGTCATCGCTTACGCGTAGATGGTGCATGTTCATGGTGGGCACATCTAGAAAAGCATTCGACTTGCGATGACCTGTAATATAAAGATGAAAATTAATTGTACTTTGTAATGAGTATAAAAGTGAATGATGTCTAGTGGCAAGTAACTAATATGCAGTTCAGTATGTTAATAACTTTCCAATGTATTCATATGTACAATACTACAAGAAATATCATGAGTTACATATCAACTTTGCTGCATAAACAAATGCACCATATTTCATACAAAACCGCCAAATCGGTGACACTCAAGTATAGTTTTATTCCTCTCTGTTTTAAAATAAATCTGGCTAACTGACGTTATCATCATAATCGTCGTCAATGAAGTCTATTTAGTCATTACAAAGCGTAATAAACAATGCGACCAATCTTTATGAAACTGATGTTTAACAAAAAATAAGAGAAAAAGCTAACTTCTAACTAAGAGAACTGAACAGCTGCAATATGCATAAATTTTTGAAGTGTTTTAGGCTGTATAGTGCGTGTTTCACGAATTTTGAACTTGAAAAAACTGCACAGGCAAATGTCTCAAGCTATCAAATTGGGCGATCAAAAATTAACATTTTGAAATTGGTAATGAAGCGAACATTTTTTTTTGTAGTGAACAAAAATGCTGTTGGGGGAACATTCCCCTTTCCTCCCCCTTGGATCCGCTAATGAAATGGCATGTACTTCTTCACCGGCACTGGCATATCAAAGGAAGTGGAGAGTGATTGCCCTACTTCCCTACGAACATGTTATGAAAAGCAGGCTTAATTGGCTGTTACGCAGCGATAGTAAACTGTCTTTGGCAAGTAAGGTACTAGTTTATTATTAAATTGTTGTTCCTTCATGGAGATATGGCATTGAAATCTGGGGGCACAACTGTTAAACCCAATTTAAACAAAGTTCAAGCGATGCAGTTTAAAATCCCTCGAAGAATCTGTGTAGTCGGTTTTGTGAAATAATATTATTCAAACTGATTTTGCCCTACGCACAATGATGCAAGGGATCAATCATCATTCATCGAGTTGCAATGATCGCCTTTCTTATCACCACAACCTCAATTGGCCTCAGCTCTGCGATCGAACTTGTCTAGAAGATGACTTAAAAAACTGCTTCCTACGGATCTTCTGTTGATTCGCTCCTAATGACACTCGTACAATTATTCAATCTTACATACAAGTATCTGGTTTATATAAATTATAATATATATATATATAGTACACAATTTTTTATTTTTCTTTTTAATACATTAAATACTATTTTTCATTCGCCAATTTCATTATAAAATCTTCATTTTGGCCTTAGAACTGCCAGAACTATGTTTTTGTTTTTTGTGCAATATGAAATTCTTAGATATCTTTAGCCTTAGAGCCCCAGAACCGTGTTTTAATGGTTTTTTTTTGTGTTGAATATGAAATTAATGGAACTTGTTTCTCTTCTCTGTGGTTTTAGGATCCATTTAATTGCTCCTCAATATGTATGGATTGGAGGCCCCGAGAAAGAATATTCCCCCGGCCCCAAAAAGGTGTTGTTACGCCACTGTCCGGTTCAGAACGTGCGAATCATAAGGTCTAGTAAGTAAAATCTGTTGCATGCTTTTAGGAGCTTTTGCCATATGATGCTTTTATGAAGCCGGTTTCACACCAAAATTCGAATAAAATTTATGTTTCAATTATTGGCTCAAATAAAGATTTCGGTGTGACTCCACTTTATATATATACGATACATCATTCCTTTACATGTTTATTAAACTATGCAAGTGTTATTTAATAATAAATAATTTTATAAAATGTTAATAGAATATATGCTCGAATGTTCACACAGAGTGCTTCATATAATCTATCTAACTATCGAGTGAACAATGCACATTAGTGTATTTAATTGCAGCGTATCCACAAATTGAGCATCTCATTTGAATTGCATACACATACCATAATGCATAAATACACCATAGCACAGTAATTTGATTCGAGTAGCATGCTAGGCCTATAATTAAGCGCCTCTACTAATTAAATGGCATGCTATTGAATTACTTCGTCAATTGCATTGTTTCAGCACGTATGGCATTTCAAGTGAAATCTAATAATGCATGCAAATGTATGCAGACTATTGAGGAAATGTGCTTGCGCATACAAAATCTGCTGAGTTTTAATGTTCATAATGCCTTGACCCAATTTTTAAATACATATTTCCAGGCGTTGTCGCCGTAAGTGTGTCAACTGCAACATCGACGACAATAATGGAGTTCAACGAACGCAAAACTGCTCTCTGCAGCTAAAATAAATAGTGCATTGCCATAAATAGTCGGCTCCCAGTGGGTAAAACTCGAAATGTAGATACAGAATTTATGTGTGCGTATATACTCGTATTTAAATTGTATCCCAGACAACCACAACTACGAGGATGACGATGATGGTGACGTCGACAATAGTAATAATAGTAATAATAATAATAGTAATAATGACGATTGTAACACACAAATGCAATAGTGACGGTGGCTCGGTTGCCCATGGTGAGGGTGTGCAGCCAAAGTGTGTGTTCATGCATAACTTTCAAATTGAATTGGCCATGAGCTGTGCTAAGTACGTACAAGTGTGTATCTATAATCTTTGCAAAGTGTATAATTGATGTTTTAAGTGCTGTGATTTTCTTTTTCCATTTACTAAAAAAAATTCATAAATAGTTTAGCTAAAATCCATAAAATATTAATTTCTATTTTGTGTTGTCTATAGTCGACAATATGCTACCTTAGCAGCGAAAGGACATATTGTAATAGTTGTTTACTTCTATACTAGTTTCAAATTCATAAGTTTATCTATTTTTATACTTTTCACATGAAGTATTATAATTTTGTCGAAGTTTGTAACATGTTAAAAGAAACATCGGAGACCCCATAAAGTAATTGGATTTTTGTTTAGAGATGCAGAACTTTGAATTAAATTAATATAAAGAGATCATATAGTTTCAAACTGAAAATTTGCTTTTTAGATATATAATTTTATGTCATTAGTGTTTAAATATTATATCGAGTTCGTATGTGGCACATTCTGAAAGTCAAATTTTCGACACTTTTTCAAGAAATGGGAGTCATATCTCTCGGCTATGGTTCACAGAGTGTTGCGAACAAGTCGACCAAATTTGCTGGTTTGTACGCATATATCAAAGTCTTAACGCAACCGCAGAGAAAATAATCAACAATAATCATTTCTAAAGCAGTTAAGACCAATGATTACACCGGCCAATAAAGCGCAGCAAAATAGTGATTTTTTTTGTGGATGTAACGGTAAACAGTGCTATAAAACAAACCATGGTCATTCGGTCATGGTCATTCATGATCATTAAATTCTTGCACCAGCTATAACTTAAAAGTTCGTAGAATGTGATCTTTACATAAAATTTTCCATAAAGTGGAAGCTCCAATTGCTAAGCGTGATGGCGGTTCGACTCATTTCGGTTCTTCTCAATACTACGTGCTACAGCAGTGATTGTTTTTTCGGTATTCACTGTTCGACGTTATTATGGAAGCGGATTATCATTTAGAGTATACGTGGTGCGAAAACGATTCATGGTTAATCGAATTAGTCGTTTGGATGGAAGATTATGTCGACAGTAAAATGGAAGTTGTGTACGGTAACATTCTCGAAATAAACCACGATTTTTTAAATAAAATTGCGTTGTTATGGCGTTAGTCTAATCATTATAAAATGGCAATTCAAATTGAGCAAAAATAACAATGGCATTGCCACATCTGACCAATTTATGACAGTTTAATGCCTGTCGGAAAAAGGAATCGATAAAAAAAAAACCACCCCGTAGTATATAGAAGTACAATTGAAGTAGTAAGAAGTACATTTGCTTCCGTTTTTGTTTCTATGCATTCGTTTATCCGGTGGATATCTGTTTCCATTTTCGAAAACAAATATTTTACATTTCCGGAAACAACCCGATTCAACCGCAACAACAATTTTGACGACAGATGGCGAGCGGTTATAAGACAGTGCACAATGATGGTACAGTACCATTAATCGAAGCAGATGGCGCTACTGTATGTCAACATTTTTTCCGACTTAAGTGACACTTATTGTTATATTTTGGCCAATTTGTACAATATCTTCATAGCCTATGTATTATTCTGATATATGAGCTATATTACTGTAAAGTTTCATTAAAATCCATTCAGTACTTTTTGCGTGAAAGAGTAACAAACATCCATACAAACTTTCGCGTTTATAATAGTAGGAAGTAGAATTTGTATACGGGTATGTCGAAAATACAAATAGCGTGAGAACATACAGTGTACCTTTATCACGTAGTTCAGTTATGAGAGACGTTTTTGGAGCAGCCTGTATATAAAAGTGTGATTTATGGTAACTCCGACATTATTTTTCTATGTTATTGTACATACAATACTTAAACACAATCTATAATAAGAACAATAAGTGCAATAAGAAAAATAAAGCCAAAAGTTTATCGCTTTCGAAATGATATACATATAAAAAAAACTAATGAAACAGCGTTTTAATGTGCATTAATTAAATAACGACTCGCTGCTGATAGTTTATATGAATGTTTTATTTAACTATTTAACTATGACAGTACAGCAGAGTTTATGAATATCAGCATATGGTGGATTCGTGTAAGAGCTAATAGCTGACTTATTAGTAAGTAGCAATAGTTTAATTAGCACTAATAAAAATGCTCGTACGTGTAATTAGAAAGCACTTGTTCTAAACGACATTTGTCAGAAGCTAAAACTATATATATTAAGTCTCAATACATATACAAGTACGTAAATGTTCCAGGAAATTCAATGTTCATAGGACATTTATATGCGGCAGCACTGCGTAATTGCAAGCAGCAGTGAAAATCCAATTACACATACAAAAATGCTGCAAGCAAATGCGAAAACGAGCAATTCACATTAAAGAAAATGTGGGGAAAATTTAATTTGAGTTACGATATTTTTCTGTATTTCTGGGAAATATTTGTATCTTCAAAGAAACTAACATAGACATAGACACATAGACTTCTTTTTATTGTAATTTAATAAAGCCACGCCCACTTTTTAGGGTAGCACCCATACTAACAATCCCCCCCCCTCTTTTCACTTTCGACTTTTTGTATGATATTTTCTTTGCTGACAATATCACCTTAAAAATTAAAGGGAAGGGGCTCTTCGATGGGTGTGATCCCCTCACTTTTTGAGGTAGCCCCAAATACAAACCACACGCTCATTTTTGCCTTTTTGTATAGAAAACATTTTTGTTGCAGTAAATATCTGCGTGAAATTTTACATGGTGGTTTCTTATATGCTTCACATAAATATCAAGGGCGTGTCCCTCCCACTTTTAGGTGTAGCCTCAATAATAACTTACCGCACAAGTTTTGAACTTTTGTATGGAATCTTTCTATTACAGTAAATATCAACATACAATTTAATATAGTGGTTTCTTATGGACGAGAAATAGATGTGATTTTTCCATTTTAGGGGCAGCTTCATACAAACCCAACACCACCCACTTTTGGAATCTGTATCGGTCATGAAAAACTTTATCATTTCAGGCAAAATCAACTTGTCAGTTGATATGGTGGCTTCATATGGACGGGCACTTCCAGAGCTCGCAAATAACAGTTGACCTTTTCTCGTTGTCCGAAAATAAGTGTAATTTACTGACACTTTGAGCAAAGAGTCAGAGATGAACCGTTCGCATCGGTTCTTTAGAAAAACGGTTTGCGCTCAACAAACAATATTTTCTTTTAGTTCTCTTTCGGTCTGGTTATTCCCGGACCGTTATTTTGAGTGCAATGGAGCAAAAAGTCTTTTGCGTATGTATACGTATAAGCGAGTGTGGCGTCGTGCCTTCGTGAATTGAGATAAAGCCATTCTAGGTATAAATTTACAAATGATTCACACAAGCCTATATAAAACGGAGATCGTTGTGAAGACATTAGGCATGATTCAGATCGCCTATTCGCACACTGGGATGTATATGAAGGAAAAAATTTTTAATATTGTATAAAAAATTCATATCTAAAATTTTCGGATGATTCATCGTCTAACTCTAAAGTTACACATTTTTCAGCCAAACGAGCCACTGCATATTGACAACAACCCAAATTAAAATAAACACCGTTTGCGTTGGGCCTTTCAGTCTTTTGCTCATTTGCTGAGTCTCATTGTGCGAGGTTCAATCGTATCTCTCTCTATACGTTGTTCATTAACAGAGCGTCACACGAATAGCTCAACTCAAAGCACTCAACAGAAAACAAAAACGAAATGAAACGAAGTCTGCTGCTCAGAGAGAGAGAGAGAGAGAGAGAGAGAGAGAGAGAGAGAGCGAGTGTGTACGGTCAACTGTTATTTGCAGGCCCTGGGCACTTTACTTAATTGGGGTCGGCTTTAATAAACTTGCACCCCCGTTTAGGTTGTTAAGTTTTACAAATACCAACCTAAATTCACAGGTTTCTATAAACTTAGCAGCAGGGATGCAGACATAACAATTCAAATGAAACAAATCCACTCGTCTGATACTACCACGCGCTTTTCGCATTACGTTACTAATAACTCACAGTCACAACAGTGCTCACATCGAAAATTAGCAGTACAGCACCATATGTAAATAACCTATGACAGTAACAAGAGCGCTTCACTTTGACGCTTAACGAGCGTGGAGAATTGTGTAGCGCTTTAAGTACATTAATTAAATTGCTAATAAAATGCTGCTGTAAATTAGTGTAAATGCTTACCATGCGGTTGCGGTCTACGTTGTGAGAGCTTTCTGCGCTGCGGCGGTGTTTCCGTTTCGCTTAGACGAGGTTCGCTGGTGCAATAGGTGCGCGTATCCTGAAGCGTTTGCTGTTGCAGTTGCTGCTGTTGGGTTTGTGTGCGTCGTCGTACCTGTAAGTATATGCGTACATATGCATCAGAGTGCATAATGTGAAATGCATTAAAATCAAATTATAATTTCATGCGCTCCGTAAGCGTAATATAAATAAAATTTGATCTTAAGCGAAAATTAAACACGCTTAGAATGAGATAAATCTACGAAAGTATGTTTAGTAGCTTTATGTTTTTAAATGAATTGTTATAAAAAATTGCACAGTATTGAAGAACCTTCAACCATTTTACACACACACCTTCTCACACTGTCTTTGTCTGTCTGTCCGTATGTCTGTCCGTATGTCTGTCTGTCCGTCTGTCTGCATTATAGACTTATCTACAGCCAATTGCTATAATTCACTTTTACAATTGTAAATCAAATGAAACTTTTGCTCTGGCATTCGATTGCAATTTATTTGTGCGATTTATTAAGTTTGCTTTACGCCACAATGTTTTTCTATTTATTTTCGCAGTCAACTTTGCTGCTGCCTTGCAGATTCCTGCATTAGTTTGTCATTTTATAAACAAATATTTTCCTTGGCGCATTTGTCGCAATCGCATTCTAAATACAGCAAATTATATTTAAAGTCGCGCGGCATTTAGCTGACACGCCATAGAATTCATGGTTTTTTTTTTTTTTTTTTTTTGGCATTATAAATTAGTATGTACATAGTATATCTTTTTTGATTTTTGCTCGTTACGAAAATGTCAAGGTTCACTAAGTACGCTCCATTTATTGTACCAACTTTAATCCATACTACTAAGCTCAACGCTATTAGTGGCTATAGAATTTGAACTAAATAGTTTATACACCCTGTACCACCATGTGGTAAATGGGTGTATTAGGTTTGTGTGAATGTATGCAATGTCCGTTTGATTGTCTCAAAATCTCATTGGAAAGAAATGGTTATGTAGCGTTGCATCTTTGTACCAGATAAATTCACATAAATGAAAAACCTTTCGCTTGTTATTTAGAGTAGGAGTAGCATAGACGGCGATACCGAACTGTGAGCGCTTGAATTCACTGCTATTCATGTATGTTATTTGTGTGCGCTCAAACCTTATTTCAAGCATGAGTTAAAGGTGCTATTTTCTACTGTTTGATACTTAGCGCTCATTTCATTCCTTTGATTGATTTTTTCATCATTTTAAATCCGCCATTTTGTTATCAAAAAGGTTTACTTCTGATTTGTAATCAGCGACCTAAATAATACTTCAGACTAAATTTTCATTCGGCTTAAAAACTATAAATAATAAATTAGTTCACCATTTCGACTCCGCAATTTGCTTTCTAAGTTTTGACAGCAAATTCGTAAACAGCAACTTCAAAAATCTGTGACCCAGACAGTTTGGATTTTTACAAGTATTTTTGTACCATTCAAACATACTGTGAAATGGTATTATCAGTTTGTTTGAAAGTTTGTAACGCATTAAAGGAGGCATCGAAGACCACATAAAGTATATATATATTCTTGACCAGCTCGATGAGATGAGTCGATCTAGCCATGTCCGCCTGTCTGTCTGTCTGTCTGTCTGTCTGTCTGTCTGTCTGTCTGACCGTCCGTCTGTCTGTCTGTCTGTATTTTTTTGGGGACCAATTTTTATGCTATCCAGTTGACATTTTGCACATACACCTTTTTTATTGCAGTTTAATAGAGTATCAAGATTGACCCGCCACGCCCACTTTTTGGGGTAGCCCCCATACAAACCTACTGCCCGCTTTTAAATTTTGTATGAAAACTTCTTTATTAAAGTCAATATTAGGTTAAAATGCAATGTGATGCCTTTTTATGGTCAGCCTCTTGGCCCGCCCACTTTTTGGGGTAGCCTCCATACAAACATACTGCCCACTTTTGTGTTTTTGTAAGAAAAACTTATTTATTAAAGTTAATATTAGGTTGAAATGCAATATGGTGCCTTTTTATAGACTGCCGTTTAACATACATAGATTAATGGGCGTGGCCCACGCAATTTTGTTTTTTTTTACGAGTATGAAAAATTTTTTCATTTAAATCAATATTAGCTTGAAATTTGATTTGGTAGATTTTAGTGGACAACCGCTTCATATACATATACAAATGGGCGTGTCCCGCCCACTGTTTGTGGTAGTCCCATATAAACCCACGGCTCATTTTTATGCGTTTGTCAATATCAACTTGAAATTCGATATTTCGGCATGTTATACATCTACTAGATCGCTTCATACACATTATTGTGGTAGCCCCTATTTAAACCTCCACTTTTATGTTTTACAATACTATTTAAAATTTCATGTAAATGGTATTAGAGTTTCGGTTCAACCGAAGTTAACGTCTTTTCTTGTTTCTTTTTGATTTTCGGTCCGGTGGATCCTCTCCGACATTTTCTTCCATACGATTTAAATTGGATTAGTTGATTTGCTTTATTTATTTTAATACTTGATTCTAAATGCTGAATGATGAAAAGGAACCAGTTACATAATAATGCGCGCTCGCACTGCGACCAGAATTTGCTCTATTGTGCATCCTTTGGGACACTATAGGTCCTTGATTTGTGTTAGGAATTTCATGAGGTTTTTATGGTGAATGTTCCCGTAATCAATCGCTACTATTTGAACTTTACCTAGAAAACACAGCCTAATTCGCGCAAGTGCGGGGCACATGCTTATTACATGCTCCATGGTTTCATCTTCCTCGCTGCAGTATCTGCATTGATCAGTGGGTGCTAGACCCATTTTGTGTAGCTGATAGTTTCATTTGGCGTGGTCTGTAGGGTTGTTTTGTGAAAATTGATGCATTTTTTGTGGTTATTAGACATTTGGATGCATGCGTGAGTGGCTTTGTTGAGCCAACTTATTATAACCTGGTTTTAATATTGCTTGGATAAGCCGTAGAGAGGGCCTGGACCCACAAAAGGGATTGTAGCACCTTGCTTGGCTTGTTCATCATTGTTACCTAGCAGGTATCCTCTGTGTTCTGGTATCCATATAAGGCGAAGCCAGTAGGTTGAGGTACTCGTGGCATTATCAGGCATTAACAGGTTGTCTTACTGCACAACAAATCATAAATGCCTAAAATTTTTTTTTCTTTCGATTCTGCTCTGAACTGTAAGGCTATCCTTAACTCTGAACTAAACAAAATTGTAATTTGAAACTTTCATTTTGTAATTACGGCTGCTTGGAACACTTAAATGACAGTCGGACAACTAGGCGGCCAAACAAAAAACCTCGAACAGGCTTGAACTTTAAATTTCTGTAGATAAATTTAGCGATACGATTCTTAGTTCTATTAATATAAAGTTTTCTAAACTATTTTAGTTTTATGTAGTTGCAGTAAACAAATAAAAGACAATAAAATAAGTTTGTTTTATTTTATAACTAAAACGTGAAAGTAAAGCTATCTTACATTTCGAGTTCCTGCATAACAAATGAAGGTACTTTGATTATAACCAATAGAAGATCACCGGATTACTATATAGCTTGCCAATATAACAAATCTGTGTTTAAAATATAGCCTCTTCCACTGCATACAGGGCATCTCATAGTCGAGCGAACATGATTGATGCGATCTTTTCGGATTTTTTCTTTCTATATGTGCGTACGTATTGTACAGGTTTGCGTTGGTGTGTGTGTATTCGTAGACTAGCTGAGATTATGAAATGAAAATGATGTGTAGTTGTTTGCAAAAGAAAAAAGTTTGCCTTACGTGTGAAAGTCTGGCATTGGACATCAAGCGACACACTTGAAGTTAAATCTTACTTGACATGTTGGCTTGGCTATGAAATGCAGCGTTGACGATAAAACACACAGACACACACACACACACACCCACACACACACATATACGAAGATACACACTACAAGCGTCAAGTGTACTCAAATATAAGCAACATCACCCAAACTAAGCCGCACATGTCTGCGCGTTTTGCGGTTGAACAGCTTTGGCTATCGCTGCCTGAAGCAAGTCCAGAGGTCACTCAGTTCGGTCTGTAATATAGGCGTGCGCGTTAAAAGGCACGCGCTTATTTCGACCACATTACAAAATCCGACACGCTCGCAAGCGTCATTAAATGAGTTTGCCAGGCGCTAATGATGGCTGACCCTACGCTCAACTTTCACAACATTCGTGACCCGTAATTGCTGCTGTTAAAACAATAAATTATGAAGTCCAGCACCATGTTCGTTGATCAACTAGATTACATAGCAGTTATACTCGTGGCAACTATTAAGCTCTTAATCAAATATTGTATTAACTTTGCTGTTGTCTGTTCGTGCCACAAAATCGAAGCAGACAGGCTTCCTTAGGCAGGATGCAACATGTCTTCGCTCATTTCGTTTCGTTTCGTTTCGTTCTTTTGTTCACTTCCTGTTAATTTTTGTTCACTTTGTTGCGAAATTAATTACTTCCGGCTTTATTTGTTGATATTTGCTGTTGTATTGTCGTCTTTTTTTCTCACGCCTTCGTTCGTTTTTTGTTCTGGCCTGTCTACTTGCGGTCTACTCTGTTCTTTTGGTGTAGTAGATTATTTTTGAGCTAGTCCTTAGGGTATTATAATTATTAAAATTTTTCATGTCTGCCCTCATTTGTTTGAATATTTTAGTTCAAATTGCTTTCTAGTGGGAATCGTAGTAAATTATATAATCTCGGATGTTTGAAAATTAATTGTCTGAATGATATTGCTAGTAAATTTGCATAAAAAAGGTAAATGTAGCTTTAATGTAGATTTAAATATTTAATCAATAAAGTTTCGTTTTTTTTTTATGCAAAAATCGATAAAAAAAAACCTGTGCTACATTTTTCCAATTCAATGCGCAAATGCGGCAACATAAACGCGCTGCACACAGACAATAAAATGTACTGAAAAAGCGAGAAAATAAGAGGGGAGACTGACAAACGAGGACAATCAAAGGGAGAAAGGGGTACAGAAATGGTGCAAATGGGTGAAAGAGGTATGGGTATTAAAAGAAAATTGGTTGGTACAGCCGATGTTTACTTAACATTTTCAGTTTCATGCGCCTCTAAGCCACTAAATATGTTAACAAAATTTCTATTTTTAAATAATTTGAAAAATGAATTGGAGAATCAATTAGATACGTTTTATTTGCCAACATAAACCCATGCTCCGGTTTACGAATCTGAATAAATTATTCGAAAGCGATTACATTGAATTCAACAGAGCTTAATAATATGAGTTTCATAGTGCCAATTTCAAGTGAATTCAAATCATGAAATTCGTCTGAAATAGAAATACTTATTATTTCAACGAAATCACTTCCGAACAATTTATTCGGATTTGAAAATCAGGCACGGGGATAATGTTCTTTTACCTCCTCTGAATAATACAAATTCGAAAAGCTCTCAAAATAATCGCTTTTTGCAACAATAACTTTTTTGTACGATTTCATTTTCCACTAAGCTTCTTTAGTTTGAATATTTTTAGAGTTTCGAAAAAATATACACTTAGAGATTAGTTATGTGGTGCTACAATCGTCTGTTGGTTATGGCCGCATTTAGGAAAGTCATTGTTAATACTAAGCTCACGAAGCTCTTCCCAGCGCATGCCCTCTCGGACTTCGTCCACTAAGTAAATTTAGGTTTCCCATGTAAGCCCACCGTGCAGGAACTCCGCTGTCCATACGGATAAGATGACCAGACTAGTGCAGCCGCAGAAATGGACAATGTTAACCTCATCATATAATTCAGATAGCTCGTTATTCATACGATTCCGAAACTCGTCGCCAACTCTAATAGGCCCACAAATACTACGAAGAATCTTTCTCTTGAATACTCCCAAAGACGATGTATCCGATGTTGCCAAGGTCCACGCACATAAGCTGTAGCATCAATTAGCAAACGTGATTCTTCTTTTTTTTTCAGTTTTCTACAAGTTGAAGTATTCCATCTTCACAGACCGTTCTACATTAAGTTCTTCGTCTTGTTCTTGTTCACCGCTAGACTCATAAGACATGATTGTCTCTCAATGTCCAAGAACGCCTTGCTAACTCGTTCGTTAATGCCGATGATGTCAATGTTATTATTGTAGCATAAGCGAGTAGCATCAATTATTTATGAAAGATCATGCCCGACAGTTCTACGAATGATCTTTGCTAGGGTACTAAGTTCAAAAATTTCGTTTTAATTGGCATGCTGTTCACACAGAATTTTATAGCCGATTGAAACGAGACTTATTCGACGGCAGTTCACGCAGCACTGTCTGCAAAGAATGAGCATGTTTTCATCAGACCATATCTTGTATAAGAGATGGTACATACGTTTACCAACTCTTTGCCACCGGTCTTGAATAACTCAGCTCGCAACTCTTCGGAGCCTGTCGCTTTGTTATTCCTCAGATTTTAAATTGCTGATTCAATCTTGTGCGGTGTCTGGAAAAGAGAGTCGTAGGAGTCAAGTAGGTTAGAGAAGTAAACTAGTCACGCACACGCCTTGCTTGGTCCTTTATTTTTGCATCTGAAAAGTCGTTTCTCTTTGTTAAAAAAAAAACAGGTGCTACTATTAACATGTTCTGACCTGCTGAGAGGACGATAAGCCTCTCTCCATTGTTGTAGGTAGCGTTGTGAAGGCTAAATCTTCTGAATGCTGGGTTAAAGATACCTCCCTACCAAAAATTCATTCTATTCCGTCGCGACGTGTGCACAAGTTAGGCAAATGTTAAAGCCTTTTACTTACGTATAGTCGCTCGTCAACAGGTATAGAACCGGAGACGAAACCCCGTAGTTTCCTACTAACCACGAAACCGCATCCAAATTTGTGCTTACTCGCACCGCAATTATAGTTGATGTCAAAAGGATGCCTCTTAGAGCAAGCATCCTGTATTGCGTTGATGACAGCCCTGTATTTGTAGAGTACATCAACCAGCTGGATAGTAGCACCTTCTCTATAGAGACTTTGAATATTCCAAGTGCTTCCTTTGTGTATTCACCGGTAAAAGTTTTTTTTTTTTGGGGTTGCGGGAACCAAACCCACCGCAACAACACTTAACTAAGGCGCGGGAATGAAGGATATATATAATATTAATCATTCTAGTGATTGCCTTCTCACAAAAATTTTGCACAACCAACCATAATTTCCCCTAAACAATCTTGTACCAATAATTTCTTTGCATTGGTACAAAAAAGTGATGCAAAATATCACGAAAATTTAGTAAGGGCGGGCGCGTATTTTAAAATTTTTGGGTGCGTGTGGTATTTTTTATGTGGTAAGTCTAACTTCTCGTCGTGTTCACCGTTTAAGCAGTTTAGACTTTTTTTTTTACAAAACTTTGTGAATACCTTAATTAACTTTGGTGGAACCGAAGCTTTAATATTCTTCCCATTAAATTTTAAATTATTTTATAGGTAAGTACAGTTAAGAAGTGTATTTCTAAAATAAAAAAAATCTGAAATCTGCGTTTCTGTAGGAGGAAACCCTTTCGTTTAGATTCGTCAAAATGGAAGGGCTTCAACTAAAGTGTTTCAAAGTTAACTCGTTGGAAGTACTAGTATGCTTACAGCTCAATAAACTCTTTTATGTATTAAGAGGCTTCAATGCCTGATTATTATATTATATTATATTACTATAGTATTCATTACTCATAAATAAACATAATACATACCACGAAAATGAAATACTTTGTACTTACACATTACAAAGCAGAACTTTGCTATTTTGTTGTTTGTTTGTTTTTTTTTTTTTTTTTAAAGAAAAAGTTATTTCATTTTACTCGTAAAAATAACGCCATCATAATGATATACGCTGTGCTCTACAGTAGCATTTGAAGCGGTAGAAACGCATATCACTGTATCTACAATAGTATGCTATATGTCTGTGACAACATCAGAAATTGAATTCTAAAGAATAATTCAATTTACACTTCAATTCAGTGAGCACAAACGTTGTAGGCTTGAAAATGACTAAAGCACAGATTTCAACAAATACTTTTACATTGCTGTTGAAATGTTTACTAGACAGGTTGCTTTTTATTTTGTTTTTTTCTTTTTTTGTTTTTTTTTTTTTTATATTTATTTTCTTTATTTGTGCTGCTTGTGAATATTCAACACTTCAACTCGGTTTTTTCCACATCCTGCTAAACTCGTGCCAAGCGGAAACGGAAGTGTATATGGGTCGATTTGGTTGCCGTTGTTGGTTGACTGGCAGCCTGACTGCTTGGCATGATTTTGACATTTTGAAAGTGTGTCATAATCAAAACACAAGCAAAGCACAAAAATAAACTCTATACAAGCCTGTCGTACGCATAAGCTAAGCCATGTGTGGTTGTATCTGGCACATATTCTGCGTCTACAGACATACCTATTTACCTACATACATATGTACCTACGTATAAGGCACGAATACGAGCGTGTTTGTGTTAGTATGTTTAAGCGCAGTGTCAAATGTTGGTTAATTTATCAACCCATCAGTGTCAAAGTATTACCACAATTCACACTTCTCCCGACACTTGTTTCACTTTTTATGCTTACAACAGATTTAAATACATTCTACACGTTTGGACTTACGAACAAGCGTTCTCCCTGCTATATATATATATATATATATATATATATATATATATATATATATATATATATATATATATTTCTCAGTAGAAATTTTTTACTAAAGCAGAAAAAATAAAATAAAATAATATAAATAATGTAAATAAAGTATGCAATCACTGCGCCATTTTGTTTTCACCCTCACATTTTCTATCTTTGTGCTTCTGTGTGAATGTTTTGAATATTTGCTATAAATAAATAAATTACTAAAGGGATGCAGCTGCAACTCTGAGCTATGCAGCTCTGTATGTAGAAGAAGATGTATAGATTCGTAGAAAAGGGGTCATAGTATCCACAGTAAATAATATATTTCAAAAGCATGCCTATTTGTTAGAACCATATTTGCATTGTGCTGCAAGGTGAGATATGAAGAAAAGAAAAATATTTAAAAATAAATATTCATGATTAATTCTATTATTAAGATTAAATTTACCCAGTGTGCTTCTTATACCATCTTCTCGCCCAATCGCAAGAACTAGTACAGCTAATTTTATTTCACGCTTTTCATTGTTAAGAAGAAAAGCATGATTTGTTTTGTGCATGTTTTAGGGATCAATTTTGAAGCTATTCAGCTGTAAACCGATAGCCAGACTGATTTTTATTGCAGAAAACTGGAATATTCGTATTGACATGCCAGAACCACTTTTTAGTGTAGTCCACATACAAACCACAACTTAATTTTTAACTTTTTGTATGAAAAACTTCTTTATTTAAATCAATATCAGCTTGACGGTTAATATAGTGGCTTCTTATGGACAGCCGCTTCACATAAATACAGGTGTCGACGATCGAAGTTTTACCAACTTCACGCTGCTGTAGCAATAGAACGGATAATGACGGCGCGCTCTTGTTTTGTCAAGCGTCTGGCTGTTCAACAGTGTTATTGCTTTGTATTTGGCTGAAAAATTACAACCATCCATTGTTAATGAGCTACGTCATGTACGTGTGAACAACATGTTTATGTATCGGACCAATACACGTTACAACGATACTGCTAGCATCAAAAGACGCCATAGATGTTGACATCCAAATTACAAGAACATCGGCAGAAATGATTAGTTAGATGAAGGCCAGAATTCAAGGTAATCCACGATAAAGCGCAGTTCAATTGGCGAAAAAACTCAATGTGTCTGCTCGTAACATGGGACACATATTAAAAATTGAACTGCGATTGAAGTCCTACAAAATACATAAGTGCAAGATTACGAACCTGCATAAAAGGCAGTTCGCCTAGCAAGAGCTAAGGTGTTAAAACGCTTGCACGTTAGTGTCGAGCTTCAAAATATGGGCTTTTCTGTTGAACAAATTTTTACGGTTCAGCAATATGTAAATAAACAAAACGATTGTGTCTGGTCAAAGTGCAATCAAAAGATAATTTAGACCAGCGAAATGCTCTGCGAAAGAAAGCTCCTGCATCAGCGATATTTTGGACCGCGGTAACTGCGACGGGACGCTCACCACTCGTTTTCATTGAACAGATCGTAAAGGTAAATCAGCAAATCTACCGTGAAAAGATTTTAAATGATGCTTGTGCACGTAAACAATTTAGTAGAGACAACAAACGCGGCAACATCCCATAATGAGAAACACAATGTTTTTTTCCAGCTTAGTTTCTTTACTACAATGACCACCATATTCCACAGACTTAAATCCAATGGATAAATATGGTCCATTCTGCAAGGTAAGTATCAATTAAAAAATATGTGACGGTCAACGCCTTAAAGATTGCTCTTCGCCGAGAATGGAATAAAATACCATCGTACCAAATTCGCGTGAATGTTATTAGAGTTTCTGTTGAACCGAAGTTAACTGGCTGAAGAAGGTTGTTTTTAGAAATTAATTTAAACCAATGGAGAATCCAGGAGTAGAGAGTTACCCACCGATTAGAGTTCTCCACCAAAACTTGTAGAGTTCCCCATTACACTTGCTGACAATATACTGATGCAAATAAAGGTCCCTGACCACTGTCATAGCTGTTTTTTTGCTATGTAAAAATTTTTCACCAATTACACGATAGGACTGAATTTCTCTTAAAGCGTTCCGGGAAATTCTGAACCAGAAATGTATGTAAATTTGCATATAATATATCTATTATTATATTATATCTAATGTAATTTCACAAGTACACTTAATGGTTTTGAATGTATTACATTCAGTTGCTTTAATTGCTTTGAAGCTTTCAAATACTTTAAAATATGCAAAATGAATGTGCCTTAAATGAAATCAATGCGCTTGTATTTCCGTATATATATTATATATATATATATACTCATATATTTTTAGAGTAAAGTCGCTGCCGGCAGTAATAAAAATAACTCAACTTGCAAAGAATACCAATTCGATGTAATGATACTATGCGAAAATTTGCGTGTCAGTGAACTCTTTATGATGCCTTGAAATAGCTGCATTAAAACGACGTCGAAGTCTGTCTACAATGAGGTCTTGGATGGAGATGGCAGCAGAAAATACCAATGTGAAAATGCCGCACATACAGCAAATATTTCAAATTGCATGTTGTGCCGAAAATAAACGAGCCACTATATCTTAAACATTTATATATCTATTAATAGCCAAATAAAACAGACATACATACAGTACATACTATGTACAAATTGGCAATAGTTACTTGAATTTGGAAAAATATGTTCATATTTGACAAGAAAAATTTCAAGCAATTAGTTTAGGTTCAAAAATAGCAACAATTTCGTAGTCTAACATAAGAAATTTCATAGTAAAGTTTGGCAGTTTTTGTGCTAAATTTTTCTCATAACTTGCCCAACATGATTGCTATTTTATTTACGGAAGCTGTTCCAAAAAACTTCCAAAATATTCTAAAGATTAATATAAATAATTTGTATTTCTTGATAGCGTTTTAAAGTTGTATCATCTTTTTAGTGCTATACAGGTGTGCCACGGGTGCTCTCTCACGCACTAATGTAAGTCGGGTAACACAAAATATGGCAACACTAAACGGAGCGAGTGCAATTTTTCGACACTTAAAAAACAGTTTTTTTGCAATTTATATATCTACCTGTTTTAATTAAACCAAAATCATATTATCTTGCTTAATGTATGATTTAAGATTCCTTAAAGTAGGGAAGCCCTTTAAAATATTTCTTCAATATAGATTCATTTGATCAATGATCTATTTTATACTTTTCACACCAATACCATCCGCAAATGTGAGTTTCAGTGTACGTTGTTGAATGGCACGCGACCGAATATTGACAGCGACCGCGACCGCGTATTGAGGAGAATATTGCGGCTATAGTGAAGAATTTTGGTGAACACCATGACCAATCGATTCGACGCCGTGCGCAGCTTCTTGGCCTCTCGTATAGACTAAATATTTACGCCAGGATTCTTTGTTTAAAGATTTACAAAATCCAACTCGTTCAAGACTTTAATCCGCCAGACCTGAATTTATACTTTAATTTCAGTCAATGGGCTCTGCAATAGCTCAATGAAGATCCGCATTTCAGCTGATGAACAACCCGGTGTTACGGCTCAATAGATGAGCCCAATTAATCCTTCTGTGTATCCGCCTGTCTGTCCGTCTGTCCCTTGTCTGTGTGAATCGAAACTAGTCCCTCAGCTTTTAAGATATCTGTCTGAAATCGACTGTGGAAACTTCTTATGTTTCTACTTCTATGGGAAGTAATAAAACGTTTGTATCAACTTGAATTTCGATGTGGTGGACCGAAACTTCACACATGAATTAATGAGCGTATGCTGCCTACTTTTAGGGATAGTCTCCATACAAATCCACCGTAATGGGCGTATCCCACGCACTTTTCGGATTTTGCATGAAGAACTTTTTATACCATTCACACATAGTGTGAAATGGT
This sequence comes from Leucophenga montana, assembly GCA_035044765.1. NCBI lineage: Eukaryota > Metazoa > Arthropoda > Insecta > Diptera > Drosophilidae > Leucophenga > Leucophenga montana. The sequence goes on from JAWNNQ010001520.1 coordinate 121,036, forward strand.
ATTATCAGTTTGTCTGAAAGTTTGTAACGCATCAAAGGAGCCATCGTAGACCCCATAATGTATATATATATTCTTGATCAGTTCGACGAGACGAATCGATCTAGCCATGTCCGTCTGTCTGTCTGTCTGTCTGTCTGTCTGTCCGTCTGTATGTTGTTGCGCATTTTTTGGGGACTAATTTTTATGCTATCCAGTTGAAATTTTGCACGTATACTTCTTTTTATTCCAGTTTAATAGAGTGTCAAGATTAACCCGCCACGCCCACTTTTTGGTGTAGCCCCCATACAAACTCACCGCCCACTTTTGACTTTTTTTATGAAAAACATTTTTATTGTAGTCAATATCAACTTAATAATTGATATAGTAACTTAAAGTAGACGGATGCTTGACATATACTTTAATGTGTGGAACCCGCCTATTATTTGGGCTAGCTCCCATACAAACCTACTGCCCACTTTTGACTTTTTGTAAGTAAACTTCTTTATTAAAGTTGAAATGCAATGTGGTGCCTTTTATGGTCAGCCGCTTAACATACATAGACTAACGGGCGTGCCCCGCCCACTATTTGGGGTATCTCCCAGACAAACCTATGGTCCACTTTTGACTTTTTGTAAGAAAAACTTTTTTATGAAAGTCAATATTAGGTTGAAATGCGATATGGTGCCTTTTAAGAGACAGCCGCTTAACATATATAGACAATTGGGCGTGGCCCGCCCACTTTTGAGGTTGCCCCCATACATACCCACCGTGCAATTTTGTGTTTTTTATGAAAAAATCCTTCATTTAGATCAATATTAGCTTGAAATTTGATTTTGTGGATTCTAATGGACAACCGCTTCATATGCATATTTAAATGGGCGTGTCCCGCTCACTTTTTGAGGTAATAACATATAAACCAACAGTTTTATGCATTTGTATGGACAACGTCAATATCAACTTGAATTTCGATATGCCGGCATCTTACACATCTACTACATCGCTTCATACACATCTACTAGTCACCCACTTTTTGGGGTAGCCCCTATTTAAACCCCCACTTTTATGTATTACAATACTATTTAAAGTTTCGTGTGAATGATATTAGAGCTTCGGTTCAACCGAAATTAACGTTTTTTCTTGTTATTACAGTCAATAGAAGTTTAGTATTCGATATGGTGGCCTCTATTGGACAGAAGTTTAGCATATATTTTAATGGACGCGTACCGTCTACTTTTAGAGTTTATTCCCTCAAACCGCAGAATTTGTGACTTTTTTTTTAAATGCTCATATTTTTTTTAGCTAAACACATTAAAAATGGAGTGAAGGCTTCAAATTATCACTAGAGAGCTTGTGAAGAGTATTAAAGTTCCGGTTCTACCGAAGTAAACGTTTTCTCAAGTTTAAGTTTATGAAGATATAAGATGTAATTACATTTCATTAATCGTGTGAAATTTAGAATTTTATTTTTGTATTATAAACTGTGTCTGAAAAAATTTAGTACAAGTGCATAATGCATAATAATCATTGGGATACGTTCTTACTGCATTATTATATAACAATACAAGTGTATGTTGTTACTTGCAAATAGTCTATCTATCTGCTTGCGATCTATTAATTTTTTTTTGTTATTATTGTTAAAGTGTACGTGCTTATCGTGCATCGTGCTTGATTAGCGTGAGTATCTAATCTTGCTACTTCGAATTCTAGTTGTATCAATATCTTTTCACTACATCCATTTACTTACCGTTTTGCCTCCGGTGGTGATGCGTGCACTCTGGGAACGCGTTGCCGGCCTACGTCTACGATAACCGGGTGTACCGCCCTCCGGTGTGGCGCTGCCAGATGGCATGTTCTGTATTACGGTTTCGATGCTGCCACCCGTTGCACATATTGATGCACTGCGCGTTTTCTTTTGCATGCGATGATGCATGGGCGAAATGTCGTCGACCATTTTATTATTTAATTTTATAATGCACAAACAAGATTTTTTTAAATAAAAAACACAAAAAAAAAGTTAACAGTTGTTCTACTAAAGTGGCGTATTTTCTAAATGATTTTGGTTTTGTTGTTGTTGCTGTTGTGTGCATTTGTGTATTTAGTTTTTGCACAAAAAGTTGGCTTAATTTTGTGCGTTCTGCAAATAAAGAAAAGTGAATATTATTAAAGAAAAATAAATAATAAAATCACTAGAAAAATATATACTAAATATCTATTTAAAAATAAATTTAAGAATTTGAATATTTTGGCAACGTTTACATAGCATATCTTGGCAGAAATATGGACAGCTATGGAAAACATGGCCAACTAAATACATGCAAAAAAAATCTGTAGCATGAGTTTTCTTTGCCGGTTAATGTCTGCAGTGTTTGTTTTTGTTGCTATTTTCGTTTTATATTTGTTTAAGTATGTGCCTTAAGTTAAGCAAGGCAAGACAAGCAAACTAGGTCAGCAACACTTTGGGCGCAAAAGTTGCCAAGCATTCGTTTTTTTGTTTTCAGTTGTTTTGTTTTCAGCATGCAAATTGGTATAATCAATTTGTCGAAAAGTTTGTAATGCATTAAAATATGAAAGTGTCTTTAGACCGTCAAACATTTTCTTCGTACATACAAAGTTTATAAATTTGCATATCTTGTCTGTCAATATTTCTCTATGGGTTGCAAACTGTAAAATATTTATGAAGCTCAAATTTGATATGCAATTTAAGGTTTGAGGTTACTTTTCTATGCGGTCAGTCTTTCAGAAATTGAATGCAATGATAGTAAACGCAATGATAATAAAAACAACGATTTCGCCATGTCCTTCTCTCTGTGCATGCGACAGCCTGTCGGGCAGTACACAAAAACAGATCTCAGAAACTATAAGAGCTAACGTCGATTAATGAATCAATCTAAATAAAAACATATGGGACTACCTAAAAAAGTGCGCGGGACACGCCCATTTGTATGTATATAAAGCGGTTGTCCACTAAAATCCACCAAATCAAATTTCAAGCTAATATTGATTTAAAAGAAACATTTTTTCATACTCGTAAAAAACACAAAATTGCGCGGTGGATTTGTATGGGGGCTACCGCAAAAAGTGGGCGTGCCACGCCCATTAACATACATATGTATGTTAAACGGTTATCCATAAAAAGGCACCATATTGCATTTCAACCTAATATTGACTTTATTAAATAAGTTTTTCTTACAAAAACACAAAAGTGGGCAGTATGTTTGTATGGGGGCTACCCCAAAAAGTGGGCGGGCCAAGAGGCTGACGGTTTTGTATGAAAACTTCTTTATTTAAGACAATATTAGGTTGAAATGCAATGTGGTGGCATTTTATGGACAGACGCCCCCACACAAACATACTGCCCAATTTTGTGGTTTTGTAAGTAAAACTTCTTTATTAAAGTCAATATTTTGTTCAAAAGCGATATGGTGCTTTTTTATAGATAGCTGCTTAACATGCATATACTAATGGGAGCGGTCGGCCCACTTTTCGGGTAGCCCCCATACAAACCCACCGTGCAATTTTGTGTTTTTTATTAAAAAATTTTTCATTTAAATCAATATTAGCTTTAAATTCGAATTGGTGAATTTTAGTGGACATCCGCTTCATATACATGTACAAATAGGCGTGTCCCGGCCACTTAAACCCATAGTCTCGTGTAAACCCACAGGTCACTTTTATACATTTGCATGGAAAACGGCATCTTACACATCTACTACATCGCTTCATACACATCTACTAGTGGGCGTGTACCGCCCAATTTTTGGGGTAGCCCCTATTTAAACATCCACTTTTATGTTTTACAATACTATTTAAAATTTCGTGTGAATGGTATTTGAGCTTCGGTTCAACCGAAGTTAACGTTTTTTCTGGTTTTCTTCTAATTTATACTTTTTATGCGTTTACATTTAAATGCATTTGTGCAAGTGAATGGACTGTCCACCTCTTCAGCATGTTGCAGCTGACCGATAAATAAGACAAAAGTAACCGATACCGATAAAATACCAAAAAAGTGACCGGTTTTCAACGATAAGAGACAAAAAAATGGATTTATAATGCAGGGTTACTCGAAATCGTTTTGTTACACAATTGGGGGAATAATATTGAGAAGTCGTGAAATACACTTCTCAATATTATTCCCCCAATAGCATATCGTGAAAATTCGCTTTCTGTAATGAATTTCTAAGATCTGAGAATGGCTTTTTAAAATTATATCAATTGAGTATCAAACAATTAACGTTACGTCGTATGATTTTTTAACAAATGTCTTAAGTCTACATTAGAAATGGTGCAGGGTATTTCGTAGTCGTGAATTTTAGACTGCTCCAGTCTTACTTGTTTTTATACAGATCAACGGAGATCCAACCACTCAAAGATTTTATTTTTACATTTTGCCTTAAAAAATAGAATGTCAAGACACCTTTTTTTTACATTTTCATTTTGTGAAAAATACATACTTTTCTTGGATGTCACCCACATTCGAAATATGTTTTTTTTTTTAAATATTTATTTGAAATTTTTTCAGGGTAACACTTTAAAACACGTAACTTTTCCACATTGATTTACTATTTCTTCTTATTTCACAAACATCAGATATTTAGAAGGCGCTACAGATGTTCATAAAGTTTACTTACACATTCGCATATTAAGCATTGGTGAATTTATTTGAGTATATTTTCAACATGTATATAATTTCACCTTGGTGTGGTGTGAATTATAAAAATGTTATTTTTGAACTCACTTGTGCATTTGTGTTGGACTAATCGTCTCTTAACTTTAACAAATGTCAAAATACGAGTAGTTGTTCAATAAGCTGCGCTGGCAGAATTCAAACGCCGTCAGATTTTAATAGATTTCATTAAGTTTGCTGTAATTATTTTGTCATAATTTTGTTTAGTTTCTCAGTTTCTCTGGTAAAATGGTTCTAAGGTAATATGCTAAACTTGGAAGAATTCGAAAAAGTAAGTGAAAATAGGTGCACAACAAATAAAGTTCCTTCTTCTTGCGCACTTTCTCTCTTTCTCTAGTTTATATGCACGTATCATTCTAATAAGGCACCGGAACGCATCACGTTCTAATAAAATTTTAAATAAAATTATTACAGCGTATCTAACTGGCCAGCAAGCTCGTTGTTTTTTTTTTTGTTCATTCATAGCCATATGACGGCGCCTTGAACCATGCTTTACATACTAATTTATGTGTTTAAGTTTGTTCATCTGTCTGTTTAAACATTTGGAACGTTCCCAAAATAGCTTAAAATTTTTTTTTTGAAACAGAAATCTTTTGTCTCTACTAAATGTTTCTTTATGTAGTTGTCTGTCTGAGTGTTCTACATTTTGTGCGTTGTGACGTAATTAGATTTCTTTGCTAGCGCATGCCATAAAATAGTGACGCACTGTATCAATATACAACAGGTACATATACTGCTTGAACACACTCAATGCATAGTTACTAATGTTTATAGGCCGACATGATGTTCAATACAAAGTTAATACGATTACAAATACGCTGCACAAACTCATTTATGTTGCGGCGCAACTTCCGCTCAGTTGATTGCTTGGTACGGCACACTCATTTGCACAAAGGACTGTTTGACAGAGTTTCAGTCAGCACTTAAGTGAAATATGCTAAGAACTGTGGGTGGGCATAAATCGATTACGCAATCACCTTGCGTTCCGCATGCCGTGCTAGATACTTAAAAGAGCAGTAGTCTATCTACTCGAGCTAATGATGCACGCATAAGTAGCTTAAATTGTAAATAAACAGATTGTGTTTCAGACTCAATGAATAAACATAAATGCCGTAGAAAAGCACTAGAATTTGTAATATTTATAAGTCCACTATTTAAATTGATATAAGAATCACTGAATCCTTGCATCGAATTGCATCGAAGTAGCGCACAAACTTAAACTAATTTTGTAGCAAAATGTCGAAGGAATAGAAAGCTAAGCCAAACAAATTTCACAACTTAGTTAAGTTGTGTAAAGTTGGTTGTCTCAATATGCAATTAGTGTCAATTATGTAGATAGAGTTCAAAGAACTTGAACTTACGCAGTACAGCATTAGTATCGTGAGTGCATTAAAGGCGAATTAAATTAATACATTGTGGCAAAAGGTTACATTAGCTGGTAGCAAAAAAAATTTATAAACTTTATAATACACACAGTTTACAGCATTGTGCGCATCATTTATAATGAATAATTGGAAAGTGCAACTTTTACTTTCGAAAGGGCAAAACTTCTAACAATCGCGTAGATATATTAAAGCATGTATGTACTACAATAGAAGTTGCAGTCTATACAAGAAGAACTACAATACAATTTAAGCTTGCACCTGCAATTCCGCCTTCGAATGAAAGATATATAAAAGTCATGCCATACTAAAGAAACAGACAAAACGAGTTTGTAGCATCCGATCCGTACCTTGTTTAACCGGAGAATGCATTGAGTGAATGAGTCTGTCAGCTAGCAATGCTCAAAGGCAACGTGTGTTGCATTGTATCTGAAGTTAAGCACGAAATGCAATTATTGTGCTCAGACAGCTAAGATGCAGCGGTGAAGTGAAAGCGATTGCAGTAATTCATGAAGGCACGGTAATTCAGTCTGTCAGACTGACAAGGAAACTATTCTGAAAAATATAGTGCAGTATAGTATATAAAAGTGAAAATTTTTCAATTAAAATTTTCATATACGCATGGAATATTTACGAATATTTGCATATTTCTATATTTGTGTATGCGAACAAAAAAAAAAAAAAAAAAAAAATAAAACAAATAAGTAAACAAGTTGAAAATTGATATTCAGCTAGATATGGTAGGTACATATAAAGCTTACTAAATTGCAAGGATATCATTTAAAAGTGTAGCTAGTGTAAGGACTGTACTCAAAAGAAACTGTATACATTGTTTTGCTTGTTACGTAATAGTTTTTTTATCTTTTTCGCTTACAAACATTTATAAAAACAATGAACTAAACGAAGTTTTAGTACTCTTCACACTTTTTGCTATTTTTTCTCACCAAATTTTTGATGCGGTGCTTAGATTTAAAAATACTAGAGTTCTCCCAGTGGTTGAAATTCGACATTTTGTCTTCAAAGTACCCAATAATAAAAATAACCATAATACAGGATTGTCCAAAAAATGCTTTCGTCTCTAAATCAACGCTGTCCGGACATAGCCCAATGAGGACGAAAACTTTCGTGTTTTCACACACATACGAACGAACGCATGCTGAAGTCGGCTGCTTGATGTTAAAGAGAAATAAAAGTGCGCAAGCGCATTCACAAAAGTTTCGAGCCTAACGACCAGGTGCTAGATCGACATGCTCTACAATGTGAATCGCCCTGTACAGCATGACAGAAATAGAGAATATTTTTTTTCTCTACTCTTCCAACTGAAACCAAAGGAACCGAAACAAACAAAAAAGGTAGCAGCTATAGCAAATTGAGAGAGCTGAGTCAGAGAGAGCTTTTTGAGTGAGAGTCTTTCTGATTGGCCAAGGGCGTGGTGACCTGGTGTTTACTTACCTTAGACGTAATACTTTAGAAAAAAATTGCATTTGTCCGTGCACCTCTTCAAATTATTCACATTAACCTCTTCATAAGACGGTTAAAACGATTTAAAATTTATATATAGACTTAATATATATAAATATATTCGGCGGTGCACATAACAAATATGTAAAAACTATTTGTGAATTTTAAGTGCTATTAAGCTTTAATTGTATGGTATCTTTGCCTTCTATTTGAAAAATCACTTTCATCTTTATAGTTGAGTTGCTTATGGTTATATAAAGTCTCTATACCAATATTTTAAAAATTGAAGAAAAAAGCTTTGAAAAACATACAGAAGGACATGGCAAGATGTGCTCGTATTATCCCGCTGATCGTGTGAATATATTTACATTGTGGGATCTCCTTTAAGGCGTTGCAATTATTGAGACTAATTCTGACTCTGTGTGAAGAGTTTTAGAAAATATTCTCTCAATTTACGACGAATTTTTTGTTTAAGTCCTTTTCTTAAATTATGCAAACCTTCTTCTGTAATGGCACTGCTTCATCCCTTCGTAACCAGCACTAAATCCACTTGTATCTCTATTATATGGCTTCGCCTGGCGAATTTAATTTTTCATTGCCAGGCATCAATTGCCATCCTTTGCATAATTATGCACTAATCCTAACACTAATTCTAACGAACCAGTTATAAAAATTTCTTTGGTGGAGGAAACTGGAATGCAAACTGTGACCAACGGCGATGAGCAGAAAGTCTTACCGTCTTAAACTGACTACCTGTTGTATTACCGGGTGCTAGTAAATTCACTAGTTCTCTGCAATGCCGAGTGGAAGTGGTGAATTTACAAGCGAATTAGTTTGTTTGTCACTTGCGAAACGGCGGAAGTTCATGTTTGTAACATACCAGTCATCATATGCGATTATGAATTTGAGCTTGTTATATCTGGTTTAACGTCGTATTTGATCTCTTAGCTGTTTCAATATATTTTTATATTGATAGATTTGTGTTATAATTCCTATTTAATTTGCAGTATGTGTATAATCCTAGCCATATTTAAGCAAACCTCTGCAATTGATATATTTTTCACCATGTATTTTTAAATTACAATGTGTTAATAAATGGCATATTTCATGTAGATAGAAAGTATACAGAAGTGTTCCTCAAACGCTATCTTGGGGTACGCTTAATGTTGAGCATTCGTGTTCATACTTTACAAAAAAGACATATCTTCAACTAAGCTTAAAAGAATTTGAGCTACACTCAGTTCCATACGAAGGCAAACTGAAAAGTGCTTTCAAAATTTAAGGAGCTCGTAGCTTCTGAACAAATTTGTTTCTGACAAGTGCCAGCTATCATAAGACAGTTGCCATATTTGGAGCAATCTGCATCATCATGCTGTTTGACAGTCACTGAGGACAGACATAAAGGCAGACAAATTGGACAGCTAGGAAGGCAGCCGTCAACTTAAGCTGAACTAGAAAGTGGAAGAGTATGAAGAGTATCAAGAGAGAGAGAGAGAGAGTCGATATACCATATAAAATGTTCAATGTTAGTGGGAAAGATCCTTTATGTGTATGTATGTTTGCAGAAACTTTTTTAAGTATGTTTTGAATAGAAGAGTATGTTGTGAATGGATTGAAAATGTAACTCGTTACTTGTAACTATTGTAATTTGACACAATCAGACTGCTCTCATGTGTATAAAAATGTGCAATCGTTGAGATTGAGCAAATAAGTTTACTCTAAATATTGGAAACAACATTTTTTTTTTTTATTTATTTTTGGCAAACTGTTTGCTTTGAGTGCATTATGCTAGTTGCAGATACTTGGACTACTTTTATTCACAAAAAAAAAAGAAAAGAAAAATAGAATGAAGAGGCATAGTAAGTATAAATTTGTAACAACATAAAAAACTTTTTGTTATTACAAACTTCTATTTAATGTTGAATCTTTTGGCGTACTAAATTTTTTACTTTATTGCTGCTTGGTGGATAAATTGCCAAAAGTAGTCTGAAATAAAAAATAATAAAAAAAATAAAAACACCAAATCTATTGTTGTATTTTGTTTTTTTTTTTTTTACTGAGTTTGCCATTTAATCGCAGCCTGTGCATAAATATAAAAACATATATGTATTATATGTATGGCTTGCAGCATTTAAAAGTAGCATCTTGAAGCTTCTTGAAAGTTTCAGACATCTGGGAAAATAGTAATATGTATGAAATTAAGTCCTTGAAACTAAGTCGTCGCTTGGACGTAGATTTTTAGAAGCTCTCTAATGAGCGCAAAATAACAAGAAAATGGTAAAAAAAAAAAATCAAACAGGCGAACATGAAACGTAAACTTTGGAAGAATCGAAGCTTTAATACCCTTCACACAAAGTTTCAAATTATGCAAAGGAAGAAAAAAAAAATATTGGTGAAACTTAAGAACCTAAAGGTGGGTGCTAAGTTTATGGGCGGGGCATAGCTCTAGCAAAGCGTTCGTCCATGGGAAACCACCAAGTTTCAAGTTAATACTGACGCATAACAAAAGTATTTTAAGTACCAAAACATAAAAGTGTGTGCTACCATTAAAAGCGAACGGGGCACGCTTATCTCATTTGAAAGCACCATATTGAATTTCAAGAAAATATTGACTATAGTAAAAACGTTTTTTTCATTCAAAAACCTAAAAGTGTATGTTGCATTTATATGCGAGCTACCCCCAACAGTGGATGTGGCACACAGTTATGTATACTTTATGTGTTTAGGAAAGAAAAAGCCTCCATACTGGATTTCATCCAGATATCTCAAAAATATATATATGAAAATAGAACAGCACATGAAGTTTCAAGTTGTGAACTGAGCAACTATTAAGAAAAAAAATATTTGTAAAATTTAGCTACATAAACCAAGAGACGATGGGTGTTGGAATTAGTTCTAAAGGATTCATAAAAGATGGCGTAACAAGCACTAAATCGCATGGGGTAAACCTTTGACTATATTCATGTGAAAACCTACTTCATAAGCTTCAATTTTCAGTATGTGTCATTCCACTGAAGTGTAAACAACATATTTTTTTTTTGGTCTGTGAACATGTCTACTTTTGTTCTAACAAAACTCAATTTGCGGGAAGGTTTGCTTTTCTGCTTTCATTTGAAGAAAAAAGCAGGTGAAGCCCATCGTACGCTTTGTGAGACTTACGGGGACTATGCTTAATCATTTTCCGCTGGTGAGTACTGGTCTCGTCGGTTTAAAAGTAGTTGATACAGAGGACAATGAACGTGCGGATCAGCCCAAAAAGTTTTAAGATGAAGAATTGGAAGCATTACTCGACGAAGACCCTTCAAGAATTGTCAGAATCATTGGGAGTTGACTTGTCAAAAGTTGGCAAACGCTTGAAAGCCATGGAAATGATTCAAAAGCAAGGAAATTAGGTGCCGTACGAATTGAAGCCAAGAGACCTCGAAAGGAGATTTTTCACTTTCGGACAGCTGCTTCAACGCCATAATCGGAATCGGCGATGAAAATTTGATCCATTACGACAACCCAAGCCGAATAATCATGATACCAAGCTCATGCTCTGTATTTGGTGGGATCAGAAGGGTGTTGTGTACTATGAGCAGCTTTTACCTAACGAACAACTTTACCAACAACATTTGATACAATTGAACCGAACATTGAAGCGAAAACGGCCGAAATATGTCAAAAGACACGACAAGCTACTTTTTCAACATGGCAACGCTCGGCCACATGTTGCAAGATTCGTCAAGGAAACGTTGGTGGCGTTGAATTTTGATGTGCTACCCATATCCATATGCTGCCAAAAAGATGGGAAAATGTTGTAGCTAACGATGGACAATACTTTGATTAATATAGTAGATTGTAGCATTTTTTTTTAAATAAACGCTCAAAAATCGAAAAATTCCTTTAAAATTAATTCCAACACTTCAATATTTGAAGCAACCGTCTAGAAGAAGCCATCGTTTCTAATTTTGAAAGAAGTTTTTCCCTACAAAAATAAAAAATTGGACAGGTAGTTTGTATAGGGCCTGCCCCGCAAAGTGGGGGATCACACCCATGGACATATAAGTGTACTTTTATAAGAAGCCACCATGTGAATTTTATGGTGATATTGACATCAATAAAAAAAATTATCATACAAAAGTAAAAAGTGGGCGTGGTTTTTCATATGGATACTTTATTGAACTGCAATAAAAATATTTCTATGTGTCCGAATTCAACCAGATAATCTTAACAGAAAGACAGACGGACATAGCTTAATTGACTCATCTCATCAAGCTGATCAAGAATATATATAATTTTTTGAGCTCTACGATGTCTCTTTGAATGCGTTACAAACTTTCAGATAAAATGATAATAAACATTTCACACTATATGTGAATGATACAAAAATGCAAAGACGAAAGAAGAGTATATAAGCAGAAATAGTCATGTACACATATAAATTCACATATGTATACACTAACACTTATGCATTGTTGTGTATTTTTACTCAAATACATATTTAGATACATATTGTATGTAGTTATATATATACTCCTACATATATATTAAGTAACGAGCAGAATATTGTTCCATATGCATGACATACATTGTGTGGTGCTAGAGTTTTCGTTTTATGTTCTACCTACTTAGTGTGAATAGTATATTAATTTTTATAAGTAGCTTGAAACTCCTAGCAGAATATTATGTTTAGTTTATGAACCATGTAATAACATACTTTGTAGATTTTATTTTTCAACCGTTTGAACAGACACGTAAATCAAAAATATTTTCTCTGTCCATGTATGCAACTTCAGCATAGTATTTTACTTTTTAAGTTACAATTTTAAAACTTGGTATTATTGTTCCAATGGTTGGCATAACATAATTCTTCAGAAACTCGTATTAATTGTAAGGGACTGTCAATTCAGTGCTAACATTAGGACCTTGCCTCCGATTGAAAATACTTTTGTAAAATGACTTTCGCCATCTTTTCTAATGTTTTTTCTATTAAACTCTCTACATAATAATTGCTAATAAAGTACCTTTTAATTAAACTTTTGCCTATTTTCTTTCTATGGTTGATTGTAGGGATACGTAAGTTTATACAAAACCTGAAAGAACGAATCGCAATGCTCATATTCCATTTTTTTCATTAAAGCAAGTGTAAAGTAGACGGTTAACATTTTCATGTCTCGCTGTCCCAGATTGTGCAAATAAATTCGAAAATTAAAACGAAAGAAAGTTTTTTAAAACCTCGTTCTAAAATTTCACTTTCCTTTTTGGTAGTTATTTTAAAATCGTTCCGTACTGCGATTATAAATGTAAGCAGCAATTGCAACATTAAACAGTTGAATGAGGAATAAGGAAATTCTTTTCGTGGAAATTCTGTGAAGTGTATTAAAGCTGCGGTTCTACCGCATCGTTAGTATCTTCAAGTACGAGTGTGCGTATCTACACTTATGTAGGCATACATATGTTTAAATGTAACACTTCCTACTCAACTAACAACTATTTTGTGTCTATTTACGCTTGATTTGTTTCCAAAAAGGCAAAACAACGCAAAGCTAAAAGTATAATATAGATTTTCCATGGACATAGTCCTTTCTTCTTTCCTGCATTTTCTTTATTTCAATGACTTTCATATCACAATCTTAATGTGTTTGAGTAAAATCTACAATATGTATTACGTATTAGATTTCTATGCATTACTGAGCAAAACATTTCGCATGCATTGAGTGTAGGCCAGGCTTTTAAGCAGCATCTATAAGATGTACTTTTTTATATTGCTTACATGCGCTAACATTTGACCGGAGCAGTCGTGCGTAAATTAATTTTTTTTGTAGTTATCATCGCTCTAAATAAAGTCATCTCAAAACGTTGACACATGCCAAGGACCTAAATAATCAAAAAATCTTTTTGGTTTTGTTTTCAGATAAGTGTATATTTGAATTTTGTTTTCAAATTGAGTAAATTTCTAGAATGTCCATTGTCCAACTGCAATAGAGCAGCAAAAATTGTGTTTGAAATGGTATTATCAATTTGTCTGAAAGTTTGCAACGCGTTAAAGGAGGCATCGTATATCCCATATATATATATATATATATATATATATATATATATATATATATATATATATATATATATATATATATATATATATATATATATATATATATATATATATATATATATATATATATATATATATATATATATATATATATATATATATATATATATATATATATATATATATATATATATATATATATATATATATATATATATATATATATATATATATATATATATATATATATATATATATATATATATATATATATTTTTATATATATATATATATATATATATATATATATATATATATATATATATATATATATATATATATATATATATATATATATATATATATATATATATATATATATATATATTCTGGATCAGCTCTATGAGACTAGTCCATCTAGCCCTGTCCGTCTGTCTGTATGTTGTTGTGCATTTTTTGGGCACCAATTTTTATGCTATCCAGCTGAAATATTGCACACATACTCATATTTTTATTGCAGTTTAATAGAGTATTAAGATTGATCCGCCACGCACACTTTTTGGGTTAGCCGCAATACGAACATACTGCCTACTTTTGTGTTTTTGTAAGAAAAACTTTTTTATTAAACTCAATATTCGGTTAAAATGCGATGTGATACCTTTTAATAGGCGGCTGTTTAACATACATAGACTAATGGGCTCGACCCGTCCACTTTTTGGGGTAACCCTATAACTATTCATGCACTTTTGTTTTTTTTTTTTATAAAAAAAAATCTTCATTTAAATCAATATTAGCATGAAATTTGATTTGGTGGATTTTAGTGGACAACCGCTTCATATATATATACATATGGGCGTGTCCCGCCCACTTTTTGAGGTAGTCTTATACAAACCCACAGCTCACTTTTATGCATTTGTATGGAAAACTTCAATAACAACTTGAAATTCGATATGGTGGCATCATACACACAACTACTACATCGCTTCGTACACATCTACTACATCCAATTTAATCCCCCACTTTTATGTTTGACAATATTATTTAAAATTTCGTGCGATTTGTATTAGAGCTTCGGTTCAACCGAAGTTAACGTTTTTTCTTGTTCTTGCTTTCTTTTCGTTATGTCACAGAAATCTCTAGGTAAAAATCCGTCTGGTGATATGAGTTTCACAGAGAAATTTCGTAGGTGTCACATCACAATCTCGTCGATTTCATTCAAAGCAGTGTTTAGTCCATAGGCGAGTTTTGTGCTGCGTAGAGTTGACGTAGATACAAAAAAAAAAACTAGATTACAGACTATGGATATGAATGAATGAGGACATTGCAAAGTCTTACATTTGGTGTGATGTGTTTGAATTACTTCGAAAATACACATTTTTATACATTTAAATTAAACATTAAAATGTGCCAAAGGTTTACGAAGTTTTTAACTTATGATTTTATGAGTTTACATTTGCAGAAGACTGATGATTTCAAAGGTCTAAAAGAGTTTTCTATGACATCTACGATATTGATTAGGATCCGAATTGGTGTGAAAGAGATTTCTGTGACACCCCAGTGTTTGTTGCTTCTTTGACAAATGAAACTTGTTTATGACGAGTTTTCTGTATTTCTGCTGAAACACAAACATGAGTTTCTATTCAATTCATCAATAACATTTGTTGGCTATGAAAAATAAAAGTTCAAAGCATTCCAAGTTGTAAAACCAAATAAACTAAAATTCGGAGAAAAATTTTATTAAAAATTTCTAAGCGTAGTATAAAAATGCAACGATATTGACATACGAGTATTCAATAGAATTGCAATAAACTTGCACTGATAAATCGTAAACAATATTGGTAAAAGTCAGTCGACATTTATTTAAAACAATCAAAGTAGCGAATTAAATACAAATATATTCCATCGAATGTTCTAAATGCATTTCGTCATGCTCTTCACTTGCAAATTTCCAAAATCAGACAATCAAGTTGATAATAACACATACGAATTAGAATATACACAAATTAGATGCTAATAAAATTTACCATTGTCGATTCGCAGAGATTGAATTCGAAATTGAACGGAAATTCGAAATGAAGTTTGGAGGTTTCGATCATAGTATCGTGTGGAGAGTATAAAAGCATCGGTTCCACTAAAGTAAACGATCTTCATATTTTACAAAGTAGCTACTAATGGCTTATTTCCCTTTAGACCAGTTCCCTATCTGTATGGATGCTACAAAACCAGAGCCGGATTTACCATTTGAACGGCCTTAAACAGACTACAGGGGGCCCATAGTAAAAAAAATATTTAAACGATATATTGTAGATCAACAACATAAAATGTTTCAAGTTTTTACTACAAATCATTTATCCAATCATAGCTAACCCTTCCTTATATATTAAAACGAGTAGAATTTAGATCATCAATTTAAAAAAAAAATTTCCCTATAATTAACTTTAACAAATTCTTTGTGAGTATTGTCGATTGACAGGCATGGAAGTTTATGCGACTTCGGGCGCCAATAATTTTTGATTATCTTTAATTTGGATAAAATGATCTTTCACCCGAAGAATTCGTTACCATAAAGTGATACAAAATAAAACATTCGGAAAAGCATCTCTGATATTGTTGTTGAAAACTATTTGCTACAAATTTTCATGCCAAAGTGTATTCTTACGTTGTGTTTAAAATGTTGTACCTCGTGAGCGAAAATTTTTTGTAATATCTTCTGGAAAAGTGTGTTTCAATGCAGTCATGCCTTTTTCAATTTGGCTCAGTGGTGCATTCAAAATCTATCAAATTAGTAACAAGGTAATAAATTATAAAATGAAATTATTGTAAATTATAGTAAAAATTGTATTGGGACCTTGAAATAATAATGAGCGTTTTTTTTTCTTCTAAATTTACGGATTTATTGTGCAAAAATGGTTACAAATATTTTGTTCAAAGTACTATACATCGCTAGGTACAGCTTTTTCCTATTTTTCCGGCAATTTTCGGATATCAGCTTGAAAGAACGACTCATCTCTTGACCCATTTTTTGCATTGTTCATATGAAGTACACTTTTGCTTCGACCAAACCACCTCCGAACGATTGTTCAGCTCGCCGTAAACTTCTACTAAGATTCGATGACCCTCGGCCGCACTTTTCTTCATATTAAAGTAATGAAGAAGAACTCCCCGTAAAAACACTTTATCTGCTACGAAATTCGACATGTTCGAGGCAACATTTAGTATTGTTGTTTACGTTTCAAACAAATGACACAAGCTTCCAAAGAAGCTCATTGAATATAGGTTTTAGCGGCAAGAAATTGGAAACTCGAATATTAGTTCATAGGTATACTAGTGGCGGCCTCTTGTATAAAACACTCATTATTTATTCAAGGTCCCAATATTACCGGTATCGGTAGATTTGCCATGGTCGCAGATCTGTATTTCATGTTCGATAGTTCTTTTCGCCAATAATTCAATGGAGCAAACATTTTCACGAAAGTCTTAAAAGAAATATGCCAGAGAGGAATACATTCCAGAAGTAGTTCCGTTTGTGCTTATGGAATATTAAAGCAATTATGATGTTTTGTCGATGTAATTTGCGTATTTATTATTTTCTTGAATCTTCATCTGCATATATGAATGCATCCCAAACATGTTGGTGGCATTGACATGATACTGTCTTCTACATTTGCTGAAATTAATCTTACAATCACGTTGAAAATGCGAAATTACTGCATTCGCCATGTTTTTGTCGGCATAAATATCATGGCGGGGCTGAGTGACTTTGGCGAGGCCCTCGCTGAGCTGGGTCCCAACTCTGTTTTTTCTTATTGATAAATCCATCCCTGTACAAGGCTCTCATGTGGTATTATGTTGCATATTATGTAGTTGAACACAATAAATGACGGTGAGTTTGTTTGAAAGATTTTCTTTATAACAGATTTGGTATGCTTAAATTTATAATCTATCTGCGTAGAACAAAAACTGAAATGAACACTGCATTCGAGTGTACGAGCATTGGACTTAGAATTGTCCGGCATCCAATGGAAAAGTTATTTGAATCATAGACTTGTTCGAACGCTATAAATTTTAAAGTGCTCCGATCTAAAGTGTTGTGTTATATTCTAGTAGTATATCGAAGTAAGTCCCATCAACACTAAATTTAGATTTTTAACTGAAGTAATACCAAAAACCAAGAGAAAACAAATATTTTCCATACAAAAACACTCAAATGTGAAAGGTGACAGGTTTGAATGCGACTTAAATTTTTTTACTGCAAAGAGAACACAGGTGAGTCTATATAATCAAATTTGGTAGTTATTACCCTTTTTAGTCTTCGATAGTATTGGCGTGCTAAAAGAAACACAGACGCACATTAAATTTTTGATGCTGAGTAAGCACACATCAACTTTATTGAAACTGCCTGGCCTACTTTTGTATATTACCTATGTTTTCACAAGCTTAATATACTAAACTGCCAAGTGTGTGTATAGGGTGTTACAAAGTAGTGATGCTGAGGGTCAGTCGAATATTTCTATTACGAATTAAATTTTTACATGGTAAGATAAACTCGCATTGTTGACATTGGTAATATACATGCTTAATTAAGGAACATTCAAAATCTGTGATCTCGAAGTTTTTCATATACAAAGTTTTATTTTAATTATTATTTTCAGTTTTGGCAATTTTATTAGAGCAGCCAATAAATTAAATATTAAAATTGTATTGTCATCACATGCATGTCAAATTTCAGCTCAAACGTAGTTATGTAAGTGGTTCAAAATCAACTGCCAAGATATGAACATAACGCATAAGTTTGTTTCTTTATATAATGTTTGGATTGTGTTTTATATTGGGTATACATACATAATTCACTATTTTTATAACCAATATAAGTGCTATCTTTGATTGGCAACAAAATTTAAATATGCCATCCATCAAACACTGTGCACCAAAATTAATATTGCGTTTACATACTATTCACCGTATCAATTCGATTGCGCCAAATACTATCTGAATCTATGCGTACATTCGTAAATCTATATACATATATAAGTATGTGTGAATCCATTGATGTGCAAACATTTGCTTGCCGCATATGTTTAGCAATAAAGACGTTATCAGTGCCTACACAAGCACAATATTGGCATATTTGTTTGTCATTAACATAAATTCTCCTACGAATCAAATATTTGACTTGAATGCAGCTAATCAACAAGGCCGAAATATATATATATACATGAAATATGTATACATAAAGGGTGTTCCATTTATATGTGTGGTACTTTGTTATCGATTGTCATCAGAACATCGAACTTCAGAACTTAATTTTTAAATTGATAGTAACGATGTGTTATAAATTTGGTCACAATCACCACATCACTGAGATAAGTGTGCACCATATTAGGCTTCGAGGCTTGAAATGGAACATTACATAGTTAAATCGAAACAATTCGGTTGCATTTCTCCAAAATATCACCGGAAATATGACCAAAATAGTCGAGTTTTTACGGGACATTTGTGGTGAACATATCCAGGAAACTATTTTACATGAATAATCCTAGTGCTGCACTTGTGCGGATTGTCAGAAAAATATTTTAAAGCTATAACTTCAGCGACAATCCTAAAGAAATTTTTGAAAAATAGCGCGCAGAGCTCACTCATTAATACAAAGACTTGTAACTAACTGCACTTTAACGGGTTCCATCCTGACAAAACCCCGATCTGGTCGACCATCTCTCTCAACAAAATGAAAAAAAAGCGTCTGAATCCAAAGCTGACTGCTCACCGACTAAAACTAGAAGTAGAAGAAAGGTATTAAAAAATAATTTCCGACGATACGGTCCGGAAATTAAAAAAAAAAAGCTCTTATCTCAGCTGTAAATAAGCAGAAGCGCATGAAGTTTGCAATTGAGTCATTTCCAAGTCCTCAACATTTTATAGCAAAGTTCGTTTTTTCGGATGAGAAGTTGGTATGGGGAAAGAGCGGTACTGCTTTTGAAAATGAAAATTTGTTGCCAACCGTAAAACAGGGTGTATGGCAGCAAATTATGTTGGGAAACTAACATTTATTGAATCAATAATGGTTAAAACTAGTTATATCCAATTTTTGACGGATAATTTGCTGTAATGTTTCCAGAAGTTGGGGCTGCAAGAAGAGTTTTGATTGCAGCAAGAGAACGACCCCAAGCACAATGCGCATAAAGTAAATATATGGCTCCTTTATAATATAAAAAATCAGTTAAGGCACCTCCCTAATGTCCGGACCTGAGCCCCATAGATCATTTGTGGAACGTACTCGAACGCAGAATCCGTCAACACACCATTACGTCCAAAACTATGAAACAACACATAACAATGGATGAATGGAAAAAAATTACAACTAATAATAGAAAAAAATTTGTGGACTTCATGTCAAGACCAGTTATTAGTTTATTCAGTTTCTTTGAAAAAAGAAGCCTGCACGCAGTACACTGCGGTAGTGCTATATTTTAAGGCATTAAAATGTTGAGAAATATTATTAGTTAAGAGAAATTAATAAACTATATAATAAAACAAAGTTTGATTTAATACATAAAACATTAGCTGAGCTATTTGAAGTTAAAATTTCAATTTTTTTTGTGGTGTACGCAGACTTTTTCGAGCAAGTGTATATATATTTTTATAGTTCTTATTCGTCTGTTCTTTTTTGTAATTTTTTTTGTTTTTTTTTTTTTTTTTGTAACAGAGTTGCACATGTCTAAATGGAACACCTTTTGGTATACAAGTATGTATATTATGTTCTAATAGGGCGTTAGCAGCTGTTCAAAATTCCACACAAACTGTTGAAGCTATCGGCAAAAAAAAAAAAAATATATATATATATATATATATAAAAAAAAACACAAAAAGTGAGATGTACCTACATAAATAAATAAATAAAGCAATTTCACTCTATAACTTTATTTCAATGCCAGATAAAGCCACAAAATCCGATAAGTATTGCCGACATTGACGCCAAGGTACTTGTTAAAGTGGTTGACTGCAAAATCAGCAACAGACAACACACAAATCGCGACGGACAGACAGACATACTCGTACCGTGAATTACCTTTCGGTTTCACAGCGCTGCGTTGGTGTCTACAGCTGACAACATAAGTGTCGAGCATCGGGCGCTATCCTATCGATGGTGGCATGGATAGCAGAAGTCCTTGCCGTCTTGACTACTTTACTTTTCTTAGATTTGTTTGGCTTTTGCTTTTGTTTATGCAATGACAACACCTGCCAACTTAAATTGTCAGCATTACAGCGCAAAAAAAAAGAAAGAAAAATATTAAATAGCAAGAAATTCACGGCGCAGGAAGGTAAATTGTATTACATAGGAATGCTGTCAATGCAAGGCATTCTGCTATTTATAAAGAGTGTTGAATTTTCACTCTGATATAGCTTGTAATGCGGATAATTTTCAAACCGTTGACGATCATGCTCAGTAGTGTTTGACAAATCAGCATAAATAGACTTTCATCAGTATCAAAATTATTTTCGTAATTGATCTTCAATTCGCGTAAAGTTATCGGCCAACCAAGCTTCCTATTCATCGCATTCTGGATAGAATTCTTATCACAACGCATCGAAAATTCAACATCGAAGGCAACAGTGCACTAAGTGAACGATTTTGCGAAAAGAATTTGGCATTTATCCAAATAAGATACAATCTGTGCGGAGACTAACACTACGAGACCATGGAATGTGTTGGAAGCTGACGGATTGGGGCCTGAAGCATACCCTTATTTCATACCCTTTGGAAATCAATAGTCAGCGCCTTATTTGTGAGATAGAGCACAAAATGTGCAAAAGAGTATTATCAAATTGAACCAAATCAGTTAAATAGCATCTATATATATATATGTATACATCGTTATGAAATTTATAGAGTGTGTTACTCTCGAACAAGGAAAGTTTTCTGGCTAAACATCGTTTAGAAAACAAGAAGCGGTCCCAAATTCGTCATATTTTAGCAACTAATTGTCGGAGATGTAAAAAGCACCGGCTGAAATGTGTGCAATAAATATGATCGATGTCTTGTTCCACTTCCATCTTCCATATAAGAGAAAAACCAAACTCGCCATATCTCGGCAGCTATTTAATGCAGTTGAATAAAATTTGATACCTATGTAAACATCTATTAAAAATAATATCCGCTGTAATAGTAGCAACTGACTTAGCTTCGGAATGGTGCCTTCCAACTGAGCCGAAATCGAAAAACACACTGTCAAACTTGATCGAAAGTCAAGGTAATGTTGACTGATTTCTTTAATTATCACGGTGTTGTGCATTCAAAATTGTTTTTAGAAGGTCCGACGGTAATTAAAGAATTTTATCTGAGCATTTGAGAGCGCAAATTCGTCGAAAGAGGAAATAAAACTCTTGTATTTTGCACCACGACAGCGCACCATCTCACAAGGCTATCACTGTGAACAAATTTCCGTCCAAAAACTCAAAACTCAACGAATACCATCGAGCAACCTCCGTATTCATCTGATATGGTTCCGGCTGACTTTTTCTCTTTTCAAAACTGAAATTGGCACTTCAATGCACCCGTTTTCAGTCAATGTAAGACATAAAAGACAATTCGCGGCGAGAACTGCAGACGATTCCGAGAAATGTGTTTAAAAAATGTTTTGATGATTGGATTATTTCGCCTTTGAAGGCAATACAATAAATTTCGATACATAATAAACCTACCGATACTTTTTGTATATGTAAGTATCATACGAAAACTGCCGCTCCCCATATGGTAACAAAACAATAGGGGGCGTAACAACGCGCACCATACCTCAAAATGAATAAAGATTTTCGAATTCAAATTCAATTCCTTTCGTTATTATTAAAAAAAAAAGTTCTTTACATCATAAAAAAAACACTGCATTTATACCTAACATTTTTTGTAAAAAGGTCAACACGGAAGAAAAATGAGATTGTAAAATACGATGTAGGTTTCATCGCTTTGTGTTCGTTAATTTTGTGGCCGTAAACTAAGAGCCACAAAATGCTGCATAAGACAAGCTTTGATAATGCCAGCGCTGTAAGCGTTTTTCTAAACAGCAACTGTGTGAATGGTGCTTTGTATTTCACTGTCTTAGTTCGAATTTCCTATATTTTCAATTAAGGCAATGTTGCAATTAAAAAAAAATATAAAAAGAAAACTCTATAAATTGCTTCGCCCCGCAGCTATGCAGACAAGGACGTAGCTAACTATTAACAATGAGAGGATTAAATTGCGCACACATAATTTCTTTTTTGAATTTTAGAAATAGTACTACAAATATACATCATGACTTTTCCACCAATATAATACATCGGTATAAGCATATTACAATTTCAATTCATTGAATTTTAGCAAACTCATCCAAAATGAGTTTGCTTTGAGTTCATAGACTACGTCTATCTGTACCCAGCACACAGAAATCTTTAAAGACAAACTATAGGTACTAATAATAACTTGATTCTTGCCTTCCAAAATAATTTTAATTAGCATCAATACGAGTTCCACTCAACGTAGTTTTTAGACATGCTTTAACATTTCTCAGAGTGCTGTACGGATGAAGCACTGTGGCCGTTGTGTGTGGTATTACAAGCAAAATTTCTGGATTATTTTGTTCGGAAAATTTTTGAGTAATAGACGATATAGAAGAATCAAGATAAAGGGGAAAATGGCTCGAGCATAGTATACAAATATAGTTGTAAATGCAGGATTTCTATTCTCGGCGTTATAATTTTAATTAAAGAATTTTACTTTGTTAATTCAAAATCTATGCATTTTTTATACAAAACACGGGTTTGCGCTCGAAGATTGATTCTGTAGCAATCAAAACGGCTAATGACAGCGCGCTCTTGTTTTGTCAAGCATCGGTCTGTTATGTTGTTTACAAGCCTGCGTCGCAGTTATAAAAGTGATATTGTTTTGTATTTGGCTAGTAAATCGCAACCAGCCATTGTTAATGAGCTACGTCATTTACGTGTGAACAAAATGTTTGTGTGTCGAACCATTACACATTACAATGATACTGGTAGCATCAAAAAACGCCATGCAGGAGGACATCCAAAAAACTGCAACATCGGCAGAAATGGTTAGAAAGTTGAAGGCCAGAATTCAACGTAATCCACGCGCAGTTCAATTGGCAATAAAAATCAATGTGTCTGCTCGTTGCATGGAGCACATATTTAAAAATGAACTACGATTAATGCCCTACAAAAAACAAAAAAGTGCAAGATGTAACAGATGCAGTTCGCCTAGCAACAGCAAAGTTGTTAAAACACTTGCACGTTAGTATCGACCTTGAAAATGTCTTTTCTGATGGAAAAACTAATTGACCAGTGAATTGCTCTGCGAAAGCAAGCGCCTGCATCAGTGATGGTTTGGGCCCCAGTAACTGCCACAGGACGCTTACCACTCGTTTTCATTGAATAGGGCGTAACGATAAATCAAACAAATCTACTATGAAAAGGTTTTAGACGATGCTCAACAATGGCCGCCACATTCCCCAGACTTAAATCCAATGGATTTTTCCATATGGTTCATTCTGGAGGACAAAGTATCATCTAAAAAATATGAGACGGTCAACGCCTTAAAGATTGCTCTTCGCCGAAAATGGGAAAAATACCTTGCCAGACAAACTCGATGCTATTATCCGAAGTAAAGGTGACAACATTGAACAAGAACTTATTTTTCTTGAATTTGGAAATGTGGAAAAAAGAAAATTTAATTGGTAACACTTCGAGCGCTTAGCCCTGTACATATAATATTGTTAAGATGGAAATATGAATCATTGGGAGGACCACACAATTTCACATAAGCGCTAGCAAGCGAACTAGATATTGTTCAACTCAACGCTAGATGTCGCACCAGCTGGTCATGAGCTAAAGATCATGAGTTGGTGTTTTTAAAATTTTATTACTACTTTATGTATTTAAATTTATCTTCTATATATATATATATATATATATATATATATATATATATATTATATATATATATATATATATATATATATATATATATCTCTATATATCTATATATATATATATATATATATATATATATATATATATATATATATATATATATATATATATATAGAGAGAGAGAGAGAGAGAGAGAGAGAGAGAGAGAGAGATATGAGAGAGAGAGAGAGAGAGAGAGAGAGAGAGAGAGAGAGAGAGAGAGAGAGAGAGAGAGAGAGAGAGAGAGAGAGAGAGAGAGAGAGAGAGAGAGAGAGAGAGAGAGAGAGAGAGAGAGAGAGAGAGAGAGAGAGAGAGAGAGAGAGAGAGAGAGAGAGAGAGAGAGAGAGAGAGAGAGAGAGAGAGAGAGAGAGAGAGAGAGAGATATATATATATATATATATATATATATATATATATATATATAAATGGAAGTATGTATATATGTTCATTATAGACTCCGAAACCGCTCAACCAATTTTAATCAAATTTTGTGGCAATATTCAAAATAGTCCCGTGGGTGATCCTGTGAAGATTCGTCGTGATTTTCAGATTTTTCTAATTTTAATAGAATTGGAGGTAGAGTAAAGGCACGTGTGGAAGGTGGGGAAGGTGGAAGCAGTGTCAGGGTGTAGGAGTGGCAGGGGGATGGAGTGACAGGGGAAAGAGGAGGACCGCGTACAACGTCAAAAATAAAAAGAGAATTCATTACCAATGGAAAATGTTTAGTAACTTCCACAATTTTCATTCGATTTTCATAAATTAAATGTCATTTGAATGAAAATTAAAAATTTTCTCTAAATATTGTGCTGAAACATTTGCACTAAACCGTGCTCAAAGTGTAAAATTAAAACAAACAAAAAAAAAAAACAAATTAAAAATTTCAGTTTATTTCATTCAAAATCGTATTTATTTCCATTTCAACACCACAAAATAATGTTTAAAATAATAAAAATCTATTCTTCTTCTGCTTCCCAGAAGCATTCGAAGGTCTAAAATGCAAACACGGCCTTACAAACACTATTCCAAAGTTAAAAACAAAAATTATGGCGGTTTGTGCAAATTCAGAAATGTAAAATCATGACGGTGGCGCCTCGCCCCCTCCTGGCTACGCCCTTGTATAACTTTGTTTTGTTTCTACTTTGCTTTAGAGTTTCCCCACTTCATTTTATTATCCATGTTAAATGTCGACATTATTCTTTTGACAGCACCTTTTACAATATACCATATATACCATATATACCAATATACAATGATAGTAAGTATGTAAATTAGTTGCGAAGTGGGCGAGCCTGTGACTTACATACGTGTTTGTATGGTATATAGACTATGTATGTTTTATTCCGGCCGGCTTTGTATATGCACGGATATTGCGTGTTTGTTTGATCACATAGGCGGCTGCTGTACAAGTAGTTTTACTGTTCAAAGTGACCTGCCTACAATTTATACATACACGTATGTAGGTACTTACAAGTATTCCTATATAAGTATATATCTGTATATACTATATAAGTATATATCGTACTAAATAGTCATATACAGAGCAGGCTTTTTTTATTATTGTACTTATTTTCATGTTCATCGTGCTGCTCAATAGCACCTGTTGCGTGTAGTCTTTCACGCTTTGAGTGTCGTACTGTGATACGATAGTGTGTGGGTGTGTTTGTTTGTATTCGTTGGAAAAGTCAATTTGTTTTTGTTGTCGATGTTCTTGCAGTCAGTTTCATTTATTTGAAAATTAAATGTCAAAACTTAAATGCTGCATATGCTGTGCTCATTTTGTAGAAAACTAAAATAAAACCAGATATAACGTTTGACTTCGAGATATTTTAATAAGTCTAACGTAAAATATACCAATTTTAGCGTTTCTAGCATAGTTAATAGCTAAATAAATGGTGGCCGCTTTTACGTATGTAGAATATTTTGTTAGCATTAACGTATGAGACACCAAATATGGCCTTTATAGCTTAAGAAAAACAACCACAAAAACTACAAAGGGGGAGGGGTATTGCAGATTTGAAAAGCGTCTACCACGCACATTTAATACACTTCACCCCAAGTGGGAACGGGAAAGTCTATCTCACAGACTCCGATTTATCTTCGTTTAAACAGATGTTCACACGGTGGGACAGACGGAACAATAATATAATAATAGTATGAGCTACCAAAGTACGTGTGTTTTAAAGAGTTACAATATTTACAGCAAAAATCTATGTATGTATGTATGTATGTATGTATGTATGTATGTATGTATGTATGTATGTATGTATGTATGTATGTATGTATGTATATTCCCTATAGACTCCGAAACCGCTCAACCGATTTTGATCAAATTTTGTGGCAATATTCAAAATAGTCCCGTGGGTAATCCTGTGAAGTTTCGTGGCGATTGGATAAACATTTTTAGATTTTTCTAATGACGATAGAGTACAGCAACAATATTTGTTTCACTTTTTCTTTTTTTTGTCACTGTTTCATTTGTAAATAAATAAAATTATTATCGCTTATTATTTTCATTTGTTTTTCAATTCATTCGAATTCAAAAAAAAATGCCACCAAAAAACCATCCATTGGTAAAAAAACCACAAATTAAAAAAGATGAGCGAAAAAAGAGCAGCTGAAAATGCCGATGATCGCGAATCACGTTCAAAATCTTCGCGAAAGGGCATCCACATCTAGAGCCGCAGAAACGGAACGAATATAAAAGAAAGTTTTAACTGCAAAAACCATATAATGGGCGGTAGATCGAGAATTGGGTGGAACATTATTATCAATCTATATATAAAAATGAAAGTATATCTATGTATCTATTTATATACCTATATATATTTGTATGTCCGTTATAGACAGATACACCTTCGAACCATTCCACCTCCCCCATTTATTAATCGCGATTTTAGTATTTTTGTTTGAACAATTTTATAACTCGAGAACGGCTGGACCGATTTAATGATCTCTGACAGGTGGAAGAGCGGTAGGGGAATGGGAGGGAGGGTAAGGGATCATAGGGAAGGAGGGGTAGCAGAGGAAATTGCAGCAACGCGCTGGGTAACATTTAAGATAGAGGGATGAAATGTTGAATACATGTTAATGGGATCGAAGGGGGTTGGGAAAAGGGGTGGAAAGTAAGGAGAGCTATGGAAAGAGGCAGAGGAATGGTGGCAGCACAAGTGGAGATTAGAGAAGGGGTGGAAGGGACAAGAAGAGGTGTAAGAGAATTGGAGATAGAGCAAAGGAGCATGTGGAAATGGGAAGGGAGAGAGAGTGGCAGGGAAAAGGGAAGGGCCGCATACAACGTCGCGGGGACCAACTAGTATATAATAAAAAACAGAAGTTTACGTCAATAATTTTCCGTATTGGTGTATCTGCACACATATATGCAGAACGTTCTCTTAAGGGGGAACATATTTTTTTATACTGAACAAAAATTAAGAATGCTGTTGGGGTGGGAAAGTTCCCCATTTTCCCCACCCTTGGAGCCGCCAATGGCGGTATTATTTCATGACAAAATTATTATACTTTGTACTTGCACTACGTGTAAAATATATAATATACCTATACCAAAAAAGATAAAACATATCTCGACGTTTTTGACAGTGTCAAAGTGGTTCTCCGAGTAGCTGCGGTAGAAATAGGAAATATATATGGTATCACAAGGGGCCTATGCTGCCCTAGGTGACAATGTGGGGTTGAACCATGTTGGCCATCCAAACCTACCCTAACTTAACCTAACCTATACCAACTAAATCTAGAGAAATATATTACACCAAATGTAGATTACTATTTTAAAGCTCACATACGAGTATTAGCTATTTGAGATAGAACGTTGCATTTTCAGGGTAAATAGTAGGCATAATCTGACAAATGTGAATACGAAGACTTCATATCGATTTAAACAATGATAATGCTTATAATTAGAAACTTTCTTAAAAAACAAACCAAAAAATGCGCAATAGCTTTGTACAGAGGCAATTTGAGCAAATGAGCATGGCGTGTCATTTCAATGTAATTCAAAAGTGAAGTCATCATACTGTGTTTCAAATTTCCGGCTGATTTGTAGCGACTCTACTCTTTAAAGAATCTTCGCTTTCAGCTTTAGAATGATGATCTGACATACAGAATATCAAACTTAAAGACAATATTATTAGATCGACACACTTTGTTTGCTACTTAAGATATTTAATGGGTGCTTATAAGTCTCTCTCTGACTTTAACAATATTAAATTAGTTACAATAAATATTTTCTACGAATAAGATTATTTACCATACTGCTACCGGAATTATGAATTATTACTGCCTAAAACAAACTTTTTCGAAACTAGTTTGTAAAATATTAATTTTTTAGTTCTACTTCTAAAGGGTGGCACAAAAGTAAAATTTTTTTCCAATTTTGTGTTTGTTTTTTTTATAAATAAATTGTGCATAATTAAACATGATCCACAAACAGAACTGATTTTTTTTCATTTAAGCTAAATACTGAGATCGATGAACATTTTTGCTACCGAAATTGTAAATTGTTATTGCTAAGTTAAACAAACAAAAAACAGTGTTCCCCAACTCGATGAAAAATAGTTCGCGCCGAAAATATTTGATTGTTATTTGACAGCGTTTTTTTTTATATGAAGCTTTTTCGGTATCAAAAATTATATATTTAGAAAATCAGATGTTTATTTTTACGTCAGATGATTACTTTCGTGTCACCCTGTATAATGTTAAAAATATGTTTGTCATGCAAAATAAACTGCAATATTTTGTATGAAATCACATCTATATAATAACACATTTATTAATTATTTTGATACCCTTTACCCAAAGAGTTTAATAAGTTTGTGGAAATGTATGTAACAGGCAGAATGATGCGTGGTAGAGCCCGCAATGTATATATGTTTCTGATCAGCATAAGACCACTGAAACGATGTAGCTATGTCGTCTGCCCGTCTGAATGTATGAAACAATGAATCTCAGGAGTTATATAAAAGCTAGAACCTTCAAACTTGGACATTTAGATTCCCATATTTGACCCAGACATTTGACCCATATATGCGCAGTTTTCCAGGCCGCATAGCCAGAAGAAAGTTTCTTTTCTGTCTTTGTTTTCTTTTTATTATTATTATTATTATTATTATTATTAAATTTAAATTTTTTATTTTTTAATTTACCAAAAATTTTGTTTGATTTAAAAAAAAATTTTTTTTTTACAAAATCTTTTTTTGTCATTTAAAATTAAGAGGCTGCATAAGTCTACATTAACAATGGTGCAGTGTATTTAGTAGTCGTAAACACACGACTGCTCTATTCTTACATTTTTTTTGTTTAAATCTTCAAATGATTGGTTAATTACAGTGTGGCATGTCATCAGAGATGCTCGTATAACGAGACTCTCTCTCTCTCTCTCTCTTTCTGTCTCTCTCATAAGATGTACAAACAAATACGAAGTTTCTATACCCTTAATGTAAACGCCTTAAAATAAGTATCGGATAACCCAAAAAGTATATACCTACTTTCTTGATCAGCATGACAAGGCGACTAAAACTAGCCATGCCCGTCTGTCTATCTGAATCTTTTTCATCAATCTATGAAATATTGGTTTCAAATTTGGTATGTAGACTTTATATATAAGTAACTCAAGTATCAAAAGGACCGCGATTTAACAAATAGAATACACAGCTCGCATAGAAAAACATTTTGTATTTATTTTGTTGTATCGAACAGGTTTGATTTAAAGCATTTATTTTTAAAATAATAATTGGTTTGAAATTGGTGATATATATAAAAGGTGAATCCAATTAACAATATGATATAAATTATACACTTGTATCAGTAAACAATTGGATAGTTCCATAGTTGAACTGTCGAGCTTGCTGCTTAACATTCTAGGCAAACTGCGTTCAACGCATTCTCGAACTAAAATGATTTTTAAATTTAATTTAATTCGATCTAATACTTTCTAATTAGATATAATTTATGCCTTCTACAACCACCAATAAAGCAAAATTCATGCTAATACTCTTTTAAATAAATATATAATAAATTTTAATTTATTAAGAAATTGTAAATCTAAGCATCACTTCAAAAATTGAAACACTGTAGCCAATGAGAAGAGAGTATAAAAGCTTCGGTTCGACCGTTCGAATTAAATAAACAAAAATAAATAATCATGTATGCATTTCTAAAGCAGTGGTGTTCTAATAAATGACTTACTTCGCACAACAATTTTGTTGTTTCGATTGCTTACACGTGCCACTATTTTCATTTCGGTAGTGAAATAAATTATTGTATATATTAAGATGACACGACAAAATTTCTACTTACTCATGATTATAGTTTTAAATAGAGATTGAGAGAACTTGTTGCAGTTTTAACCAGCTATTAAGTTTAGAGCGCAATACTTCGTTGAATTAGACAAAAATATTTGTAGATTAGTTTATTCTAAGCTGTTGAGAGATGAAGACAGAAGCGAGAGCCCGTAAATAGTTATTCAAAACAATTATAAAACGATTCGAATTCAAAATGGTAATTAAAGTGCTGAAAGATACATATTTTATTATATTTTTTTGGTCGAATAATGTTTGAATTTGTGTTTAGCTTTTTAAACAACTATTTTCAATGTTGCTGCTGTTGCTTTTTACGGAACAACCTTCAACAGTCAGCAGTTATAAAATACTGGCGGTCTACGCATTTCCCGGCAAAAGTCATTTTATGATGCATACAGCGCTTATCAAAGAGCTCGTACGCAGCGGACATCAGGTCACAATGATTACAGCTTTTACACTAGAACAGCAGCAACTGGGCAGCAATTATACGGAGATACTTATCGAACCGGTTTATGATTTCTGGCATGATGGTGAGAATTGATGCTGTTCACTATATATTTAAAATGCATATGCACGTATTTTCTAGTGAAAGACTTTTTCGAAGCGGACAATCTATTCGAATTGACTAGCATGGATCTTTATGGCTTTTTGAAAATGCTGGAAATTATTGGTTTGAAAACTAGCGAGCATGCATTGAAACAAGCCAAGGTACAAGCAATAATTAATGCTGAGCAAACGGTTGGCGTCTATGATTTGTTGCTGGCCGAGCAGTTCTATCAGGATGTATTTCTTGCATTGGCCTACAAATATAAGATACCCATTGTAACCTCGAGCACACTGGGCTTTGAGAATCACATGAGTCAAATGATGGGCTTTGTTACGCCGTGGTCTTTTGTGCCGCACGGTTTTATGCCCTACACTGATCGCATGACATTCATGGAGCGCTTAAAAAATTCGTATTTTTCATTGTATGAAGATTTGGATCGCACATTTAACTATTTTCCCAAAATGGATGCGTTAGTGTCTAAGTATTTTAAACATTTGCCCAGTAAGTGCAGCTTAGCATTAAATGTTTATATAACTTACATTAGATTAATTCAACACTTACAGTCGAAATACCAAAGGTCAATGTTATGGAGAAGCAAATTTCAGCAATGCTTCTCAATAGTCACACACCGCTGACCACAGCACGTCCAACAGCGAATAGCATGATACCCGTTGCTGGTATGCACATCTATCCACCAAAAACACTACCCACAGATATACAAATGTTCTTGGATGCAGCGCACGATGGCGCCATATATTTTGCACTGGGCAGCAATGTACAAAGCAAAGATATGCCCGCCGATAAGCTGCGTATGTTTCTTGAGGTTTTCGGTGCGTTAAAGCAACGCGTACTCTGGAAGTTCGAAGATGAAAACATCAGCAATGTACCGGCAAATGTAATGCTCAAGAAGTGGCTACCGCAAGCAGATATACTGGCGCATGCGAATGTTAAAGTTTTCATTACACATGGTGGACTTTTTGGTACACAGGAGGGTGTGCACTATGCGGTGCCCATGTTGGGTATACCATTCTATTGTGATCAGGTAAAAAGTTTTGAAATTAAATGCAGTGTAAGCTTTGATTTTAATTTTTATACAATAGCACCTGAACGTGAACAAAGCTGTGCTGGGTGGCTATGCCATTAGTCTGCATTTTCAATCAATTACAAATGAGCTGTTGAATGCAACACTGCAACAGTTGCTCTACAATGTTACGTATCAAGAGAATATACAGAAGGTTTCTAGCGTTTTTCGTGATCGTCCTTTGGGTGCACGTGAGAGCGCAATCTACTGGATTGAATATGTTATACGACATAAGGGTGCACCGCATATGCGTTCGGCGGGACTAGAACTTAACTGGTTTCAATTCTATATACTCGATGTCATCGGATTTGTTGTAGTTATTATAGTATTGTCATTATTAATTTTGTGGCGACTTACATACAGTCTGCTGTTTGCTCGCTTGAGATCAAATAAGGTCAAACAACATTAGTTTAAAAACTTAAAAAATAGCTATGACAGTATAGAAATGTTAATTGATTAACTTTGGTGAAATCGAAGCCTTAATGATCTTTGCACTTAGCTAAGCAAACAAATTTATTAGATGTTTAATGTAAGAATGTAAAGCTCTACACATTTTCCAAGTAAATAGTTATGTAAACTTAAACGAATCTTCTCAAATATGCAGTAAATATTTATGCGAAGATTTCATAGCTAGTTACTGATTGCAAAAATACTTTTAAAAAATTCACTAAAACTCTTCACCGTTATTCTATCATGCCGATTGAAAAATCACTGATATCAGTTGATACTCGATACTGTAAATATCAGTGATTGAGTACAAATGATGCCCAATCACTGATATTTACAGTATCGAGTAGCAACTTACTAGTGCCACTGTTCACGGCGTATCAGTAATTTATCATGCATCAACATTCATACGTTTTGTACTGCCAACACTACATGAATGATATGTTACTAATACGCCGTGAATTGCAAGTGGCAACTGATATCAGTGATTTTTCAGTCGCCGTGATTATACCACAGGCAGTTAACTATCGCTCAACTATTACACGTAGTGTTCACAGGCGAGTACTTCATATTTAATAAAGCTTTTTAAGCACTTGTTTTTATTCAATCTTCGTTGCTTCGTTGGTTCTTATCTGGTTTCTTACACTGCAGTGGAAAATGAAATTTTATATTGAATATATGCCAATTTTTTTATTCATTGTTAAAGATAAAGTTCTATTTAAGTAAAATTTTATGAAAAATTAGTTCCATATTAATGTAATGCAGTGATAAAAAAAGGTTTTTTTTGCTTTTCATTTTAACAATTATCGCAGTAGCAATCACGAAAATCACGGTGATTTCAAAGTAGCAGTCACAATAATCACTGCTACTCAAAAATCACTGACTAGCTCATCTCTACTCCATACTGAGTTAGATGTTATAATAATCGGTCATACAATAAATAAATTTATCATGCAAAAACTTAAAGGGCGTTTGGTATGTACAAAAAGTATTCGTCGTATACGTTGCTTGTTCGACATACATTTTGATTTCGTCTTTGGCGCACATTCAAACCAAATGACATACATTTTTTTTAAATGTGATTTTACGCTGTTAAACAAATTTTTATTACTTTAGAAATTAATAAGCTTATAGTAAACTAAATATTTTTTTTTCAAAAAGAGGAAGCAAAACATACAAATAGAAAAATATGTATAATTTTTTGTTTTAAATATATACCTATGTACATATATCTTGCGTTTCGCCGTGATGTGCTGTGATTTGCTCAGATTTATATTTATTTCCTATATTTTTTATAATATGATCTTATAATAAATTCTCTCACCGAATTGTCCATTATACATAAAAATATGTAATTACAATATGTAATTAGATTCGTAGGCCTAGGTAGCTAGTACGCTTTCTTTGCTTTAGATATAATATTTTATACTGTATCTAAATTTGTAAAGAAATAAATAATACAATATAATAAAATTATAGTTTAAAAAAAAACTAAAAACACGCTTTCATAGTAATGTGAACTAAAAAGTAAAAAATAAAATTATAGTTTAAAAAATCTAAAAAAATTCGCTTTAATAGTAATGTGAACTAAAAAGTAAAAAAATAAAATTATAGTTTAAAAAAACTAAAAAAATCCGCTTTAATAGTAATGTGAACTAAAAAGTAAAAAATAAAAGTATAGTTTAAAAAAACTAAAAAAACACGCTTTAATAGTAATGTGAACTAAAAAGTAAAAAATAAAATTATAGTTTAAAAAAACCCAATCAATTCACGCATACACATAGGAATGAAATGCGCGCCAAATCGCAACCAAGAGAAAACTGCTGATCAATCAACAACCTGCGTCCGAAAAATACTTCCATTTGTTTAAAAGTAAAGGCGTAGGAAAAACACAATCGAACCGGCGCCAGTTACACAAAATGAAAATACATATTTAAAAAATCTCATATAGTTTTTCCATCGAGAGTGTGCAGCTGACCGCTAGTGTATACTAGGCTTATATAACATCGAAGTATTTTTTCAGCCTAAATGCATCTAAACGAACAAAAAAAAAAAATCATCTACTCATTTTGATTTATGATCTTTCCAAAGAAATGCGTTAATAGTAGCTTATAAGAAAATCCCAAAGAAAGCTGAAGGATGCAGTGTTATCGATTCGTCTCATCGAGCTGAACTGATTTCACCTCGAATCAGTTAATATAATGTGCTTATAGAAGTTTCAGTCTATATGTGGCTTAAGTCGTAAGAAAACTGAAACAGACAATTTAAAAGATATTAAAGGATACATGGTACGACTAAGCAATCTTTGCACAATGAAACAATCGAAGCAAAAATCCTACTTATGGTTGGATACTTACTTAGCTGCTACTTTTTTCTTTAAGCACTTTGCCAAAGGACATTTGATAATGGCATAATAAGATGGAAAGCCAATTATATAGAATAACACCCGCACAATATAAACCTAAATGGATACACAAATATTCCAACACACAATAAGTATATTCGAAGATACGTTGGGAAAAATGCTCGTTTAGAAAAATGAAGCAAACTTTGACAAGTCGCAGCCTTAGTTAATTATATATTTAAGTATAAAAAGTATGTGCATAGTTAATATACGTATGTTTATTCTATATATATATATATATATATATATATATATATATATATATATATATATATATATATATATATATACAGATACATATGCGTATATTGTACAATATATCAGGTAAATATATTTATAGCATGTTGCATGTGTATGGCATTAAAGTTGCTTCAACAGGATATTAAGTGAAGTAGAGTATGAGTAGGAAGCTGAAGAATAAGACCGCATCCTGTCAGAAACTAAATGAAGTGAATTTTTATGTAAACAGATGCGCTCGCGGTGGCATCTTTGAAGTAAACTGAAAATAACAAATAAACAAGTTTGAAGACGTGTCAGGTTCTACGTATATACGTGCTTCCTTAGCTATATACAACATGTTCTTAAATCAACATACAACATGTTCTTAAATCAACTAAAGTCAATTACATGTAAGCGTAAAGTAATCAGAGCGCGTATGCAATTTAAATTTCTCTAAGATTTCACATTTCGTGAATATTTGTAGTTTTTTTTTAGCTTTCTAGTGTATAACTTGCTGTCACCGCACGCTGTCCCATACCATTGAGCGCTTCTGAGTTGAAAATATTTAACTTCACTGTCAATTTATAAACCATCCTCTGCTACATCTGTCTGCGTTGTCGTTGAATCATAAGCAGTATAATCATGCCTTGAGCCCGATTTGTTCATCGATTTGGAAAATCTTTTCAAATTGTACAAAATCAAGACTGGCAGACGATTTCTCTTCACATTTATACGCTTCACATATACTCGTAGTTTGTTAAAAGGCTTATTACATTTTCTTTAAAAGTTTGTAACGCGATATAGAAGTTGTTTATAAAGAACATCATAGAGTTTATACTAGTCTAGACTAGTCGTTCTAGAGAGATCTAAGTCAATATGTTTGTCAAGTCTATTATAAATATGTTAAAATAAAAATTGCGCAAAAATTGTTAATATGTGTATAAAAATTGACTTTTAAATTTAAAGATTCACTTGTTTTGAGCACAAGAGAATTTCAAGCGAGAAATTGTGGTGTATTTCACATTCATAATGCCTTTCGCTATATTACTGACTAGAATTCCCGGCGTGCGCTGCCACGCCGTGCCTCGTTTACTCTTATATGGAGGCGTGGTACCACTTATGTTTCTAGTAGATCCTTTTTCACCCGATGCTCTTTACATATATAACAAATCTTATGTATAAATTTGCCCGGTGCTTTTTACATACTCGTATGCACCACATCTCATCCAGCTGTCTCAAATAGTTACTGAGATATGACGAATTTGGTTTTTCTCTTATATACCAGGTGTGTCGGAAAGTAAACAGGACTATTAAAAAAAAAAAACAAAAATTTAATATTTTGCAAAAGTGATTTTGTTTTATTCAAAATAGTTTCCTTGTTAATAAGAATTTCGAATGAGTGTTTTAAATTATTTTACGGAATTTCCTTGAGAATGCCGGTCGACTCCTTTTGTATGGCTTCAAAGTCCTCATAGCGGTGTCCTTTCATCGGCAAATGAAGTTTTCCAAGTACGGTGAAGGATGTACCTTTCCAACGCATGCACCTACCAATAGGTGGCGCCACCAGAAACAGCTATTTTTAAAAAGTTCAGTTTCTTTTGCGACACGACTGTTAGAAGTTGTGACATCGCCCACATTTCCAGTGGATCTTATTTCTCTCGGTGCCCTTTTGTATATATACATATGTACCAAATCTCATCAAACTGCTTCAAACAGTTTCTCTCTTATATGGGGCGTGGCGTCGCCTATTTTTTCCAAATGATGTATAGTCGGAAACCGTCTCTTGATCGATAGTAGTAGTATAGTATGTTATGATTTTCGCAACGATCGTTCAAATAGTTGCATCATAGCGTTTGTTTTTTTTTTTTTTGTCTTGAATGGGGACGTGGCACCACCCATTTTATCCATCTGCAATAATGTACCTTTCAAATAGTGAAAGAATTGTTTCAAATCTGTGCAGTGGTTACGGAGATAAACCTCACATATAAACAAACTTACAAAATCCGCCCTCTCTCTTTGTAATATTAGTATAGATACACTTAGAAACCAAAAGCGAATATTAAAGTTCTAATACAGAATACGGCATATTTTATATGATTGTTTTAAGTTATTCTCAGCATTGTCCGTGGCGGAATTTTTCAAAATTGGAGTAATACGTTTTTAATTATTTATTCTACAAACTGAGTTTGAAGATGATTGGATGAAAAATAGAAACTTTTCAACATCGTTTTCCTGCATGTGGTGGAATTTACCAAAATACATTTTTACCATGCACCAGTTTACAGTTTATCCGCTCACCATATCTCACTTTGATTCACCTATGAGAATTGAATTTTGGTCCACTAAACATGAAAATCACATTTAAAAATTTACCAGCCTTCTGAGTCTTCAATATAGTTTTGAGATAGGCCCAATATTTCAATTGCTAGTGATTTGTTGGAAAATGGTATGTTTCTTCCAAAAATTGAGTTCGAAATGGAGCAAAATTTTTATTTTAATATTTCCGGACAATTTAAACGACGGAGAATATTTTCACGAACAAATTAAGGTCCTGATGCGACGATATTACGGCTTCTTAAATAATGATGGACGATTACATTTAGTCCCACATACGAGAAACATGGTTAATGAATCAGCAACGAATAGCTGCCAATTTATTGATGTTCAAACCTATTACCAACCAGCGCCATAGTGAACGGCAAGCTTAATCTCACTGACTGATATATTGTTAGAAAGATGATTCATTTTTTTTTTTTTTTTGTAGAGTAGTACTTAGTTTTTACCTATCGAAATTACAACTCGGTTTTGTAAGGTCTAAAAATACAGTATTGACATTATAATACATATATTGTTCATGCTGTATGTTTTGAATGAGGCAGCAAACAAAAATGACGACTCTATAAGACTTTGATGTTACTGCAGAGTTCGAAAGATTTTTCCATAGTAGTTAAAGTAGTTATTCTAGTGTATACGAGTATATACATATGGGGTATACAAGATTCGGTGTTATGGTTGTTAATAGTATTCCCGCAATGTTGTTTCAATCTTTATGTGTTGTTCTTATTGAAATTCACATCATGTGGCAACGATTTATTTAAGCTTAAATACTTTTCGCTTTTATTTTATTTTTTTTTTTTTTTTTTTGGTTCAGCACAGTATCTGCTGATTAAAATTGCCTCAGGTGTCTGGAACGAAGACAGAAATCCTTAAATCCTTCTCAAATTTACAGCATTCGATTTACTTTTGTATTAAGAAATTGTTGTTCTCAATATTTGTATGTGAAGTTGAAAAATTCTTCAATATAAATCGAAATTCGTTTACTTTGAAATTTTCACATTTTATGCGTAGACATTTTCTTAATTTTTTTTTTTATTATTCAAAGATACTCAAACAAAAAATTTTCGTACACTTGACTGGTTTCAGAATGCAAGACCAAAGTCAAAATGGTGAAAATGAAATTTTCTATTTATAAATCTTGACGCATGTGAAATATGTTTGAAAAGTATTTTGTTTTTGTTTAATGAA
The DNA here is from genome assembly GCA_035044765.1 of Leucophenga montana. Taxonomy (NCBI): domain Eukaryota; kingdom Metazoa; phylum Arthropoda; class Insecta; order Diptera; family Drosophilidae; genus Leucophenga; species Leucophenga montana. The sequence goes on from JAWNNQ010001520.1 coordinate 160,069, forward strand.
ATTATTATGAAATGAATAAGCTGCTTATATGCGACATATTGTCATGAAATTTTTAAATGATTTATCTTATTTATATGTGAAATTAGTAAAATATATTATTGATAGTTCTTACGTTTCTTAGTAATATCATGAAAATAATCGCACGAATGGCTGTCAAGTTATTGATGGTTAACCCATTACCACCCAGCGTCCAGAGTGAATAGCAAGCCCAATCTCTCTATACTGCACAAATACCATTTCAGTTCATCTGTCGCAATACTTTGTAACTTTGTTTGACAGTCATTGTCAGTTTGCTTGCAACTACTTACTACAAACTGGCAAACTTGTCACACGTCTCTCGCAATATTTTAACTGACTGCAGCTCGCCCAAATTGAAGTCCAACACTGCATATCTTGCATTGTTGCTGCTATGCAAACTATGTACTACTAGTAAGTAAAAGCACGTCAACAAAACTTGTCATACACGAAATAAAACACTACTGCACCCAAAGGACATTGAAGTAGTGCAGTGCAGTGGAGCAACATCGGCAGCTAGATACATATACAAATCTAAGCAGTGTTTTTGGCCCCATTTCTCGCTGAGCTGTTAGTTTGTTAGTTTTTTTGTTAGCAAGTATGTACGTGTATCGCTACTTGCCGTCCTGGCTGGGCTAATATCATTGCGGCGGGTAGTTCACACAAGTGACGAAAGCTCACCTCAATGTGGCAGTTTTTACTGATAAGTCCGTTCGAGGCATGTTAGCTACCATTTAAAATGTCTTGTTGCATGTTTGAATACTTAAATAAACCCAAAATTTATTTTATATAGAATTATAGTACACAAAAAACTAAGAAACTGGCGGGAAAAGCCCAGATTTCAATGGGCTAGTTTGGCCAAACGTCTTAGTATATTTTCACATGTAATATGTCGTTAGGAAACTCTTTTTATTCTGAAATGGTGTTGTCAAACACTACTTGAAAAAATATATAGGTAAAAATTTAAAGTAGATTTTGGCTCAGATATAGCAACGCAAATATTAGATTGTACAATTTTAGCTAATGCATCCTAATGCATCATTCTAAAGACATCTTTTATACGAAGCATGGACATAAGACGGATATATTCTTACACTCATGGTTTTTTGGAACTTTTTATATATGTATTCATAGATATGTAATATGCATGGAAGAAATATTATATAACGTGTGATTCATTTAAAGGATTAAGGCGACTACTCTGTAGGTGGTCCATTCGGACCATTGCTACCAGTATCTTGCGAATTACGCGAGTAATATTGGTTTCCAACTCTTGAATCGTAGCTGGCTTATCGACGATTGTTGACTTCACATAACCCCAAAAAAAAAAAAAAAATCCAGAGGTGCTATATCACACGATCTATGCGACCAGTTGACAGATCCGTAACGTGAAATCAGATGATCACCAAAATGATTTCTCACTAAATATATTGTTTCGTGCGCTGTGTGTGCCGTAGCACCGTCTTGCTAAAACCAAATGTCACTGACATTACGGGCTTCAATTTCAGGAACCAATATATCCGTTATCATGATGCGGTAGCGCTTGCCATTGACGCTTATATTCTGTCTGACCCCAAACAGCGAATGTTGTTGGATGTAACGGTAGTTCGAGAATCTCTTCGGGTTGTTGAACAATTGTCCAAATTCGTCAATTTTGTTTATTGACGTATCGATTGAGCCAGAACTGGGACTCATCACTGAACAAAATTCGTTTTAATCATAAAAACGCATACTTGTATCTGTCATCGGCGATATTATACTCACTCGTGGAGTGGTCTGGTGTGTATATACCACAAAAAAAAAGGAATTGATAATTTGTACATTTATTATATAAAAATAAAATAAAATGTCTGTTTTTTATAGTACATATCTACTTTTTACCTATCGAAATTACTACTCAGTTTTGTAAGGAATAGTTTTTCCGAGCCTCTATTAAAAATTGCAATAATAATTTCACCTTTTGATTATCTTTTACGTTACAGTATTGATATTATAACTCGCATATTGTTCATGCTGTATGTTGTGAATGACGCAACAAACTGTTTAGATTGCCTTGATTTTCACTTTTCATTTTGCGTTTAGTTTTGTTTTCTTTCAATTGTCAAAATGATGCCTCTATTAGCCTTTGGTGCTATGGCAAAGTTTTTCAAACTAAAGTTTGAGGTTTCGCAAAGAAAGAATTTTCGTTATGCATATAAGAAGTTTAATTTTCCATGGTAGTTAAAGTAGTTATTCTAGTGTATATATGGGATATACAAGATACGGTGTTATCGTTGTAAAGAATATTCCTCCCTACCCCCACCCAATTTTTTTACAAATGTATTGAACAGGCGGAAGAAAGCGTAGCTGAGCGCTTAAAGGTTATATGTTATTGATCACCATCAGAAGACGATTCGTTATAGACATGTCTGAATGTCCGTCCGGCCGTCTGTTTGAGCGAAAAATGCTGGAGACTATAAGATGTAGAGGATTCAAGTTCAAATATTTAGACTCTCATTTTCCCTATTTAGATAAAGTGTATTAAAAGAACATGCCAACCGTATTTTTAATGGTAACTCCCATACAAAGATTTTATGTGAACATTTTTTGTTTTTATTTTGAGTTAATTCTATTTTTTTGAATCCGACTCCCTTTATAAATATGGTGTATATAACGAGACTTAAACAAGATAAAGGTTTAATTTACAGTTTAAACACTTCATTTTTAAATTAAAATTACTGATGTTGACTAATAAAACGTTTTTGACGTGGTAAATACCAAGTGACGAAAGTCTACTTCCAACTCACAAAAATTCTGATATCAATTTTGTTACGAAATATTTTTTTTTTTCATTTGTATTGTTGAAATCAGGGTATAAAACCAGAACGGCAACTATTAACCGAAATTAACCGAAATTAACCGATTCAAATTGAGAACCGAAACCGGAACTAGAATCGATATTTTATTTTTTTTAAAACCGATAACTTTCAACGGAATAAAATAATATGAAAGAACTTTTCTAAGAAAACTATTTACTTATGTCTAGTGTACTTATGCATAATGTAGAAAGAAAAACTTAAAACAGCTGATACCATATATGCTTAGAAAATTCCACAAAGTTTCCAGAACTTTACGATTTTTCAATAGTGACTGTCACAGTTCCAGCTATGCAAGTAATCATAGATCGTTTGTTTTCAGGCGTCAAGTTAATTTTGAGTTCTTTTAGGAATCAGTTGGACGCAAATACATTTCATACAAAATTCGAAAAGTGGGCGATGGTTTGTATGGTGGCTACCCCTAAAAGTGTGATTTCAGATCGATATCTTAATGTTTCATACAGACAGGGTACATACAGGCATACAGAAGAACATATCTAGTTTTTAGTAGTAGTAGTAATAGTAATAGCAATAGTATTTATTCTCTGGAATAATGGTGCCGGTAACGATTCCGTACTGGTATATGAAAACGAAACTAAAACCCTAGAAGCGTACTGAAACCGAAATAAATTGGAATCGGTACAGAAACTAATATCGAAACAAACGATTAAGTACGTAACAAAACTGGAACCAAAACCATAATACATATCGGTTCTAATCGCTGGTTAAAATTGATTGTAATATATAATTGAGCGTTCGTCAAGTTGTGATGTAGTGGTCGATTTTCGAGAAGATGCTTTCAATTAAGTGGAGAAATGAATTCGTACAAAAATAAATCTTAAAATCAAATGAAAAATAAATTATTGCGTCACAAAATGGATATCAGAAGTTTTATGAATGCAAGTAGGCTTTTGTCACTTGGTTTTTCCTAGTCAACAAAATTTTTTTTAGAATGTTAGAATATATGTATATGCACATATACAAAAGTTAAAGCTAAACTTTTGTTGTCAGTTTGCCAGTTGTCCTGCTGACTATATGACACATGACATATATATGTATACATACAGGACATTATTTTCTTATATACAATATGTGTATATACGAATTTAAGTAAACACATGCACCATAATTTCAAATAATACATACTTATGTACGAATATTAAATGTTATTAAGTGCATTGTTTCAGTTTAAAAAAAAAAAAAAAATACTCCTAAAAATGTTGCTCAAAAAAGTTTAACGTGTGGAAGTAGCTAAGTGTTTTATATAACACTAGCATACTCAGCGCGCTAGTGCAATGCCCCTGTTTTTTGTACCTAATGATAAAATGGTTTAATGTTGAATAATTTATACGAAGCCTCTTATATTCTTTGAGTTCTATATGACACCTCCCAGTTTCCCTGTGGAACATTTGTTTCCTTATACTTCACATGTATATTAAATACCATCTGCATATCTCAAATAGTGTCTAATATTTATGGTTTTTACTTTGGAAGCTTGGCACATCCCATTTTTCCAATCGAACATATTTTTTGGGCAGACTGACAGATGGACATGTCTATATCGTATTGACTTTTGTTGGTCATTAAGAATATGTAAAAGGTATTCCATCTAGAGGTATGGTAGTTTGTTAACGACAGAAATCTGCATTACTGACTGCAACATTTACGAAAGTAAAACGCATGGAAATCATCGAACTTTGTATCTTAAATTCCAAGTCGTTGGTGAAAACGTTAAGATCGATACACCATAAATTTGGTCGCAACCACCACATTTGCGCACTATTGTAAAAAAATTTACGCAACTGAGTCTACTGGTACTTTTGGGGATACACGAAGAGTAAAGTCTTCGATGATGATTCAAAAACAATTGCAGCCTTTAAACGGAACATTATATGGGTTTTTCGGGCATCAGGCACCGATCATCGGAAATATGCCCAAAAAGATCGAGTTCCTGAACATATCCGGGAAATAGTTTTTCATAAATACTCCTATTGTATGACTTTTCGTACGTATTCAAATATTTGGTAAACTTCGTATCCCTTTGCTTTTTATTTAAAAACGAAGTGCCACACATCTAGCCTTCTTTTGGTTGCACAAACGTAACATATCTTTTTAAACTATGGGTAAAGTATATAAGAATCATTCCATTCGATTTGCTGGTTGTGCAGGTTTAGGCGAATAGTGTGTGGTTAAGTTTAAATTTGGGTGTCATGTCTTTAAGATCTCGTCATAAAAATGCTATTACTACGCCCAACGCGAATATAGCACTCCTTCTGCAGTCAAATATCGTTCACTCCATTTGCATATTAGCATATTTGCTTATAACTTTTAGTCAATCAACTAGAATAATCTCATCCTACTGGAAAAGCATTATCAAAAGCTAACGAAAAGGCCATGCTTTTAGAGTTTTTAATGTTTTTTGTCGTAAGAAAACTGAACGAATAATGGAAAAGTACTCCTACTACAATTATTATTAACTTCCAACGAAGCATTAAATTTAAGCATACGATTTAAAAACGGTCCTGATGATTTAACTGATGATCCAAGAACAGAACAACCCAAAGCATTTAATCGTGCTGAGTTAGTGTAAAAAGTAAGTGAAATAAACGCTATCAATGTAAATTTCACTGTGAGAATGCTGGCAGAAGAATTAAACTCATCGTACTGTACAATCAACAAAATATTAACTGAAGATTGGTTTTGTTCCACATCAGTTAAATGATGATAAAAAAAAAATCGCTCATGTAGAGCATTGCAAAGACATCATTTCAACATACGAAAACGATTCAAATTTGCTTGATTCGACCATAGCTGGTGATGAAACATGGTGTTTTAAATATGATTCTGAAACTAAGCGACAATCTGCAGAATGGAAGTCAAAAGACGACACAAAACATACAAAATTGCCTTTTTCGAAGTCAAGAATCCAGGCCAAGAAGGTCAAACTGTCAATGGGGAATATTATTAAATAGTTTTACATCGTTTGTGGTCGAGAGTTCTAAGGTTTAGGCCCCACTTTTCCAAAGGAAAGCAACTGCATGAGAATGCACTACCTCACAAGACCAAAGAAGTCAATGAATTTTTGATTAAAACTTTCTCTCATCGAACATCCCCCGCAATGTACTGCAATGAAAGGATCTTTTTACGATGTCATTCCAGCCATACAAGCAGCCGTGACACAAGTGATAAGGAACGTTCCCAAATAGCGTGTTTAAAAAGTCTATAGATAAATTGGTTGAGCATTCCAAACGTTGTATTGAGTTAAATGGATCGTTTTTTGAATATTGTTTTATTTTATAACTAAAAAGTTCGATTATTTTTAGATCACACCGTGCATGCACCCTCATACAATCGTGTTCTAGCCTGGTATCTAGTAAGCCGCTTTACTGCTAGAATCGATTATAGATTTGAATATTTTTTCTATTGATTGCCGCTGTATGCGGTATAAAGTCATTGTTGGCCCTTTAAAATTCAGGGCCTCTTTTTCATTTAATGCCACAATGTGCTGCCTGCAACATATTGCATTTACCTTGTATATGCGTTCACATAAATAAGAATAGTAGTTTTTTAATTGAATTAAAAATTTCATATGCTACGTGCATCATATTATTGCTACCGGAAAACTGACAAAGCATATGGTAGCAAACAAGTATGTATTTCAAGACTGCCGGGCTGCCCTAAGGCGGAAAACACTTTACGGATGCTAAATAACAAACTATATATTACATATTTTGATGGCATTGCTATTGGCTTTCATAATACAATTATATTGTTGCAAATTTGATTTACTGTGAAAGCTTTTTGAACAGAGAATACATTTTGATGTATTTACTACCAGCATCTGAAGAAAATATAAAACATATATCTTCTATGCATTTCAGCTTGTGAATACAGCGCAGAAGTTTTTAGCTTAAATTCGTTTAAGGTAAATTAAAAGCAAAGTTTTATCTGTGCAACAATCATAATATCGAATTATTTATACTAAATTAAGTCTCTAAAACTTTTACTTTTTCTACCCCTGCATTCAAATACGGGTATATGTTAGTAGAGCATATTGCTGCCTGCGTCTGTCTGAGTGACTGTTGTTTGAACGCACTAAGAAGCAAAAATTTACTTCAACACATTTTATTTTTAGTATTCGTTTTATCAATATGGTAAATGGTCCATAACTCCCACAATATTGAAAACTAATGTATCCGAAGCGAGCGTTTCTAACTATTGCACTTGTTACTGACGCATTAATGCAATGAACGGCCATCATCTGGGAGCGTTCCGTGCTTGTTTGTCAAATGCGCGCCTTTGACGTTCTTATACTACTATTTTGCAGTTGTACATCGCTGGATTCTACAAATCGATGTATTTGAGATGCTCTTGCCTCGCACAAATTTTTTGACAGTTTTGAGTTTATTTATTTCAATTTATTGTTTTTCTTTGTGCTGAGTGCAAATTAGCATCATCTTAGCTACTTTAACTAACAGACACATAATTCATCGATTTGCTAATTCACAGGCATTTGGGTCTTTTCTTTGATTGATGTAGATTTTTTTTTTTTTTAATGTAATTCAAGCCTTCTAATAATCAGTTAATCTGAACGTTTGCAAAGCATTAATGGAGGCATCGTAGACTCCATAAAATATATATAATCTTGAACAGCTCGACGAGACGAGTCGATCTAGCTATGTCCGTCTGTCTATCCGCATGGTATCCAGTTGTAAATAAGTACCTAGACTTCTTTTTACTGCAGTCAAATAGAGTAATCATATTGTCCCGTTATGCCCACTTTTTTAAATTAGTCAAGATCAATTTAGCAATTGACATGGTAGCTGATGGACGGACGCTTCACATATACATCAAGTCCCATACAAACCCATCACCTACATATAGGTTTTTGTATAAAAAACATCTTTATTAAATTCAATATTAGCTGGAAATTGAATGCGTTGGCTTTTTATGGACAGCCGCTTAACATACATAGACTAATGGGCGTCACCTGCTCACGTTTTGGGGTAGCATCCATACAAAGCCATCGAGCATTTTTGTGCTTTTGTCTGAAAAACTTCTCTAATTGAGTCAATATCATTTTCACATGTGATATGGTGGTTTCTTATGAATGGCTGCTTCACAGATATATGCAAATTGATGCTGAAGTAGCCAACATACAAACACATCGCTCATTTTTATTCATTTGTATGAAAAACTTCTTCAGTTAAGCCAATATCAACTTAAAATTGTCTATTCTGGTTTCTTATGAATGGTCGCTTCACACATGTACTAATGGGCGTGTACCGCCCACTTTTTTAAGTAGTCCCTATACAAAATACTCCTCCCACCGTTTATGTTTTACAATACGACTGAAAATTTCGTGTGAATGGTATTAGAGCTTCGGTTCAACCGAAGTTAACGTTTTCTCTTGTTTCTGTTTTTTCTCTTTAATTATTGTCTCCCAAATGTCAACAATTAAGACACCACATGCCATCCCGTTATCTCCAACTACTGCTTATCACTGTGCAGGGTAAAATATAGTCGGAATCTTGACTATAGCTCTTACTGGTTTGATATAAAACCAGCTGTCAAGTTTCAGAAAGTTAAACTTATTCCTGGAAAAAATGATATTCTACACGTAACATTTAGTAAGTGAAAACTTTACTCCTTTGCAATTTATTCAATAAAAAAAAGAGTCTGAAACTTTACGACTCATTAAAAAAAAAAACTTTATTGATTTGATTTATTGGAAGTCGAAAAATGTTTTCTCTTTAATTTGCGCTGCATTAAAAATTTTCGTTTCAAACTTAAATAAGATTAGTTTTTTTTTTCTTTTTGTGGTTCTGAGTTTAATACATAGCTTAAAGTAACAACTCAACATTCGAGTATGATGATAGCTCTAATTCCCAACGGCCGCATAAAAATCAACAAGAGCCTCGTGCAACATGGCTGCATGGCATATAAAATATAAAACGTTTTACAACTTTAACCGAACAACGTTCAAAGCTTAAAATAAATTGTTTTTTATTTTTTCCTTTTTTAGCATACGCTTCGTAGAAATTAAAAAAAGGCTTTACGACTTTAAGGTCCTTTAATACAAATAATAAATAAAAAAAAAAACAAGACAGCACGAATCAAATGAAATATAATAAAACGCTACACTTGTTTACCCAAATCAGCAAATGTTTAACTTGAGTAGTTCGAAAGGATCAATAGGACGCAGTCGACATGACAATGTAAACACAAACAAATTGTGCATTTGTATTTGTAGCTTCAAATCGAAAAAAAAGGCAAATAATCAAACAAAAGTCAAGTTGAGTTGTTGAAAGGCTTGCGTAGCAAAATAAAACCCAAGGCGCTGATTTGTACATGATAAGAAATTAAGAGCAGCCGCAGAGGACACTACTATCTGAAGTACGAGTACAATAAAAAAATATAAATAAATATAAAAAAAAAAAATTGCTAAATAAATGAATAAAATATTGAAATCACTGTACAAGTACGTGTCAAATGCATTACCAGCAAATGTAGCAAGCAATTAATTTAGACAAAGGCTAAATAGGGCTTAATATGGGGTAACAAGACAGAAAACATAATCAGGAAAATTGAACAACTTCAGCTAAAGACCATGATGCACAGTGGTCCCAAATCAAAGAAAAATCTGGCCAAAATTCGAAACCATAAATTGGTCAATGGAAATTTTTTGAATGAGTTTCGTTCAGAAAAATGTGCTGGAATTTAAATTTTCCGTAGCCAACATGTTTCTATAGCTTTTTATAGCCCCAGAAACAGTGCAAAGTATGCCTATTTACCACTTAAATTACACAGGTCAACATGGTTTAGTTGTTGGAAAGCTAAGGGTCATTTCCAAAGTAATTTGCTGCGTGAAATCGGAATTCGCGGTCAGAATTGGCCCATCACGTCAGGATTTCGAGATAATGCTAATGACGTCGAAGGGATAAATTTCGTAACTTCGAATTGCCATAACTTTGCGAAAAAAAAATCGTAATTGATCTCTTGAACTCGTAAACTAAAGGGTAAGAGTGGTACTAAATGTTGTAACTGGAGAGACAGACCACAAACATTGTTTGCTATACATAACCTCAAAAGTAGGAAAAAACGACGTTTTTTCGGGTACATAACCTCAAATATCTCAAAATCCTAACGTGATGGGCCGAATCCAGTTGACCACGGATTCGAATTCTACGCAGCAAATTACAGTCGAAAATGACCCTCAGCTTTCCAACAATTGACATGACCCTGGGATTTGTAGACCTGTGTTAGCGAAAAAAAAAAAACACTCGAGTGAAAACGGCTACAATTGCTGTAAAAGTTGCCCGATTTTTAAGTTTCATATAAGTAATCTATTTAAAAACTATGTAGAATGCATGGGAGTCGCCAAACAAATGTATACGTTACATAGTTTATTATAGTTTGAGTTCGAACTTTGTAAATGATTATTTTTTTATTGTTATTTCAAACAGCGATTTGAACTAGGCAAACAGTTTGGTGCTCTGCTTGAAAACTTACATATATAGGATTACAGTACATTGATTTATTAATATATTTCTGAAAAAAATTTGCTAATACTAGCTACTACTCTGAGCACATCAAATCTAAAAGAAAACAGCTTTGTCTGAAACTCCGGCAGATGAACTGGTTGCTCGGCTACAGATCTCAACTGAATCTGAGAAATAAAGTCCTGCTCTATAAGGCCTTACTCAAACCCATATGGACCGCACCAATGGAATTCAGCTGTGGGGCACAGCATCAACATCCAACATTGATATACTACAACGATTTCAACGAAAGCACCATATTAAGTTAAGAATCAGATGATCCATAAGGACATTGGCATTCCAAGTGTCACTGACGAAGTGAAAAGATTCAGCCAGACGCACCAAGACAGACTTGCTCGACACCGCAACCCTTTGGCCGTAAACCTGCTCGACAATAGCCAGCACCGTCGTTGTTTGAAAAGACATCATCCACTTGACCTTCCCTTTAGGCCACCAAAAGAGTGGTAGTTTATATACCAACATGTAAAAATCCTCTGTAATTATCCTAGCTACTGCTCTAATATTGATCGATTTTTTTTTCAAACTTGAAAACATATTCTTGACCAACACTTCAAACAAAGACCGAAATTCAACACTGTCATGGATCAGACGTTTTTAAGCTCGCTGTTTACGGAGCTGTTGTCAAAACTTACGAAAACAAAAAGGCACGTCCAAAATGAAGAACTCATTTTTTTAAAAGGATATTCGATGTTTATAAATATGATGCAAAAATTTTCGAAAACAAAATGGCTGGATAAATTTTGGAAAAGTCGCTGATTACAATACTGAGTTCAGATTGAATGATTGAGGATTACATTTCATATTCTGCAAACTCTCATAATATTGGTGAATAATTATTACTCATTAAGAATACTCATTCTGAGTATTGATGCTAAATTTATCTTCCATATTGAAATTTTGAAAATCTGAATTCAGTATAGTTATCAGCGACCCTAAAAATTTCTAAATACCGATTTTCAAAGAGCTTGAATAACTTTTTACAAGATTTGTCCACCATTTTGTATAAGTCATTTTGTTTTCAGAAACCTTAAAAACTGCTTAACACTAACTTTTCTTTCGATTTAGTAACTCTTGAAAAAAAGTAAGTCGGTCATATTGTTTTTAAAAATGCTGATATCGGATTCATAATCAGCTAACTCAAAAACATATAATCCATGACAGTTTGAATTTTTTGCCAGTTTGTTTTTTGGATTTTGACCACTGTGCGATGAGCCAATTAATAGTTCAATTAATAAAAACAAACCTTTTCGTTTAGATTGTTTTCCTTTTAGTTATTTTGCTCCTTTTAACTGCTTATCTTACACAGATATATGTAGTTAGCATAGACGGTATGTTTTGCTGTTGATTAGTTGGCTTAACTATTGATAATTTACACAATTTATAAGCAAAAATTATGTTTCGTAAATATTTGATCGATATTGTATAATTTTTGTTTATTTTATTTTTATTATATTTAATGCTATGCATGCATTATGTCAAATATTTTCTATTTAGCATTAATATTTTCCACTTCAATAAACATTTTTTCAATTCACGCACTTTTGTTTTGCATAAAACTTATTACGAAATATATTTTATATAAAATTCTTTCAAAACTTCGTCAGTATTAAATTAAAAACAAAAAAATATTTCACAAATATGCTGTATATAAATTTCCAAATAAATCACTTTAAAACGGGATCTTGCTTAAAATGCATTTGCTTCCGCAGTTTTCTGAAGTGTAGCGTATTTCAACAGAAACTGAACTGAAAACGAATTCGAAATCGAAATCGAGAGCTGATTTCGCAAGTGATCAAAATTCACACACGCACATATACACTTATACTGCCGTGAAAATGTTTACGATTTTCCGAATTTTCCGTTGTCGTTTTCTATCTGCTGCTGCTGCAACTGCTGCTACTGCTGCTACTGCTGCTGGCAGAGGCCAATGTCCGCTTCGTGCGACTGCCGTTGAGCGTTTGAATGCATGCCAAGCGAATTTTTGGTACGTTTGCTTAATAGTTTATTCGTGCTGAATTTGCTCAATATGCGCGCGCGCTGAATTCACACAGATACAGATACATACACATACGCATACACACACATAGCTATGACGTCACAGAAAAGCTTTCCTGCATTTTTCCTTTGCAACGTCATTGTCATCTATGATGTCTGCTATTACTATGCATTTGGTAAGCTTTTTCCTATTCGCTATCGGCTTTCGGCTTTTCGCAGCGAGTACAGTTCATTATTTACGATATATACACTACACATACAGTATGGGAAGAGTATACTCATTTTGTACAAGAAATTTGTAACACACGAAATAAAAGATGTGCTTACCATTATTATAAGGGTTGCAAACCACTAGAAAATTGACAATGCTTCGGTTTTTCGGTACACATGGTTCATGCGATGCGGTTTTTAAACACAAACAATATAGTATCAATATCAATATTCAACTTATTTAACTGACGTTTAACTTTAAATGTCTGGCGCTGACGAAGGTATTTGGATTTTTATATTTCCTGTCTTTCGTTTCTTTTTTTGTTCCATGAGTTCGACAAAAAGTTATTAGATGTACACGGCTAGATCGTCTCGTCGAGTTGAACAATAATCTTTACACTTCATAGAGCCTAAGATGCTCCTTTAATACATTACAAGATTCTTACAAACAATACCATTTCATACTATTGGGACCTTGATTTAATAATGAGCGTTTTTTTTTTCTTCGAAATTTACCGATTTATTGTGCAAAAATGGTTACAAATATGTATATTATTCAAAGTATTGTCCATCGCTGGCCACAACTTTTTCCCATCTATCTGGCAATTTTCGCATACCAGCTCGGAAGAACGACTCGTCTTTTGAGGCAATTCAATCATAGACCCAATTTTTGCATTGTTCTTATGAAATGAACCTCTTGTATGGCGCCCAGTTTCAATGCTTTTGAATCAATCCCATGGGGTTTGATAAAAAATTTCGGGTCTGATAAAAAAGTTCTTAATCCGTACACAAACATATTGTTGACACCGCTATGTATTAATTCAATTACGGAAATCCTGGATGTTTTTTTTATCAGTGTAAACATTTTTGATTAGTTCGAGTAGATGCAGCGAAACTAGCTATTTCCGTATGTCTGTCTGTCTGTCTGTCTGTCTGTGTTGCTGTGAATTTTTATACGATGTACGCGTAGGGTAAAACGGTACATTCAGTTTGTACAAATATGCGTAACAGGCAGAAGAAGGCGTGGTAGACGACATAAATTTTATACTTTTTTGAACAGAAGCTGAATCATAACCGTCTGTCTGACTGGCTGTCTGCTTAATCATCGAGATCTTGTAGAGTATTATTAGATAGAGTCTTTAAGTTTGGATATTTTTCGACTCTCCTATTCGCTCTTCAGATAACGTATATTAAATGATTATGCTAAACCTACTACAAAAGGGAGTTCCACTCCCACTCCACTTATGAGTTTTTGTATGAGCTTTTTTTTTAAGTTACAAGTTATTAAGTTACAAACACCAAATTTAGTGAATATTTCGTCAATCCTTAATATCCCACGTAGGTTCAGAGCGGAGCACTATAGAATAAAGGCGTCATACAAATCTGCGGTTTAAAGAAAGAGACTTAAACAAGATGCAGGGTATCTCGAAGTCACTGCAGCTTTCTTTCATTCCAAAAATTAATTGTAGAAATGACAATGGACAGTTGTTATATTATTGGCGTGTAGCGTGTAAGGTATTCAAGTTTCGTCTTGACCATATGGTTCTTTATTTTTGTTGTTGTTGTTTTTTGTTTATTTGCTCACTTGTTTAAAGAATTTTTCCGCTGGCATATTTGTTGTTTGAGCATTTCTATTTCTGAGAAACTTTTTTTTTTTTTAGACTGTTTTTGTTTATTAGCACTGTTATTGTTGTTGTCCTTATTTATACCCTTCGGAAATGCTATAAAAACGGTATTATGGTCTTGTCGTAATTTTTGGTTAACTACAGAAATCTCTTAATTTTTTTTTTAATGAAAATTGAATGAGATTTTAAGGCGAATGGCTTTTCTGTGTCACCCTCGTATACGTATAAAATTTGAGATACTCGTATCAATCTGCATTATCTCTCTTTGAATCTTTAATCAGTATTATTAGAGTTATTAGATGGACACGGCTAGATCGTCTCGTCGAGCTGATCAACAATCTTTACACTTCATAGAGCCTAGGATGCTCCTTTAATACATTACAAGATTCTTACAAACAATAACATTTCATACTATTTGGACCTTGAATTAATAATCAGCGTTTTTTTTTTCTTCGAAATTTACCGATTTATTGTGCAAAAATGGTTACAAATATGTATATTATTCAAAGTATTGTCCATCGCTGGCCACAACTTTTTTCCAGTTATCTGGCAATTTTCGCATACTAGCTCGGAAGAACGATTCGTCTTTTGAGGCAATTCAATCATAGACCTAATTTTTGCATTGTTCTTATGAATTGAACCTCTCGTATGGCGCCCAGTTTCAATGCTTTTGAATCAATCCCATGGCTTTTAGACGTTTGCTGACTGTCGACTCATCCACTCCCAATGATTCTGATAACTCTTGAAGTGTTTGGCATCGATCCACATAGAACAATGATTCCAATTCTTTGTCTTCAAACTTTTTGGGTTGACTCGGCCGTTCCTTATCTTTGATCTCCAAATCACCACTTTTATAGCGACCAAACCATCTCTGACACGATTGTTCAGATAACAGATAATATGGTACTTAATGTATATTCGACTTAACACTATGGTTTACATCTTTTATACTTATTAATGGTTCATATATACAACTTGATTAGATAGCACTATTGAAGAGCGTAAAAGCTTCGTTATACTTCTATTGTCTATACCTAGCCATATCTTTATTATTATACAGATTTTGTTATTATTTTTCTGCTGTTGCCAGCGATTTAAAATGTTTTTCATTTTTATATTCTTCATTCTTTGTTGTTATTCATGGAATTTTCAATGGCTCACATCTTTCTTGTTTGCGCATTGTTTAATATCTAGTGCGCCATTTTTATGAAATATTTTTATATATTGTTTATGTTGTCTATTGGAAAACTATCCACAAGTGTTTGGTTGCATGCATTACAATATGCAGCGTTCAGCAAATTTTTAAAGGATTTCGCAATACATATCGTTTATATTATCGTCTCCCTATAGTATCGAACAAATCAATGTATTTTCACTGGTCTGTATTTGATGCATTCCAAATGTATTTTGTAAAGAATGCTAATAATGTTATTATAAATTTCAAATTAGCAAAACGAATATGAAGAGCAATTATAGTTTACTAAATCATACATATTATAACAAACGGCAGCGAGTGCGCCATTATATCAAAACTATTATGATTGGCAGATAATTGCAAATGAACATGGCTGTTAAACGCAACTGAAATGTAAACTAAACTACAAATGATAGAAGCAAAATGTTTTGTATATATGCCAATAAATCATGCAGCGCTGCACGCTGTGCAATTAATCAAGTACAGTGCATATTCGTACAATACTTATACTATCTGATCAAAAAGTACCAGGAAATTATCATTAAAATGAAAACGGTTTAATTATGCTTTAATATGTATATATATTGCCCGTCATTTTAGATGAAATATGTGTAAATATTCAAAAGCGTCTTCGAATTGTCAATACGGCGCATGCGGAAAGACATTAACATTGTTAATGTGGTTATCTGGAAAAAGTTATCCAATCTCGACACAAGTTCGTCGTCTCAACGATCCAAACGAGTCGCCAATGTCGACTGCTATCTACCTATTTACCATTCACACATAGAGTGAAATGGTATTGTCAGTTTGTCTGAAACTTTGTAACGCATTAAAGGAGGCATCGTGGCTTCATAAAGTATATATATTCACACGATCAGCTCGACGAAGTCGAACTAGCCAACATTCCACGTTACATTCCACGCCCACTTTTTAAGGTAGCCCCATACAAACCATACCCACCATTTTCGAATTTATGTATGAAAAATGTTTATATTGCTATTAATATCACCTTAAAAATTAACATGGTGGCTTGTTATGAAGGGACTTTTCACATATATATCAATGGGCGTGACCTCCCTACTTTTTGAGGTAGCCACCATAAAGCAAGGAAAAGTTTCTATTGCAGTCAATATTACTTTAAATATTAGCATGATGGCTTCTTATGAAAAGATGCTTTACATAAATATCAAAGGACGTGTCACGCCCACTTTTAGGTGCAGCCTCCATAGAAACTTAACGCCCAAATTTTTAATTTTGTATCGTAACTTTATTATTACAGTAAATATCAACATAAAATTTAATATAGTGGCTTCTTGTAGACGAACGCCACACATATAGAGAAATAGATGTTATTTCTCCATTTTACGGGCATCCCCATGCAAAACCCACCAACCACTTTTGGCATTATTCATGAAAAACATTTCATTTCAGGCAAAATTAATTTGACATTTGGCTTCATATGGTAAAAGCTTTCATATAATTTTAAAGGGACGTGTCAAGCCCACTTTTTGGGTAGGCTCCAATAAACTTGTTAGATTTCACCGAAGTTAACGTTTTTTTTTTGTCTTTTTTTTTTAAGTTTTGGTAAGTCGAACAGGTGAAAAGACAAGCAAAACCAAACAAATCATCAACCACACTGCGACCTGTTTTTAACTCTTTATACCACTCATATTTGTTTCTTTCAAATTTTAAAAGCTTCAGCACAATGCAATTTTTTATGGCAACACTCCAAACACTAACTTCTTTACCAAATTATCATCTGACAGAATGTCTGACAGTTGTACCAACATTTATACATGACAGTTCTATCCACGAGAAGTGATTTATTTCACAATAACTCAAACTACGTTCGTTTAAATTAGAAATTCATGGTGATGCCATGAATTTTCCAACATATTCTTAAGGCCTATGAGAATAAGCAATATAAATGTGCTGTTTTTCTTGATGTACAGCAAGCTTTAGATAGAGTCTGGATTGAAGGCCTTCTCTTCAAAATTAAATCTATTTTGCATGCATCGCAATTCCTCCTTTTGAAGTCGTATTTGCTTAACCGTGCCTTCAGAGTCGAGGTGAAAGATGAGCGCTCAGGGAGCCGCCGCATTGCTGCTGGTGTACCACAAGGCAGTGTGCTTGGGCCTGTCCTTTATACTTTGTATACTGCTGATATACCAGTTCCAGTAAATGAGAACATGCTTCTGGCTACATATGCTGACGATGAAACTATACTTGCAAACTCAAACTATCCACAGGAAGCTTCATCTAACATTGAAAACTATCTTGAAGATTTTCAACGTTAGGCAAATCGCTTGAATATAAAAGTCAATAGCGCTAAGTCTAGTCACTGTACTTTTTAATTGAGCCAAGGGAACTGCCCGCCCGTTTTGCTCAACAATTTGGTAATACCTCATGTTGATCATGTATGCTACTTAGGTTTTAACTTTGAAAGACGTGGCACCTGGCATAAGCATATTCAAAAAACCACAGCAGTTTGCTACGCTAAACTCAAAAAGTTATACTGGTTACTTCGCCCAAGTAGTAAACTCAGCCTCGAAAATAAACTGCTTATTTACAAATCAATCATTATGCCTAACTGAATGAATGGAATACAATTATGGGTCACTGCTGCTGCCACAAATATAAACCGGCACCCACAGCAGAGATACTCTGTTGTGTTCGCCTTGTTTTTCCAATAGATCATTTGCTTCGAGCACCAGCTTTGTCTTAACTACGTTGGAGTTAAGTGCTTTCAACGCTGCCTGGCTATCTGATAGAATAGTACTTCAAAACAAGGTCTTACGTAAAATAACAGATGCTCCTTGGTATATGCGCAATAAAGTTTTACATCGAGATTTGAAAATACCAACAGTCATGGAACAGTTGAACTTCCACAGCAGCAGATATAATGATCGACTGGCTTCTCATGTTAATCATTTAGCAGCGGCTCTGCTCTCGGGTTAATACATGTCGTAGACGGTTCCAACGATTTCATCCAAATGATATTCAAAATAGACATTAAGCCTTATTTTTTTTTAGTTATGTTAATGTAGATACTCTAAGCTAAATGACTTAATGTCACTTTTTTTTTAACATACAAATGTATTATAGTTTTTAAGTAAACTGATCGACATTCACTTAAGATAATAAAAAAAAAAAATAAAAAAAAATTCAGGGTATTTTTTGATCAGAAGGTATGTATATGCACTATATGCACATCATTCATATACTGAATTTCAGTCATTATAGAATGTAAAAGCAAAAAACGACAGTGCATAAAAATAAATTCATAATTGTAAATGCACAAAATTCGCAAAGTCCATTAAAAAATATTTACTATAAACTTCTATTGAAATTTATTGATATTTAAATGTCCGAAATAGTAAAAGAAACACTACCAGTTGAAGTGTGGGTGGTAGAGTGTTTACATACAATATTAGAAAAGAAAAAAGCCATAAAGCTATTATGCCTGTGGCTTCCGGCGCACATAAAGTGCCGTGCTGAACTGAAGCATACTACGCCTCAAATGGTCGACCCATCAATATTTGCTGTATATTCATGCTGCTCATAAAATAAACAATCCCGCAATGCATCTTATCACATATCATGATTTATTTATAAGCCAAACAGGTGTTAATGGCATTCATTCATCCCCAGTTGTAGTCAACGATATTCGGAAACGAAACTCTAAACCAAAAATATTGTTGTGGTAAAATTATTGTATTGAATTTTTGTGCGCACAAGGTGTCAATTGATTGACTTGACCCACATTTAGGTCACGTGTGTGGGTTCACTTGCTCGTTTTTCCCTTTTGCTTACATTGTTGTTGTTATTTTTGTTGACTTTTTATTTCATTGCTGGAAAATTGCGTATTTTCACTTTTGCTTTTGTGAATGAAGAAAGTTGAGTTAAAGTTGAGCTCACATAAAATTTAGATCAATAATTTGTCGTTGACAGGAGTTTTAACCTTTGTTAAGCGAACAAATTTGGCAAGAATTTGTTTAATACATTGCCTGCTCATTGTAATTGAATCCATCTGTGACTGACAACACTTTATACTCCTATTTAGCAGTGACCTTAATGAAGATATAAATATTTATAACTCTCTAGTGAAATCTAAAAGTACCCATACAATTTTTTTTTTGAATCAAATTAAATTAAATGCGAATATTTAAAACTTTTTTAATTAACTTGAAAACTTTTTCTATTAGCGCATTTAAATATAAATATACCTAAATTTAATGAACAAAGTAAGTTTGTGTATGTATTTTAGAGAACTCATTCCTTCATTTGAGGTTAATTTGTGTACAACTTACAAGTACAGCTTAACCAACGCAAGAAATTGTGCTTAGCTGATTTTATGGAAATCGTATGCGCACCTGGTAGCTACAACGCTCAAAGACAATATTCCTTTAAAATCAGCAAAATACGCAAAAGCTCAACAGCGAACTGGAAGCCACAGCGTCTAAATCTTAAGAAATATGTTTACTAAAAATATAAGTTAAATTCAATCTTTCATACACTTTAAAAGATAAGTCAAGAGATAGGTAAAAGTTATTGTAGAGTAATAAAACAAAAAAACAAAAAAAAAACGTCAACTTTAGTTCAACCAAAGCTTTAATACTATTCACACGAAATTTCAAATACCCAACAGGTGGACGGAACACGCCTTTTTGTATATGTATGTGAAGCGACCATCCATAAGAAGCCACCATATCGAATTTCATTGAAACTTACTGTAATAAAATAGTTTTTCATAAAAAAACCGAGGGCGGTGAGTTTGTATGGGATCTAGCCATTAGTGTGGGCGGATACCTCGCTTGATATTTATGTGATGCGTTCGTCCATAGAAAGACACGATATGAGGATGCAAGTTGATATTGACTGCAATAAAAATTTTTTCGATGAAGGCTGTTTTGTAGATTTGGAGACTACCCCCAAAAAGTGAGAGGATCACGCCCTTTGATATATATGTCAAGCGACCGACCATAAGAAACTTCTATACCAATTTTTAAGTTGATATTAACTGTAATAACAAAGTTTTTTATTCAAAAAGTTAAAAGTGAGCGAAGAGTTTGTATGTGGGCGTGGCATGTCAATATGGATACTCTATTTGACTGCAATGAAAAGTATGCATACCGATATACAACTGGACATCATAAAAATTGGACCCAAAAACAACGAGACAACAGGCGGACATAGCTAGATCGACTCGTCTCGTCGAGCTGATCAAGAATACATATACTTTATGGGGTCTACGATGCCTCTTTTCAAGCGTTACAAACTTTCTGATAAACTGATAGTACATTTTCACATTATTTGTGAATAGTATAACAATAATTTTCCTTTGAAAATGTCTTAATTGTTTCTCAAATTATTCTCCTTTATGATCTATATACTGCATGCGTTGAAATCATTTGTCAAAACGCGGTGCAAACATTCTTGCAGCCGTGGTACAAATATGTGTGCAGCCTAAGTACAAAAAATAATGCAGCCTTGGTACAAACATTTATGTAGCCTTGGTGCAAGCAGTTATGCAGCCCTGGCATAATTAATAATAATGCAGCCCTGGTACAAACAATTATGTAGCCCTGGTACAAACAAGTAGCCTTGGTACAATAACTTATGCAGCCTTGGCGCAAGTAAGTAATCAACACTGGTAAAATCATTATGCAGCCCCGGTATTAAATATTTATCATTTATGCTGCCCTGATATAAACTTCAATGCAGCCCTTTTAGAAGCATTTATGCAGCCCTGGTAGAAACACTTGTGCAGTGCCGGTATAAGCATTTATGAAGTTCTGCGACAAACATTAATGAATTCCTGGTAAAAATGAATGAAGCACTTTTACAAGCATGTATGCAGCCATGGTACAAGCATTTTTGTAGCTCTGGTACAACCACTTATAAAGTCCAGCTACAAACATTTATGCAGCCCTGGTTCTAGCATTAATGCGACCCTGGTGCATCATTTCTGCAGCCCTGGTACAAGCACTAATGCAGCCTTATCAAAACACTTTTTGTAGGACTGATATATAGGGTGTCTCAGGATTTGCGCCGGATTTGATTTTTAAATAAAAAACTGTTTTTTTTTTTTAATTTATGAAACTTTTATTGAAAGATAAAGTAGAACATGAGGTTATGTATGGAATAACGCAGCGGGTAAATAGCTCGTCGGGCATTGTTAAAAAACAACAACAAGAAAATGCCGATTTTGAAGACAAAATCATCTTTAGTGACGAGGCTCATTTTCATCTGAATGGCTTCGTTAACAGGCAAAATTGTCGCATTTTGGGACCACGCGTGATTTATGAGAAACAAATGCATCCACAGCGTGTCACTGTTTGGTGTGGATTTTGGGCTGGAGGCATCATCGGTCCATTTTTCTTCGAAAATGAGGCAGGTCAAACACAAACCGTGAATGGTGTACGTTATCGTGAAATGTTAACCAGTTTTTTTTTTTTGTCGAAACCAGAAGATATTGATGTGGAGGACATGTGGTTTCAACAAGACGGTGCCACATGCCATACAGCACTGCATCAGTCATTTCCCGGTCGTGCCCTCTCGCGTTTTGGTGACCAGAATTGGCCGCCTAGATCATGTGATCTGACGCCTCTAGACTTTCTTCTTTGGGGTTTTTTGAAGTCTTCAATTTATGTGAATAATTTGAAGACACGTCAAGCATTGAAAGAAGAAATTACACGCTGTATCAATGAAATGCCGTAACACTTATGCAAAACGGTTATGAAAAATTTCACGAAAGGAGCGCGTATATGCCTGCAAAGCCGAGGCGGCCATTTACCCGATGTGTTATTCCATACATAACCTCATGATGTCTACTTTATGTTTCAATAAAAGTTTCACAAATTTTCAAAAAACAACAGTTTTTTATTTAAAAATCAAATCCGGCGCAAATTCTGAGACACCCTTTACATTGTGAAGCTTGTGAAAATATATATTAAAAAATGTTGACTCGCTGTCACAAACAACTTCAAAAAGAAAAAACTTGGACTATATATTTTAAAATCGTATATTACGAGTTGGCATATTAGGCACCAAGTGTTCAATATATACATAGGTAAATATGTAAAATGTACAAAATGCTGCTTAAAATTCGCTTTGAATATATCGTAATTTAAACGGAAAGCAACACATTTACATTTCAAACAGGAGCTTATATATTATATCTTTGTTGTGACAGACCCACATTTACATAAAACGGCTTAAGATAGGCAATAAAAAAATTGAATAAAATAGAGGCAGACAGCTAGCTAGAAGGTTGCACGTCACGATGCTATTTCATCATAAATTCAAATCAACAGGTTCTTTTACTTTACGACGACGCATACCGAATAAACGTATGTATAAAGTCTATGTTCGCAGCAGCAGGTACACACACACATAGACAGCTTGACAGACACTCACACATACAGATAAGCCTCTCACTGTATGTATGACTAAGCATGACGCAATGAAAATCTCAGCAAAAGCTACACTCGAATCCACAGACACGGACACAGCTATACAAACCTTCAAACAACACACTACCACACTCAGCTACTTGATTTGAGCTGTGTTGATTGAATAAAAATTTCATTTCTGCAAGTATTTCCTTTTTTTTCGTTTGTTTTTGCTGCTTTCAAAATGACTGCGCCAAACATTTTCACTCAGCGACCTATTCTACTCATCCATAATCCGTGTGGCAGACTTCCTTTTCCGTTTTGACGTCGATGTTGCCTGCTTTGTTGGCTTTCGGGAGCAACGAATCGTTTATTTTGATTGGCAGCATTAAGCGAGGCTTATAGACCATAAAATGTTGCGCTTGAAGCGTTTTACGCGTACGTCAGGCCATTTCACGATTGTCCCACGTGGCGTATACGCGACGCACTAGCGGATATGCGTTTGCAAATGCCGTCCTTACGCCGTTTCATTTCCGTCAATGATGGCGTTGGCTTCTGTTTTTGCAGTTGCTCTTGCGGTTGTTAAATCGTTTTATGATGTATTTTTACACTATAATCGCTCCATTTTCGTTGGCTTCCGCGGTTGGTTTGCATATGTGTACAGCACTTGCACCTTTGTGCGGTTTATTTTTGGTATACATACGTTTATATGAAGCGCGCGCTATTTTTAATCAATGTTGCTGTGTTGAGTTTACGGCGAAAATATTAATGAGCTTGTAAAATTTGCGACTGCTAAACTCTAAACACTCGAAAATTTTACAACCTCAATTGGTTTTTTTATGTAAAATAAGCTCGTTAAATGATTTCAAGGTATCCGTGATTTTATATAATTGAATTTAGAGTATAAATTATTAGTTCCCACCACTTATCATTCTAGAATATTAAAAAAAAAAACAAAATGTATATTTAAGTCACTCTTCAATATGCCATTTCAATATATTATAGTTATTAAATCATTAACTTAACTTAACATTCGAGAAAAAAAATAATAATTTCAAAGTCTACAATAGTCAAAAAAAAAAAAAAAAAAATTATCAATTCCAACATTCACTTTAGGAGATCAGTTTTTAAACTAATTGTGAATTATAAACGCAGTTAAATTTTGACATAGGCTTGTAATTCGAAAATATTAGTTACGATAATAAGGTATGCAAAATACTTGCATGTATTCATTTTTTTCTAAGCCGAGGTGCGTATTCTTTTGACTATCGTTATTAGAATGGGTTTGGATCAACACCGAGACTAACTGTTTTAGCTGTCAAAATACATGCATACAAACATAAAAATGGAAATATGTGATGATCATGGGTTGTAATGTACATTTCAAGTGTTTACGAATCCAAAAGAACTATTCGGATTCGATTAGTCTAGCTGTTTCGGCGCTTGCAAAACGAATACCTCTTTCGGTTTCAGTTCACTTGGCCTGGAGCATGTGGTTTCTAAAGTACTTAGCAATCGTATATAGTGTGCCAGCAGCCAATTCCGCATTTATTATTTAATATTTAACACATCTATTATTTTTTCATTTTGTTCCATTTTGGGTTGATACGAAAGCAAATCGAAACCGGAGAAAATTAATTCCAATCGTTCCGTTTTGATTTGTTTTGAAAAGGAAATCTTTGTGAAAACAGGAACAGAATAAATAAATAAAAAAAAAAAAAAATGTAAAACAAAAAATAATGCAAAAACAAATTATTTTTCGGCTGGTTTACCTTGAAAATCGTGAATCTTAAGGATGTGGCTAGATCGACTAAGCTTTCAATGCTGATCAAGAATATGTATACTTTATGGGGATGCCACGCTTCATTCTGCCTGGTACATACATTTGCATAGACTTACAATACGCTTGGTCCTCCGGGACTGAGTATAATTAAAAATGAGCTGATGATAAAGCAATAAGAGTGCGAAACAACTCCGGCATGGCAGTTTCTTCTTCTTGCAATCATTTGTTATAATCTGTACCCATATGGACAAGGGTATGTTACGTTTGTGTAAATATATACTCACACTTCAACTTCAAATCATTTCAGAGACAAGATGAATTCACTCTGGCGGCAAGGCATAGGCCGTTTTTTCAGTGCTTCTTTAACATATATTTTTGTATTGGAAATTACTTTACCCAACTGTTAATCCATACTGATATTTTGAGCTACTCTGGCCAATGATTCTAGAATATATATATATATATATATATATATATATATATATATATATATATATATATATATATATATATATATATATATATATATATATATATATATATATATATATATATATATATATATATATATATATATATATATATATATATATATATATATATATATATATATATATATATATATATATATATATATATATATATATATATATATATATATATATATATATATATATATATATATATATATATATATATATTTATATATGTATATATATATGTACCCTTTTTAAGCCTCTTAAACACAAAATATTCGCTTGATTTTTTTTTTTTTTTTTTTGTGGCAAGAATGTGAAAAGGATCAGTGACGAATGTATTTTTTTTTTCTAAAGTATTGCGTCTAAGGTAGGTAGAAACCAGAAACACAAAGACTCTTTCTCGCAAAACTCTCTCTACCTCAGCTCTCTCAATTTGCTTAATAAAAAATAGAAATGAGCGACGGCATAGGAATAAGCAACAATTGAAAATGTGTTATTTTGGTTTGACGCCGCTGTATACAGACAATGAAAAAGAAGAACATGATTTGTCGACTTTCTTATTTATATCTAATTATGCACTTTAACGGTCGAATAATTTAATAATATATTGTAGCTAATTCCGTATTGCTGCTAGCTTTTTTGCTTTTTTCTGTTCCTTTAGATTCAGTTGGAAAAATAAAGAAAACATATGATCTTTATTCTGTCGTGCTCTATAGGGCGATTCATATTGTAGAGCATGTCGGTCGAGCAGCTCGATGTTAGGCTCGAAACTGTTGGGAGCGCATTTGCAAACTTATTGGCGAGCGTCAGGCTTTGAAGGCCTTTTGGTAGTAGAATTTTAAATCAAACAAATATATAAAACTAAACAGATAAATAATTGATACACCAACAAAAATTCTTTTCTAATTGTGCATTAATTAATTGCATAACTGCCTATTAATTATTGCAAATAACTTACTCACTTTCTGGGCGGCCCTTAGAGCAGGGTTGTCTAAAACAGCACCCAAAGTGTGAATTATTTCTGAGTCATAATACAGGGTGTCTCAAAATAAAGTTCACATTTGATTTGCTGATTGCGTGGACGCAACTATTCCGAGGGGCTTTTGGGAATTTAGTCGCTATTGTGCGTACGTGAGCGACTGTAGCGCGTAGAAAATTCTGCAGTATTCGTCATGTTCGTCATTTAAATGATGCGCCAAGCTCTCGACTCATTGGAAAATGGATCGAGAAGTTTGAAGAGACCGGTTCAACGCTAGAAAAATCAAAATCCGGACGTCCAAGGTCTTCGAGAAGGTTCGAAAACTTAGACTCAGTCTGTTCGTGACAACCCGGACCTTTCGATTCGGAAGCGTGCTGTTGCTTTAAAAGTGCATAGATCATCATTGTTCTGCATCTTTTAAACTTCACACATGTCCAACAGGTCTCTACCACGATTTTCCTGGCAAATTGATCTCCAGGAGAGGTGGCATAAATTGGCCTCCACGAAGTCCCGATTTAACCCCTATGGACTTTTTCCGGTGGGGTTACGTCAAATCTAAAGTTTACGGCAACAAACCTACTTCCCGGGCACAATTAAAAGGAAATATCCGTCACGAAATGGCAGCCATCACAGAGAATACCTGCCGAGCCGTCATAGGAAATTTTAGTGCTCGATTAAATGAATGCCGTGAACGCAACGGCTTACATTTGGACAATATCATTTTTAAGAAATAAATTCCCAAAGTGTGTATTTTAATATGTAATAAACATTTTTTCAATAAACTACTGACTTTTTTATCGATTTTTTATATGTGAACTTTCTTTTGAGACACCCTGTATGTACAGTGTGCCAAAATACAACACAAATGAATGCAATGTAACTAATGTACATTTTTGTTTCTCTTTAGCATCAAGAAGCCGACTTCATCATGTGTGCGAAAACACGAAGGTGTTCGTCCCTATGTGGCTATGGCTAGACAGCGTTGATTTAGAGGCGAAAGAATTGTCCGTGCCAATTCTATATTATTGGCATTATTATGTGCTTTTAAGAGACATGGTCGAATTTCTACCACTGGGAAAACTCTAGTAAATATAAATACTCTTTGATTTCGCATTATAGTTAAATTAATTGAAATTCTCATTTAATAACAGCTAATTGATTACAGACCAATACAAAACAAACCAACATTTATCGACAATTTCACGGATTTTCTTAAACCGAACAGATGACCAAAACACAAAACAAATATTCATGTGTGCAAAACGGGTCATGAGTTTGCTGAAATAGCAGCGCCATGCCATCTAATCTAGCAGTCATAATAATAATAATAATGGACGTTGCAGATAAAATGTTTATTACTGATGAAAGCCGTTACATTCAAAAAGCATCTACGAATCATACTAATTAGCAATAATTCTTAGAAGATTAAAAACTAGTGTTGGATTTCATGTGTGCTCCATATACATAACATACATAATTTAAATTTATTTGTACTTATTAATATTTATAGTAGATATTGTATCTAATATATTTTCAACTTTTGAATTGGCTACCAATTTGAAATGTTAAAAGAAGACAACACTACAAACAATAAACACACAATGCAGACACAACTACATTCTTCAATGCACACACAGATACTCTCATACACATAGATACGTGTTACCGTGTATAGAGCGAAATATGTACATAGATGTGCATAAACAGGTAAGCAGCAAATACAATACATACATACATATACTCGTACATATACATATGTACATGGCTCTCTCACTCTCTATACAGGTAACATTCAAATTTAAACTTCGTAACGTTTTTTTCTCGTGATCGAACGAAAAACAAGTGCTCGTGTGAAAGAGTGAAAGAGAACGAGCGAGAGCATGAGTTTAGCTGCATGTGCGCATATGACTAAGTGAGATACAATATTGCTGTTGATTTTTCGATTGTTTTCTCTTCTACTTCGTTTTACAAATAGTTCGCATTCGGCTTAGCGCATTTGTGGTCTGTGCGACATTTTCTCAGCGCGTTTACCTGTCAACGGACGTGTTTTCCCTCGGTTCGGCTCGGTGTTGCGCTGTATCTGTAAGTTTGAAATAAACAAATAAAACATAACAACAACGGTTTAAACGTTGCGCACCTTGAGCACCAACGTCGCTGTGCATACACATATATATGTATGTATTGTATGTAACTGTGTGTGCGCGCATGAGTGTATCTGTTTGTGTAATTAAAATTTAATAAAGTTCGCTGCAGAAATTGTGATAAATTGTTAAAAGCAATGCAAATTGCAGCTATATACCTATGTATATATGTAGTATATTAAAAATTGAAGTGCAATTAAAGCGTTTACAACAACACCAACAACAAAAATAAAAAAGCAATAAAAGAATAATTGTTTAAAAAATTCATAAAAGCAGCGCAAGAAAAGTAAGTGAAACAGCAAAAAATACCTATTTAATGAGTAAAGGTATACAAATGTATCTGTAATGACTGTGCGTGTGCTTGTGTGTGCGTGTATGCAAGAAAATAAATGAAATACTTGTTTAATTGTTGTGCGCGTTATAAGCCAAGTATAACAGCAGCAGCAGCAACAACAACAACGACTGCATAAAGAAAATTCATACAATCTGTAAAAATAAGTAAGCAAAAGAAAAAGAAGAGCAGCCGCAACAACAACAACGCGTATTAAATTGCACTTGAAAAATCAGTACAAAACGGTATAAACGTGATTTTTTTTTTTTTTGCTATCTTTACTTTGGTTTGTATTCTTTGCTGCTGCGTCTTCGTTGAATACTTCTCCCTCCACTTCTTTGTCCCACAGATATTAAATACGAATTGTGTGTGTGAATTTTTCTGTTTTTGCTGCTGTTTCCACGGCTTCTTCTTCTTTTTCTTCTACTTGTATTTCGTACCATTTACTACTCGCTTTTTGGCCTGGCTTTAAAGCGAGCGAGCGTGCGAGCGTGCGAGCGAGAAGATGAAGCGGGCGAATAGAGAAAGGGGTCTCGCATCTGTTTCTAAAGTTGGCTGGCTTGCCTTACTCGCTCTGCTGCCTGTTTACAGCCAAGCCAGATTATTGCGACAAATATATACATTTTTTTTTTTGCTGGTGGTCGACGCTTGAATTGGTCTGCGCGATTTCTTTCAGCTTTATTTTGTAGTCTAACCGTTTTTGTTTTTTTTTTTATTGATGTTCGTCGCCCGAGTTGTCGTCATTGTTGTTGCAGCTTTTTACAAATAAAGCGCAGATCCAGTAGCTATTATTGCCCGAGTTGTTGTGGAATTTGGTATCTGCGCGCGCAGCTCAACTTGGGAAATAATAAAAAAGAAAAAAAAAAAGAAATCAAGCGTAGCCATTTGATGACGCGACACGTCGACGCCGCTGTTAGCTGCTCTCAGCGAGAGACGAGACGAGTCGCCAGACGACTGGTTGTTCTTGTTTTTGTTCTCGTTGTTGTTGTTGTTGTTCTTGAGTTTGCAATAAAACGCGAATGTAGCTCAAATTGCGCGCAATAAGGAGTCGAGTATAACAACAACAACCAGATCAGCGACAGCAAACAAGAATTCAGACTATAAACATACAACGCTGTGCAGTTAAATAGGCACACACTCAACTAAGTTATTTAGTTCGAACCTGGGAATAAAACCGGAACCGTTAACCGAAATTAACCGATTCAATTTGAGAACCGAAACCGGAATCGATATTTAAAATTTTTTTTTTTTCAAACCGGAACCTTTTACCGAAATAAAAAGAAATCAAACAACCGTACCGGAACCAAAACATTGATACCGATAAGGTTTCAGCTTTCAATTTTATATTTATTTATTTACTATTGAGACATGGGCAAGTCGTGAAAATGGCAATTAGAAAAATATTTACTTTTGCATATTGTTGAAAACAAAAAAAAAAACAAAAAACAGCTGGCACAATGCGACAAAATGCGTAATAGAAATATTTGCGCAATTTTTTTTGAAGCCAGTTTAGCTGTCAGTGCCCTTGTCAAAAAGCTTCACATGCCGTACATAAGCTAGATAAGAAGTTAAAGAAGCCACCAATTGATTGTTCTACTCGTTGGAGATAGACCTATACGATGCTGGAGTTTCTGATGGAGAAGAACTATGTTTGATCTCTGAGCCAACTTTGCGGTAGCAAGTATTTATTTTTTTATAGAAAGCAAAGTCTGTGATACTATAAAAAAAGTTCTTGAACCAGCTAAAATTGCAACGACTAAACTTTGAACAGTTAATTTTGGGTGAGTTTTACGCTATTTGGCTTCATTGTAAAATTCAAATTGTTAAAAAAAGCTACGGTTTTAGCTAAACTTTTAGTCTCTGAATTATATAAGACGTGAGTCTGCTCTATTCGAGAATGTTGGCATTTAATGTACCATATTTTTAGATCAGCCGATATAATGTAAAGCTAATTTCTAAACAGGAAATTATTTTTATTGCAGCTTTGACAGATTTATATTCCAAAATTGTATTCGTTGCTGAAAAACTGCAACTACTTGAAGCAAGTAGTGCTAGCTCAAGTAATTTATCTGGCACTGGAGACGAACTCCAAGCATACATGGATTTGTTTAGTTAGATACGCGAAGTTACAAACAGAAATGTATTATCAAAAAATAATATATGTTTTTACTTAAAGTAAGATTTTTCTCAGACTGAAACGAATAAACAAAGAAAATTTAATGAAATGGTGGTTAGAAAATTTCCCAAAACTGTTCGAATTGTCAAAAGTAATACTCGCAGTTATACGCAAGTAACAATAGATCGTTTGTTTTCAGGCAAGTTTATTTTTATTCCGCTTAGGAATCGACTGAACGCAAGAACTCTAAGTAAGTTCTAATTATACCAAATGTAGTTTTTTAGCTAAAGCTCCATACTGAGGTCGATGAAAATATTTGATATCAAAAAAACTTCATATAAAAAAACGTTGTCAAACAACAATCAAAAAATTTCGACACGAACTGTTTTTCATCGAGCACTCGGATAACAAAAATGTTTGCTACCGAAAATACTTTATATACTCAAAAAAACAGGTGACAAACAGTGTGACCTTTTAAAACCTAATAAATATCTGAGTTTAATATTTCATGTCGATTTGGGAATACAGGGAATGCAGAAATAATTAACAATTTCATCATCAAAAATTTTCATCGATCTCAGTATTGGGCTTTAGGTACAACAACAAAAATGGTTATGATACAAAAACTGGCAAATGAGAGGAAGATTTGTATAGGAATAATCGCTTTGGTTTCTCTATCTTTTGTATAATAGTTTCAGTGATCTCGACATTTACTCCGACAAAGCATAAAATAAAATAATCGACAGTACAATTTACACTCTGTTGTATGAGGGGCAACTAATGTGAACAACCACCATATTCTTCAGAAATTTTCTTTAATTTGAAACCCGAATAAATGGCTCGGTGGACTGCAAGCTCTCTTGTACTCGTACTCATTTGCTAACAAGCCAAATGATCTTTAGAAAACTTGTATAGAAGAATGAGCATATATTGTGTCAAATTATATACCTTGCAAGAACCAAACTTCAATGTCTCAATTGAACATTCACCTCGAATCTGTACATCACTTAGCCGGAGTAATAGTAACACCTGTGTATCTTTGAAACACACATATGTACATTATTCATAACTCTTATTAGTATTGTTATGGAACCCTGAATCTCAGAAATAATGATGGTTTTAAATATGTGTCTACAAATTGGTAATTTTAAAATTTTTGAAATATTTTTGTTTAGCAGGGATTTTAGAATGTAACGGCTTTTGCAACTCATCAAGCACATCCAATTCCAGAAACGCTAATGCACTGTAATCAACAACAATTGCACAAATAATTGCAACTATTATTGCGCACTCGACGATAGCTGCTGCAAAGTTGCAGCTTTAAGTTTCTGTGCTGTAGTTTTGTCAGCAACAAAAATGGCAACAACAAAATTCCAGCATCTTTTAGCGTCTTTCTCTCAATGAGCCATATTCCGGTTTATAGTTATTTTTCATTTTGTTTTTTTTGTTGTGTTTTTGTGTTTTTTCTTTATAAGAAAAGATACTGGGAGCAGCAAGATATGCGCCGGCGCAAACGTATCCGAATTAAATACGAATTGGTTGCACGAAGTTGAAGTTGCACGAATAAATACGATGAGCGTTAAAGCGCTTGTTGTTTTTGTTGTTTTGTTGGATGACAACGACTTCGAGACTGCGCATTCCAGAGTTGAATGTTAGCTGCAAACGTTTTACGAACGTGTTTTTTATTATTATATTTTTCTTTTTTCTTCTGCTGTTGCATTCCATTCCTGTTGCCACAGAAACAACAACAACAAACACTAATCGAATGCACGAAGTAAAACGTAATAAAAACACAACCAAAAAAAAAAATGCATTTTTTACGTTTTTAGAAATTCCAAGAAAAAAATACAACAACAACCACTGCTGCCGCAGTCGCACATTACCGCCAGCTACTCGCAATAAGCCGGTTAACCTGTATAGATACTTATGTATCTGCGTATCTACACTGCTTTAAAATCTGTGAAGAGCGTCATAAACTTAAACTTCCACTGAGTGTGCAAGCGCAACGAAAATGAAAAGTGTAAAAAGTGAAGTGTAACTAATTTTAAAGTTCAAAAACTATTTTTCTTCTAAAGTAAAGTCTACTATTTCGTTATAGTTGCATATACCGTCTACGAGTAGGCACTTACATATATATGCTTGTATTTGTGTATCTGTGTGAGTTTTTACTTTATTGCATTTTTTTTTTTTTTGCCACAGTTTAAAAACTATTTCATTTCATTTTGTCGTTGTCACTCTTGCAGTTGCTGTCGTATTTATATAGAACTGAATTCCGAAAATTAATTTAAATGCATTTTTATTGGTTGGCCGCTGAACCTGTACACGCTCCGCAGCACTTTGCGCTTTTACAGGCGTAATGTGAGGTCAGTAACACACAGTAAAATTTTTTTTTAATGAAATTTTTTTATTTTATTGCTTTGTGTCATGCCGCAATTCGAGCGTGATTTTAATCAACACATTCCTGCGTGCTTGACCGCTGGCTTTTCTTTCATGCGCTCTATCAAAATCTTTACGCGTGTGTGTGTGTGTGTGGTCGTGTGTGTATCTGTGTGTGGCTTTGTTTATGTTCTATGGCAACGCAAAAATGGGCCTGGCCGGCATATCAACAGCTCATACTAGTTGCTTGGCTTTGGAAAACTGTTTACAAAAAAAAAAAAGAAAAAAAAATATATATGTATATATCTGTAAATCGGAGCAGTATAGTGCCGCTCCCACATACATAACTGCGAACAGTGTAGTAGTGGGCTTCTAAAAATAAGGGTAAGCGGTGTAGAGAACAGCTTGAATGCGCATGTTTTTCGGCCTTGTTAAATAGTAATACACTTTATGTATAATTCATTGAAACTTAAAAAAAAAATAAGTGTATTAAAAGTGTATATAAGAAATCAAGATTAAATGATATTCTAAAAAAAGAATTTTGGTCTTCAAATTATCGGAAATCAATTTTAAAATAAGAATTATTATAAACAAGAAAGAACGCTGTAGTCGAGTGTTCTCGACTTTGATATACTCTGTACCAAGCTCAAAGGCTACACATGTTTGAATCATAAATTTTTGTGAAGGCTATATTGTAAAGTGTTCTGATCTGTACCTATGTATGAGATTTTAATATGATTGACGTTAACTAAACCAAATTGGGCGTTTTAAGCTTAGCAATAAAACCGTTGTTGATTTTACAATTTTACATAGTTGCCAAACAACGCCTTTGCAATGTAAATGTAAATTGTTATTCCAAAAATAAAAAAATAGTTTAACAGTTTAATAGTTTGCGAAGAATGTGAATAGCGAAAAAGTAAACAACAACTAAAGAGTTGTTGGCCAACAATGTACATTGTTTAACAGAGGAGTTGGAAACATTGGAAATACAGTATTAAAAATGTTGTTTTGTCGTGTGACTCTTCAATATTTCAATATGTAAAATAGCAATACTATCAAACGATATTTTGTTTGTTCTTCGTCTATTAACAGTTAGTTGAAGATAATTTTTTTTTTCTTTTTGTGAAAACAATTTTGTAACAAATTGTTTAAAACATTTTCAAGCATTTCAATATCTCCGAAATAGCGTTATATATTATAGACTAGACATAAACTTGTTTATTGGACCGCCGGAAGATATTTTTACCTACTGCGAACTGTACTAAATTTTTTTAAATTGAAGTATTATTGAATTTGTGAACAGATTGAATTTGTGAACGAATCACTATTAATAACATTAATAATAATGAAGAAAACCATTTTCCTTTTTTATTTCTATTACAGTAAGGAATATTTAAAAGCGTAGTTGCTCAATAATGTAAATAGTGAACAAACATACAACAACCAAAGTGTTGTTGGCCACGAACGTAAATAGTGAAAAAGCAGACAATAACTAATTAGTGTTAAAAGAAGAATTTGGCGTTTTTTGATGCTATTTTAACAATGTATATTGTTGTTTCTACCCATAAATTTCTTTCGGTGTACAAAAACTGAAAAATAGGGATAGGTTTGTATGAGGCCTATCCCTTATAGTAGTCCGATCTGGACGTATGTAGGATATTTTATTTGGATTGACACAAAAACAACAAAATTTACTAAAAATCTATTTGCTAAAAAAAAAAATTTGCTAAAAATCTATCTCAAAAAAAAAAGGGACCGATTTGTATGGACTACTCCTTACAATGGGTCTAGTACGTTCATGTAATAAACTTTATCTGGAGAGTGAATAGGTGGCATGTGAGTGGCAACACACAATGTAAACAAATGAATCGCGGTGAATTGCAATCAACAAGTGAACAAAAAAAAAAAATTGTGAAAAATAAACAAATAATGCAAAAATGCCGCTTGTCGGACTCATTGCGCTCGAAGACTTAAGAAAGATGCAACTCAGGAAGAAGGCGATTTTCGCAAGCAGACGCTAATAAATGTTTGCTGCGCTCTTCCTAATTTATGACATTTCTATGGCGACGTTGCCATATAACCGAATTAAAAGCTAAGTTCGAAAATCTTTCTAAAAAAAGTGGCACCAGTGAAAAGCAATTCGTTTGTCTGTCGGCTGTGACTGGCAAATTCAACTAGCGAAATCATAGTTGGTTTAGTAAAATGCTAATTTATTAATTAAAACATATAAACTTATTAATTATTTAGATGTAAATTAATCAGAAATTATACCCCCTATCTGCAACGATAGGCCTTTTTATTTAGAAAATATATTTTAGAGGCGTATTTAGTCAATTCGCTAGCTCAATTACAAGCGAATTGCATTTCGCTAGTAAATGAGTTCTGTGGCATGGTGCATTGAAATTGAAATGAAATTCGAGCGGAATGAATTCCTGTGGCCCCCTGTATATACACTTTGTGGGGTCTACTACGTCTCCTATGGCTGTGAAATCTTAACCGATTTTTATATAATTTTACTAAAAACATAGTTTAAACTAATACTAACATAATGTCATACGCATTTTTGTCAGATCCAGAAAAAATACATTTGGCCACACACCACGCACATATGTATTGTAGTATATGTGTATCTAGTACTTGCATTGTAAGTAAATATTTACATACTTTTATTGTATTTGCATTTTTATACGTACATTTTCAAATTCGGTTGCATTTTCGGAATCCTTTCGGAACTCTTCTCGTTACATATCGCAATCACAGCGCTCAACCGCTGGCTCTAATTAAGTTGCGGTTAGTGTGACACTCACTAGTTCGTTATACCCTACACACCGACATGCATGAATAGGTATTATGAAAAATGTTTTGCGTTTGATTTATTCTTACAATATTCTAGTATTTATGTAATAGCAAGTTCGCTTATTGGTCGAGATTTAACCATCTCCACCTCCCGCATTATTCACGAATAATATGCTCATTTGCTATTTCAATTTCAAACAAAAATACCAAACGATCAACGAAAAGTTACAGCAACAAAAAACTTGTGCCACGAACTAAACAAAGAATATGTAAAAACTATTTGTGAATTATTAAGTTTTAAGTAGCGAAAATTAGACCAACTTTTTTTTTTGTGTACCTGCTCATTAACTTCTACAACACTATGCCTGTATAAAAATCTTCACAAATTTTTCGTGAGTTTTTCAATCACTGTAGAAGCATGCATTTCGAAAAATTTGTAAGTTTAATATCACAATTAGAAGTAAACATCGAAGCTATTATAAAATATCCATATATCGTATGTACTCTATATTCTTGTTTTGTTATTAGTAACGAATAGATCTAGCCATGCCGGCTATGAAACTCTGTAGCGTACCATATGTCGGGCAACTCTTTTTTTATATTTTTGTTGCTTTTTTGTGGGTAATGCAAATACCAACAGCGCAAAAATTCAATGGAATCCTTTTTAGCATTGAACAAACATTGCAGCGCGTGGAAATTTGCTGTAGGTATAACCGCAGAGCGGCACACTCACGCATACAGCACCAATACGAACCGTTTGGTTTTTATGTCTTTTTATTTAATTTTTGCATCTTTTATGAAAAAGTTTAATATTTGTTTTTCAGGCTTGTAATTTGCATAATTCGCATGTTTCGTGCATGAGAAGAATGCTGGTTGGCTGCGACAAAAATGCGTCAGTCTGTGTATGTATGTATGTGTGTGTGTGTGTGTGTGTGTGTGTGTGTGTGTGCGTGTGTGTGTGTGTGTGTGTGAGTGTGTTCAGGACGACCTATATTATATGGCATACAATACACTCACGCCCACCGCCTACTACTACTCACTAAGTACCTTAGATACTGCGACTATATACACAATATAAAGTGCCAGACTAAAATTTAGCAAGCGAACTGCGCTAAGCTAAGCTGAACTGAATTGAGCGAGTCTTGTACGAGTTTATATGAAGGCGCACGCTTTTTATGCCAAAATGCTTGCGCATATATTTTATGAATGCAAATCCCAGTGTTCATTGGGATTTGGTTTACGTTCGCAACGCAGATACATGGCTTTTGTGGGCTGAGCGCGTATGAAATTCTATTTTGTAGATGTGTGAGTGTCGCGCGTTCCAAACTTCATTCATTCATGCACTTCTCAGTTTTATGCTGAATTTCTTTTGCAAACGCAATTCACAAACTTTTATTTATGTTCATAAGTAAATATCATACAATATAAAGGAAAACAAACTCAACTGAATGGTACTACGTATATTTATTATAATTTTTTTTTTTTTTTTTTTCATTTTTTGCTTTATATAATATAACATACGGCCGCCCCTTTGTCACAATTTGGCATGAGCTCGTTGCTTTGCTGAGCGCTTTTCATGAGGTTTTTTATTGTGTGCCCACCAGATTATATGCGCTTTGCAGATATTTATGCTTAAAAAGCAAAATATGGTTATTTGACAGCAAACAAGCGAATGCCACCCACGCAGACAGACAGACAGACAGACAGTCGTTGCAGGAGTGAGAAAGGAAGTGTGCATTGCTGCTAACATTCGCACCCATATGCAGTCAGGCAGACTGACAGACTGACAGACGGACGGACGGACGGACATACTGTCATGGCATTGCGAACTGAACATATTCATTGTATGCAAATCGTTTGCATGAACTCTTTTATTTTATTGTTTGCATATAAAATCAAACTTGTAGTTGGATTATCCTTTGCAAAAGCTAAAAAGTGTTTCTCCATGAATAAAAATAGCGCGTATGTACATATGTAGATACTTGCATGCACACAGATGAATGTCGCCCAATATTTAGTGGTTATATCTTTTACTCTTTCATTTTGCTTCCGATTTGTTTGTTGGCACCGCACACTTCTGACACGTAATTTAGCTCAAAAGCAAAACCGAGATAAAAAAAAATACACAGAACAAGAAAGTGCACTGCAGTCGAGTGTGCTCGACTACAAGATACACTGTACACAATCTATGGGCCATTAAATGAACCATAGATTTTAATGCCGGTGTATTGTATAGTAACCGTAACCAGTGCATGACGTAGTGTCTGGACCGGTGCCGCGTGACAAGCAAGTGGTCACAACGGAACAGGCTCAATCAGCCAGTAACGCTACCTAAGACTCAGTGTCAGAGCTAGAACGTTTGAGCGCCATCCTAACGGAATCGGGCACTGCGACATAAGGTGTGGTCTTTTGTACCCTAGCCCGGGTATGGTTAACTTAATTTATCTAGGATCTTCTGCGTCTCTTTAATGAAATTGAGAATGTCCTTAGACGAGGTGTTTCTGATCTCATCAGATGTAATAAAAGGTTTCGTCATCTGTATTGTATTGTATAGTGGTCGAGCGCTATTTATTTTAAATTCGGTATAAAGACTTCGAACAATTAGACGTTTCATATTTCTCAAAATAGATTTAACTACGGTACCTAGAAAAAGTAACGCTAACATCCCGCATCTTTGTAAGTATATGGATACAACTTCTAAGATAAAAATGTAACTAGATATTTTTCTATTGTACAATTTCAATAATTGACGGAAGTCTCGGAGATCCGACATTTCTGATTAGCTCGCTGAGACGAGTCATTCTGTTCGTCTGCACTATGTCTATTTTGATGTAAACTAATAGGGAAGAGATACTTTCTGTTCTGGCCTATGCTGTTCTATGCTGGCCATACGGTTTAAATTATAGTGACACACACACTACATTATTTATTCCGCATACAAAGTTAACGTCTACTTTAAATTGTGTCAACTTTAAACTCGATTTGAAGGCTTCGTTTGTCAGAGAAGATCCGTTTGGTTCAGTATAAAGCAAAAAGGCGGAACACAACCTAATTTTTAGAACAAAAACAAAAATGTTTCTTTTTTTTAAACAAATTTAAACTTGGTCTTGTATAGTTAGAACGCTTGGAGCACAGTATTATGAGTCCGCTTAGCCCATCACAGAAATTCACTGCATCCCTGAGTATTAAAACTTTATCTTTATGGAAGAAATGTTCTCTCCTTTTTATATACCCTGTACTCATCGAAGAAATGTTCTCTCTTGTTTTTGTACACTGTACTGATTGGGTAAAAGTTTGTGCAAATATATGTAACAGCTAAAAGAGGTCATTGCAGAACCCATAAAATGTATATATAGTCTTGATCAGCATCAAAAGTCGAGTCGATATAAACATAAATTACTATATGAATGACGTGATCTCGGAGAGTATATGGCCTGAATATATAGACTCACATTTTCCGTCTTCAGATAAATCGTATAAAATTAACGTACTAACCACATTATGAGGGGTAGGTGTGTGTGGTAGGTGTTGGTCATATTTCTTTCTCAACGCGAAGTGAGAATAATAACAACTCTTTGTTATACAGAAATATGTTTAAGTCGCAGATACACTTGATTCGAACTCAGCTAAAAGTTCTCATCACAATGAAAATGTTTGCTATTTATAGCTTAAGCTTCTCTGGAAAAGCGCGCTGTGTGTCTCATATGAATATCTACAATATACTGTATCCAATGATAAACACGTTCACTTTTTCGAGGAAGCTATATCTGTTGCACTCTCTTTCACATTGATGAGAACTTGTAGCCGAGTTCGAAATACATGTATCTCTTGCTAAAACCTTTTTCTGCATTCGGAGCAACGATTGTTTCGTTTAAACAAAGCTTACTATTCTAAGTGGAAGTATAACATAGAAAAAAATTGAACTCTTCTTAAAAAAATCGCCAAATTCTTCTGAAAGTGAACTACAAACCATTTTAACGAAACCGATTCCGAACAATTTATTCGGATTCGAAAACCGGTTCATATGGGGCGGGGCATATACCCTTTCTCCTTTGTATTAGCGTAGCGTATAACGAATATAAAAATATTGAGAAAAAAAAACCATAAAATGTGTGCGCAACACAGATAGAGTCTCCAATTCATTCAAAGTATAACACATGTGTGTGTGTGGAAATTGCCTGAAATCCTTCACGCTTCATCAATTCGCATTATTATTATCAGTCAGTCAGTTTCATATGCAAGTACATACTTGTACGAGTATATAACTTTATATACATACCTATATATACAATACCTAAATGTACGTAGGTACTTATGCAGTGTTCATACATCTGAACTCGTTTATTTAAGTGTGGGTGTGTGCAAGTGTATGGTGGACATATTTCTATTTCTATTTGTGTATGTGTGTGTATCTGTGTGCTTGTACATTTGCTTTGTGGCCCATTGAATTGCAAATATATTTGCTCGTACGCTCAATCAGGGCAAAACCGCCAAATCTGTTGTACTTAAGCAAATTGCGTATTTATGTGTGTAATCGTAACTCATCATTTGATGTCATTTGGCTAGTTCAGGCTTTCATTTGTTCGTTAGATGGTTTGGCCGTTGATGAACAGCTTATAAAATTCATACATACATATGTACATAACTTGTGCACCTTTGGTATTGTTTTAGTAGGTATTATGTATTATAGTGGAAGCTGTATCAATTTTTATTGAGTACAATGTACAATAGTTACTAGTATGTATATATATGTACATATGTATTTATAAGCGTATGTATGCACGGAGCATAAAATTGACACAGTTTGGAGTTTTATTTGGGTATTAGTTTTGGTATTTCGTAATGCGTTTTGCATATTTTATTGCACAGATTTGTGTGCTAATTTAATTTGCTACATTCGCATAGTTTTAGCGGTTTACCAATTCTATTTGAATCATTCAGATGCATTGATTTTGTATCCGATATAATTTAATATGCAATATAAATTAGTGTGATTGTTTCTATCAAAGTAAGCTATTTGAGCAGCTGTGTGATTTATATTCGAGCTAGCAAAAAAAAATCGAACGCTGCATAGTTGCCTTATAGTATACATACAAGTATGTGTGTTAAAAATAAAAAGGTGACCTTTTATTTATTTATTTACCAATATCTATTTTGTCTCTTTCAAAGTAATCCCCCTCAGATATAATACACTTGTACCAACGCTTTTTTCATCCTTGAAGCTCTTCATGCCCTCAATCGTGGTACAATGTTTTTCATGTTTCATGTTTTTTTTTTCAGTTTTGGGAACAGAAAAAAGTCAAAGGCACCCAAGTCGGTGAATTCAGAGACATGATTACGGTATTGTTTTTGGCCAAAAAGTCACGAACAAGTAAGTTTAAAATTTTTAAAATTTCGAAACAATATCGCTGCCTCACGTTTAATGCCCTAAACATCCGAAAAAAATGCATGGTATTAGCCAGCCGATGCGCC
Organism: Leucophenga montana; assembly: GCA_035044765.1. NCBI lineage: Eukaryota > Metazoa > Arthropoda > Insecta > Diptera > Drosophilidae > Leucophenga > Leucophenga montana. The sequence continues at coordinate 201,393 of JAWNNQ010001520.1, forward strand.
GACAACTTCTCTAATAGTGATTTAACGATTCTCTATAACAATTTTCTTCACATGAAACGTTGAAGTTCAACGGTTGTTGACGTGCTGGTGCGTCCAGGGCGTCGAAAGTTTGACATTTTTTAGCGTAAACGTACTCAGAACGTATTGACGTTCGAGCAATACTTGTGTTGTTTAATGTGCTTCGTGTTGTTTTGTTTGATCTCGGAGAAAAAATGGAATTAAACCGTAAGCATTTTCGTGCGATCATTTTTCATAACTTTAGATGTAGAGAATCAAAGGAGGAGTGCTTCAAGCTGAATTCCGTGAAGGTTTGAACGATCGGTTGTTGTGCCAGAGAACATCGCGAATAGCAACACTTCCTTATGGAAAATCGTGTAGAATATACTGTTGGTATCAATGAGCATTCATCCCATAACATACTTCATAAGATTTTGTGCATAGGCTTTAACAGCTCTTCGCCACCAGTCTTGAATAACTCAGCTGGTAGATCAACGGAGCCTGTTGATTTATTACTGTTCAGCTTTTTAAATGCTGAGTCGATCTTTTTATAGTCCGGTGGCTCTACAAGGGAGCTATCATCAACTGGTGGTACATAAAATACGTCTCTATCTGCGAGATAGAGAAGTGATTGGTCCATAGTTTCAGTGATTCATGTGAATATATAAGCATTCATTTTCGTCCTAACAGAAACATACTCAGGACTTAAAACCTTCCGTCAGACGCCTGCATTTTTGATAAAATTTTCGAACTTCATTTCTGTTACATAACACCTCAACATCCTCAAGCTTACGACTTTGAAGCTCGTATCTTCTCGTTTCTCTACATATCGCTCTCTAACAAATTGCTTTGCTCCCGACTCTATCCCTGCAGTACCTTGAAAATACTCCTGGTCATACCAAGAGTCAAAGAAAGACCTACTTGGCTGTTTACACACAGTTAAATTGGTGCTGCATAATTAACCTAGACATTAATATATACATAATGCTTACAATATGATTGTCGAAACTTAAATTGAAAAACTCGTAATAAAATTGAACGCTTATAACATAAAGCCTTAAAAATCTACTCATAAATCAAATAAAGATTATGTGCAACTGTTTCCAACATTTATTGGATAATTCCTTATTCAATATCCGCTCAATAAAATTGCTGCAATATAAATGTCAAGCACAAACCTCAACTACGTACCTGCCTGCGTTCATGCTGTTACATGTACATGCAGTATATGTATAATCTAAAAAAGGACTATTAACTATATATATTTTTTTTTTGTAATTTCGTTTTTACTGTGCAAACTTGTTCGTTCACATGGCTTTTAATTCTGTGCTTCAAAAATTCTTGCACAATTTCAGCGTTTCTGGTGCACATTTTCGGAATTATTCAAAATAAATCGAAAAATACGAAAACCAGAATAGATAAGCAATGAAGTGCAGTCGAAAAGTCTCAATCAACTTTTTAATGAATTTCATGCGGCAAACGCACTCTAGTATGTATATAAATATATATTTGAACATGCAGCTAGACGGCTTTCAAAAGGTTATTGAATACATTTAAACATCGAGATATGTTTTTGATAAATATAAAAATAAAACTAAATAAAAAATTAATTAAATTGAAAAAGTTTGGATTTTTTCTCAGTGCTCATTCAAAAAGCAAATTAGATCGATCGATAGAAAGACAGAATAACGAAGCTGAATTTTTCATTCATTTTCATGGCAAATTTGTCGACAAAGCACATAACAACAATTTTGAAAAGTTACTGACAGCCAGCCAGTAGTATATTTATGGAGAAAAGTTCAATTACTTGCTGGCGCTTAATGCATAAAATTCTATAAAAGATGGCAAAACTTTTCTCTTTTTCATAGATTTTTGAATTGATTTTCTTTTTACCATTTTCGATATACTTTAGAGTTTAATCATTTTGTTATGACGTTTGTAACATACAAAAATATGGATGTAAAGCACGCTGTAGTTTTTTCATTTCAATTTTTCATTGGACACGCTAGTTTCGGCTTTGCAGATGTTTCGTGTTACTCGTTGATTTCAATAAGCTTGTAGTTTCGCCTAACTCGATGGGTTTGTCTCTTTTGACGTGGAATTAAGCTCTATTTTCTTTCTAACGAATTAGAAGATATGAAAAGAAACGGCCTACCAGTTACTTACATAATTCACAATTCACGAATTTTTAAATGTGAACTTTCTTTAGAGACACCTTGTACTTTATGGTGTTGGCTGTCATTGTGATGGCTGTCATTGCGTGACAGATATTTTCTTTTAACTGTGCCAGGGTAGTCGGTTTGTTGCCGTAAACTTGACGTAACCCCACAGGAAAAAGTCCATAGGGGTTAAATCGGGACTTCGTGGAGGCAGCAAAAACGGTCATTGTAGGGGCGAATGTAGGGGTTTCTGATGTTTGTGTTTTGGATTCGTTGCACTCAAGTAGCGGCAATTTTGCTTGTTTACATGTCCATTAAGATGGAAATGAGCTTCATCCAAAAACAAGATGTTGGTAAGCATTGGAAAGCGCTCAATCATCAAAGTTCCGTGTTGTCACGAACAGACTGAGTAACACTGTCTACGTTTTCGAACGTTCTCGAAGACCTTGGACGCCCGGATTTTGATTTTTGCAGCGTTGAACCGGCCTCTTCAAACTTCTCGACCCATTTTCCAATGAGTCGAGGGCTAGGCGCATCATTTAAATGACGAACATGTCGAATACTGCAGAACTTTGTACGCGCTACAGCCGCTGAATTACCATTTTTGTACGGTACGCACAACTCTACCGATTAACATACCCATCTCGGTTCGATATCGATATGAAATCGGTAAGAACACTTCCTATGATTCTAAGCTTAAAATATATCACAATAACCATTAGGGGTAGCCACCATACAAACCCATCGCTCATTTTTCGATTGTTGTATGAACAAATTTTTTACTACAGTCAATATCAACACTGAAATTCGATATGATATCTTCTTATGTACAAAAACTTCTCATAGTTATTAACGAACTGCGCTGTCTACTTTTAGAGGTAGTCTCCATTAACACCAACAGCGTATTTTGTCATTTTTATAAATACAAATTTCTTATTTTCCGAGCTAACCACTTTAAAAATCGAATATGGACTTTAAATTATTACTATAGCATAAAAAGATCACAGAAATTTATTAGATGCTTGTAAAGAGTATTGAAGCTTCGGTTCGGTTCTACTGAAGTTAACGATTTTACAGATTTTTTTTTAATAAAGCAAATCGATTTCGGTTTGAGTAATTTAACAAATTACCACAAATTTGAAATATTTTGCGCGTTGCGTAAAAGAAAAACCAAGCGTAGAAAATCTGTTAAGAAAAACTTTTTCGCTTGCTGCTGCGTTAAATGATTTTAACGAGTGCTTATTGATGACCCAAAGTAATCAACGAGGCGGTCTGAGTTTTTTTTTTTTTTTCAGTCTTAGTGATTTACTTTATTTTATGTTTAGGAAAGAAAAATCTTTCCTTACATCGTTCAATTGTACTTTCATTCATTCAGTTCTTCATTCAGCTGTCAAACTATTGATTTATGTTCTTGAAGCGCAACTTTACGCAACGCAAAGCAATCATGTATCTGACTTGACGCTGGCAGCGACTGCACTTGATAAACATCTAATACATGAATAGAAGTAGAATAGTATCTATGGCATATGCAACATGATGGGCCATGGGGAACTTTAGTCACTCATTCACACGCTCATCCCCTTTATACACTCACTCATTCGTTCATTGATACGAGCCAATGAACTAGATACCATATCAATAACTTACAAGTTTCTACTTTATGCTATTCAATAGATCATAAGCCATAAGCCATACAAAAAAATACATACATATGTACAATATATATTGTTGCATTATAACGTTGATACAATCCATGGTGCCTTTTTTGAAACAACTTCCTGCAGTACAAAGCTGTGGCGAATGTAATTATTGCGAATAGATACACAGCTGCAAGCAATTCTGTAAGTTGAGCTGTTTGCCTGTGCGTTTAACACGCTAAGAATATTTAAGTTAACCGCATTTAACACTTTAATAGTAATTATCTCAAGACAACAGCAGCGGTAGCTCGGTATACTCGTACATACTAAGATGCCGCTTTAGAGAGATGTTTGATCTTGCGATACGACACAATACAAGTGCCACATACTTGCAGATACATTTAACTCATTCTCATGAGTTTGCTGTTGGCTTGATGTTGTGGTACATTTTAATTATTTCACAGCAGGTGCTATAGATACATAGCTACGTACATATGTACATGCATTATTCTATTTGCAATTATTGTATTGTAGTAGCTGTTACGGCTGCTGTGACATTACATGACACTGCATATAAGTATCTCACATATTTCAATTTTTTTTTTTTTAATATATTCAATCTTTCAAATGCAGCATTTCAATTCATGTATATATTTGCCCCATTTATGATTTTATTATTGTAGTAATTCGTTCGTTTATTGATTCTTAGTATTTCAGAGCTATGCTCGAAAATTGCAAATTTTACAAAATTTAATTGTAACACATTCGTTATAAATCTTTTATTTATTTATTTATTTATTTATTTATTTTTTGTTTTGTTTTGAGAGTTTATTGCCATTTACAGATACATTTGTAGTATTTATATATTTATGTAATATTAATGTAATTTGTTGATTTTTATTAGTTTTGTTTTTTTTTCGCGTGATTCATAAAAGTGTTTACATAAATTGTAATCTGATATAAACCTTTCTGTGGCTTTGGTTTTGACGCAAAAATATTTTATATAGAATTTGTGATAATTTTATTAAAATTTTATATATTTTCACCGCAGTATATTGCGCATTATAATTATCTTTTTACAACGTTTCGTAATTGGTTTGTAACAAAAAAAAAAAAGTGAGCGTTAGCTTCGTTGAAACTTTGATAACTTTAAACCAGTGCACACTGGCTGGAACTATTTTTAAGCATGAGAAAATCACATACAAAATAATCAAGAATATAGATCCAGGGATATAAATTTTATGGTCATACACATAGGTATGCATTGTAGTTTTGAAAATAAATGTACAAGTCTGTGCTTATGTGCTTTTTGTCTTTGGTTTTATGTGTTATTGTCGTGTTGCTTTTTAGAGTAACCTAACCTAATGTGTCACGTGTTTCGTTTAGTAAAAGTTGACAGCTATTCGCGGCTTCTCTAAAGTAAGTATGCTTTATGTTCACCAAAATGTACTTAATATGCTGCGGCTAATTGTTTTTTGTGCCTTTTTGCGCTTTCTCAAAATATTTGTTGATGTTGCAGGCAAGTTCGAATTCATTCACGCAGCAATGCTTGACATTTGGATTGAAGGTGAACGCAAAACTGAAGTGGTGTCCGATTGGGTCTTTCAAAAGATTAGTAAAAAAACAAAAGACAACGAGACAACGTGAAGTTCAAAAACAAATTTCAAACGTTATATCTTATAAGTATTTGCCAAAATGTCAACGAAAAATTTTAAGATTCAAAGAACAACATCAAAAGTTGCTTGCTTCAAATATGATATTTCATATTGAGCAAGGTGATTTACCAGGATGCTCAGTTGGTCGTCTACGCTTGACTTATGCGCTTAAAACTAAAATTAGCTTTAGAGCTTTCCACTAGTGAAGGACATAATATATCTCCGCTCGAACATGCAGCTGTCATATCTGCCAAAAAATCAAAATAATGCTAAAATTATTGATTCCGGTTTAAAGGAAAATATAAAAACTTTAACAGAAATACTGACAGCATACAAAAACCCGCAAAAATTCCTGCAGATGAAGCTTTAGTATTTTTACTTGAGAATTCTTTAACTAAAAAGCAGTACAACAGCATTAGTAATTTAAATCGGAAGCAGGATTGTGATATATTCCCAAGCTATGATAAAGTTTTTTAGGCTAAATTGGAAAGCAGACACTTACTGAACTGTAACTGAAATCTTGGCGCAAGTATCATTACAAAATATGCTAAACCATACTGAAAAAATAATCATTACTTTTCAAAAAGAAGTTTTTACTCAATTTAGAAGCATAACCGATGTCAAGTTAATCATAAGCTATCGACTGGACACAGTTTATTCAAACAGCGATTCTAAGAAAATGAGCCGGTTACGCTTGACCAATCTTTATTTACAACATCCGTTATACCAATAAAATTAGTAGCTTCTTTGGGAGAGTTTTGTGACTAAATTCTACAACACAGTCAGTCGGATTCTGTAGACCGTTAAAAGCGGAATTCACCAAAGAGAGAATAGAGCATATTTTAAGAGAAAACAACAGATTAAAGAAAGAAATTCAATATTTGCAACCATATATATTCAATGATCGTGTTGGCAGGAATATAGCTTTTTCTTTTGATCTTAATATGACGCTTATTGATGGAAATGTTCTAACGGGGATGAACTTTACCCAATCATGTCCAATATGCGGTACAACTCCAAAAACAATTTTGAAGACAACAGTAACAAATGAGGAAATATTTAAGCCAAAGCCTCTTAATCTGCAATATGGAGTGAGCCCATTAAATTCTTGGATACGATTTCTTGAATTTGTATTGCATATTTCATACCGGATTGGTCGTGATAAATGGCAAGTTCGAGACTCAAATGAAAAAGTTTTTTGAAATCTCGAAAAAAAAATATTCAAGAAAGATTATGGAAATAAATGGGACTTCACGTATATCGGCCAAAATAAAACGGATGCGGTAATACAAATGACGGCAATAGTGCTATGAGGGCATTCTCAAATACTCAATTATTTGCGTCTGTACGAGAATTTAATGTAGGTTGTTCGATTTTACAACTATTTTTTTTGTTGTTCTACAGCTGCTGAGTTAACATCGATGAAATTTTTTGATACCGAAAAAACTTCATACAAAAAAGCCGTCAAACAATAATCAAAAATTTTCGGCATAAACTGTGTTTCGTCGAGTACTCAGATAACAAAAATGTTTGCTACCGAAAATATTTTATATACTCAAAGAAAAGGTGATTGGCATTTCCGTCAGAATAAACCAAAGAAAAATAAATATGTGATTCTAGTATTTCATGTTGATTTGGTCACACTGTTTTTGTTTATTTGATATAGCAGTAATATTTTACAATTTCGGTAGCAAAATTTTCATCGATCTCAGTATTGGGCTTAAAAGAAAAAATTTCAAATTCTACATGGGGAACATTTTTAACACACGGCTGCTTTGCGGCCCTCTATTTTGATCTCAGTACCATGCGTTAAAATTATATATGATTTATCATTCCATTTACTGGATTCCGATTGTACTACTGAATTTTACATAACACATAGTATAAGCCTCCATACGATATAAAAGTCTCACGACCTCACGTACACAGAACTTATTAGCAACGTTAATAACTAAGCTACGCGTTGCCTCCCAAATTTCAAGATCCAGGTCAAATAATTTAATATTTTTTTTTTTATCTTTTATGTCAGAAGGCAATTTTAATACTAAACATTCAAAAAAAAATTTTTTTTTTCCAAAATTTACATAATATGAGTTTAACTTCTTTAAATAACTTCGCAAAGAAAATGTTCGTCCTGTTTTATTTTCTCATTCATTTGCTGTCGCCTTACACAAACAATACGCATCAATGGCTGTCAATACTGTCTATCTGTCTGTCTGTCTGGCAGGCTGCTTGACTGTCTGCCAAGAAATCTACTAAGACTACGCGCTCAAATTATCAAAATTTGGCAAACTTTTATTCCGCATTGACTTGCTAACAGCGAAATCAAAGTGTCAAGTTTAAGAAACCATGAAATGCGACATTAAGTCGATGGGAAAACAAACTGAATGTCAGACCAAGCTGAAAAAATCAACAACAACAACAACAACAACAACAACAACGAAGAGAAAAGTGTCGAAACTTTTTTAATTCCCTAATTATATTGGTTTAGCTACAATACAAGTGTGGCAACTTTGTCATAAAGTCAAGTTTAAATAGAGACAAATCATATTGCCCAAAATCATCCAAACACTTATAGTAACTTTATATATAGTAAATGCATTACTTAATTGCAACTGTTAGCACGGAAACTAATTAGATCACATGCAATTTATATGAAAATCAATTTTAACAATGTTGCATGCTGTGCTGCCATATCAAGTGAAACAAAAGAAAACACACAAAGTAAGGAGCAAAAAAAAAAAAAAATTCCAACAAAATGTTTAATAAGTTTGAAATTGAGAAGGCTTCGTGAAGAGGCTAAAGTTTCTCGCAAATTGGGAATGTGTAGAACACAAAGCTGCATAGAGTTGAGAAAAAATTTTAATAATTTTTGAAAAGTGCTCGAAATTGATAAGGAACAAAATGTGACGACATAGAAGTCAAATGGTTGTCAGGGCAGAGAGGTGTTGAAAGCGTTTCTATGGTGTTTATTTGCATTGTTAGCAAAACCGCAAACCACACAAAGTATACCACATCGCAGAGAGACATTCGAACTGCTGCCAAACTTACTAGCAAACTGACTGACGAGATGACATGACATGACAACCGCACAAACGAACAGCCAGACAGACAGACAGACAAACAATCAGGCAACCAATATAAATAAATATATTTAAATTGTACTAAGACACACAAATGCGAGATTTGACCAAAAAATAATGTTAAGTTAATATAAATATAAAACAAAATACATTCTTTATTAATTCATGAAAACGATTTCCATTCTGAGCATGATTTCTTATGATACACATTTAAAAGGCTTATTTATACCCTTGAACTGTCTGTACGTGTAGTTGTAACGAGAATTTTGTAGCTTTGTTTAAAATTTTCAATATGTCAACCACTTTTTCAAGTAAAAAACAGTATTACTGTGAAGAAGACTAAAGAGGTTTATTTGAAATACTACTTGAATTTCTCTCGTTTGTAGAAGTCTCGATGATTTCTCTAGAAATTAAAACCTATAAAGTGTTTTATGCAGTTCTATGTAGTCCAATCGAAGTCAAATGAATAAATTTTCTTAAAATAGTTTTTAGTTGTGAGAAGAATAGAGTTATTAAATAAAATTTTAACCCTTAAACAGCAGTATACAACTTATCATATAAAACTAACGAGTACGGCGTAACGGTAAGAGAAATACCACGTATAAGGCAATACTACAAGAAAGTCGAAACAACGAATACATCGAAACTAACGAGAAAGCTATAACTAGCGAGTAATAAGAAATTAGAAGTTATATTAAACTAGCTAGTCTAGCTAAACTAACACGTAAAACAACACGAATTCTAGTTAAATATATATCTATGTATAAACTAGCTGGTACCCGACATGTTTCTGCCTCTCCATCTGCCTCTTCTTCCCTCTGCCGCTCCTTCCCTGCCACTCCTTCCCAATGTCCCTCCTTCCCCATGCACCCGTACCACCCATTCCCCTACCCATCTTCCACTGCCACCTTTCACCCCATCGCCTACCACCCTTTATCCTGCACTCATTCCGCAGCCCCTTCTTATACCACCCCTTCTGCTTGCCCCTTCGATCCCATTAACATGTATACAACATTTCATCCATCTATCTTAAGTTTTACCCTGCACGTTGCTGCCTTTCACCCTACCTCATCTACCTCTACCCATCCTTCCCAATGCCCCTTAGCCTACCTCTCATTTCCCTACCCTTCTTTCCCCTTATCCCTTTCCCTACCATGCCTTCCCTTACCTTCCATTCCAATTATCCTATTTCCCTGCCCCTATTCACCCTTCCACCTCTTTCCCTTCCGGCTCTTTCCCTTCCACCTCTTCCCCAACACTCCCCCTTCCCTTCCCCTTCCCTTTTGGGCCAGGAACACCGGCGGGAATTCACAGTGAATCAAATTGTGAATCTAAACCATGCACGAATCCCCATAAACACACACATAAATTTTCATCAAAATCAAAATTGGTCCAGCCGTTTAGAAGGTGTTCAGTCACGTACACACGTACAGAAGAATTTAATATATAAAGATAGGTAACTGAAAAACGTTCACACCCTTTTTAACCCCCTTAAACACAACATATCCGCTTAATTTTTTTTTTTTTTTGTTAAACTGGTTGTGAAGAGGAGGAGTAATTTTTCTAAATTATTGAGTCTAAGGTAGGAAAACACCAGACACTAGGTTCCAGTCACAAATGATTGTGGTCTCTCCCTTTCTCAGCACTCTCAATTTGTTAAAAAATTACAACAAAATAGTTAAAATGAGTGACACCATACAAATAAGCAATAGATGGAATTGCCAACATGTAGGTCACCATCAGTTGAGAGCGTCGCTTCATAGTGTAGTTGGTAAAATTTTTTTTTTGAACCTGTTGTCGAGCGTGTTGATGAATTGCTTATACGGACCAACGTTAAGTTGAGCCTAACATGTTGATCATACTTGATGCTCTCAGCATTAAAGGAACAAACAAGAGAGCGAATACCATTGTACAAGTCAACCTTATGTTGAGCACAACAAATTGGTCATACTGAATGCTCTTAGAATTATCAAATGGTATTGAACTGCTTTGTAGTGGTCGATATTCAACCAGAGGGCGATGACTGGGTATTATTAAATCGGCATTGTCGTTTTTATTCTCAGCTGATTATGTGATGTGTATACTCGACCTCTAAGCCTTTACTTTCGCATTAGTTATAGGTTATTGCACTCAGTTCGAATCAAATTTAGGCAATTGTTTTGGTCGGTTTTAGCTTGTATGATACTAGAATGAGTGAAGAGTAAAAATGGAAACATATCTTTTTAGCCAAACCTCGTATACATATACATTTCTACCTAAACATACAATACATGTATGTAGGCAAATAGTACCATGCATTTCATGTCTAATGATTGTTTGCATATTTATTTATAATGATTTTTTGTCTTTTGCAGATTGAACACATCTACGTCATGGTATGAAGGAGCCGACGAACAACTTGGATGAAATTGTAAGTACTTGCAGCAATGCTGACACAAAGTTTGTATAAATGAGTATATATAGAGTGAAGCTGGCAAAATAGCTGAAAAATAAAATTTAAAAATACACATGACATGTAACAAATGCACAAAAACTGACAGAGCGACAGGCAGATGGAGGCATTGAAAAAAAAAATATATATATATATATATATATATATATATATATATATATATATATATATATATATATATATAAATGATATAAAAACCGAAATGAAACTGGCATATAATGAATATGGAGTGGAAAGTATGAAGAATGAAATAGATCTAGCCGAGTATGAAATATACAAGTACAACGGCACGCACATATGCAAACAGTGCAGATATACATATACAATATATCTAGATACAAACACGGCCAGTAAGCGCAGGAGTAGCATGAGAAAGGAGCAAAACAAAAATAAAGTAAATAAAATAAAGAAAGCGCACAGTTGAAACAAAAGCCAGCTGCAGAGCAATTTAAATAAAATGTCACTGATGCTGTAGCTTCATTCAGTTTGGAGGACCAGCAGCTGCTGCTCGGGTCATGGTAGCTGGAATGGTTTGAGTGACTCAGAGGTCGCCTGGTCCGTGTGACATGTGGCAGCAGGAAACATCAGCTTGTGCAGCTGGGAGCAGAGACTTGCACACTCATTCACCCAGAGAAACTGAGACATGCAGAATACGCTTTTCAGTTTTCCATTTTAACTATTGTCTTCAACTTTTAAGCATTCATATACTACGGCACGCCGAACTTTCTACTCAGTTTGGTTTTTTACCCTGACATTTTGTAAAATGGGTTGGGTTCTTTGTAGAAAAGATTGTAGCGTAGTGTGTAGGAGATGGCTTAAAGTAGCTTGACGAAGCAAATCAATTTAGCTATAAATTCAGCTACAAAATTCAGCTTTCGAGATTTGGATAATATCTCAGTCCCTATACAAACATACCGTATACTAATATTTTTCTAACTATATATTCTTCTACGCTCATAGTATTCATCCGACAACAAAATATACCATTTGAATGAAGAAGCATAACAATACCATTCTATATTGTATTTTTCTTCAAAGTAGCATACAAGCAGCCAGTTACAAGTTGAAAAGATTTAACGAGCGCGAAAGAGATATAATACGCATAAACGCAATAATATACTAAATTATTGCTAGATTGCGATCGATTGTGTCGACCGCTGGCCATACATACTAGTGTTAATAATTGTATTGACTTTAACCAGAATTGTTCCTACAACGCTTTTGTAGCTCTTTCTGTGCAGTGTAAAAAAGCTTCGGTTAAATGGAATAAATTTTTTTTTTCTTGTTTTCTATTGAGTAAATTTTTGAACTCACTTTTGTTGCTATGAATTCTAAAAGTTTTGTATCGTCGTCTACTTCGTTGTCGACATTTTCGGACAAAAGCTGTAATTGTTATGTAAATTAGTGCTTAAATTTTGCTTGTAAAAGGTCGCAAACATCGGCATATCACTTTTGGTTTCTATATGGGTGTAAAAAATTTGTGAAAAAGGGAGCGGAACAGCAAGAGAAGTGACTGAGTTTTCGACATTCCACAAAACCACATAAGAGTCGAACTTTCTCGTTTATTGTACTCTTTCTTTGAGTGTTGTTTGAGTTTTTGTTTCGGAATTTGCAAAATACATACAAGTCATAATATTGCTTACAGACTTTATGGCACACTTGCTTTGTGCAAAAAATACGGGAAGCTCTTTATAAAAATGCAAATCAGTTTGAAGGTTATTTGGTTGGTACAACATAGACCGTGTCACCGAAGCCGTGGCCATATAGAAGAGCAATTGTTTATCAATTGTTAAATTCAAATTGTTTTATTTTATTAACCGCTATCTACTTCTATGGTGTATGATATCTCGTAATGTATGGCTTAAGACTGGGGCGCATCCAGATTGCTCTCTTGGGAAAGAGGGGGCCATGGGAATACTGGGAGGAAAACTCTACTAATAAAAAAACATTTTTTTTTAACAAAAAAAAAAAAAATACTCAACAAAAGAGCTGTTGGAGTGGACGTTCCCATCCCTGAATCCGCCAATGTTTAAGCTATAAAATTGTATGTGAAGAGGTACAGGTACGAATATAATTTATCTTCTAACGTATTGCGATAAGGCAGGTAAAAACTCAAAAACTCTCTCTCCCAAAGCTCTTTCTCAGCTCTCTCAATTTAATAAAAAAAAAACAACAAAAATGTATTGTTCGTGGTTTGGCGCCACTGTACGACAGCGTCGATTTAAAGGCGAAAGCATTTTCCGTGACAATCCTGCAAATATCAAGGACTCGTAGCTCAGTTATGCAATACTTGACTTTATTGGATTTTAATAATAGAAAAATTATTTTAAATTATATAGAACTTCTTGGTCCACTCTTGTGCGTACTTGTATATATGCAGAGTCTTAAATTTGTGCAAGACCATTGAACATATCTTTCATTGAACACTTATATAGACATGCGTTACATTTCTGCATCACATTCAAAATTTTCTAAGCACAGCGGGATACAAACATAAACAAGTTGAACAATTTATTGCATACCTTCGGGAGCATCGTTTTTGATCAAAGCCACAGAGACACAAAGAATTTAATGGAAAAACGGAAATTTCTTCAAGTGCACTGTCAAAATCAGCTGTGTTTTCTGCATGAGCGCAGCAGGCTTCTACAAAAACAAAAAACAAAAAAAAACACTGTGGAGTCACACACACACACATAGTCACAATCAAAGGAAAATACGTATACACATACACTCACACTGTCAAGGCGAATGGAAAATTTACAAACAGATGTATGTATGCATGCATGAAAGAAAAACATTGTGACTTTGTTTATTCATTTTGCATTTTAAAACACAAATGCTTTGCGGCAGTATTTACATTTGCGCTCAATGTCAATTGTGTTTATAAATTAATTTTAAGGAGACAAAACGCAATACATACATGCAATGAAAACGGGAACAGCAAAATGAAAAAACCAGCATAGTTTAAGAGTCTCTAGCGTATAGATATGTATTAATGTATGTATGCAAAAGTAAAGCCGCAACATCAGCAACTGAAGTAGTAACAATGGCCCGCCTGTATGTTAAACTAATACTTGCAGCTTCCGGTGTAGCATAGCGCAGCAGGAAGAGTGGACGTCGCGACGGACAGTTCCGCTGCGTTGAAACGACGGGAGGCCGGCGTCGACAGCCTACATATGTATATACGTGTATATATGTATGTGTATGGTGTTGCTGCTGACAGCATCCTGACACAACGTCAAGCTAATGGCGCAAAGGGTTTCTGACAGCGCGCAAGTAGACAGAAGAGCTGACGCGCAGAGAGACAGTAGCATACTTTTGGGCTGATATATTCCTTTTGCATTAGTTCACTGCTGCGTTTGTAGAGGGTCAGATTTAAAAGTTTAATTTTACAATAATTTAGTTGACGTCAAGCTTAGACAAACTTCTGGTAAGTTGGTCGAAACGAGCTGAACTAGTCATGTTCTTTTGTCTGTGTTACTTACTTCTACTTAAATATCGGTACGAAGATACTCTAGGAACGAGAAATGTTTAGGATCCAAAACCGATATGTTTCATTTAGTTTTAAAGGTTAGCCCGTCTATTGTGATTACTTTAAGGTTCTTAATATAAAACTGTTTAGAGCGAACGACCAAAACAGTCAATTTAAAATTAAAAATTGAGTAAAAAGCGAATCTTGGCACATTTATACATCAGCCATTTATATAATCAGTCATAAACAATAATTATACCCTGTACCCAAAGCGACAAGGGTATAAAAAATTGTGAAAATATATGTATAAGGTGGAAGGAGGCATGGCAGATTCATAAAATATATATATTCTTGATCATCATCAGAAACACTCGATTTAGTCATACTCGTCTGCTCGTTCGTTCGTCTGTCCGTCTGGATGTATGAGACAACAGATCTCAGGAACTACTTTTTTTTGTATTATTATTGGCGATAAGAAGGCAAAATCAGACTGCGTAATTGCAGTTTCACGTGTTCGATTAAGAATTGAAAGAAATGATTTCGTTAACTCTAACGATGACAATAACAACGAAACGCCACCATGTCGGTAGGCACAATTTTAAGCAGTTTGTGGCAGGAATGCAGTCACCCTTCCTTTGAAGAAGCTCATTGCCATTGCACTATACACGCCTCAAAAGGTGTTAACTCAGTAGTCTTGTCCCTTTTGCCCCTTTCTCCTGAAAACAGCAAAGACGAAGCGTGGAAGCGCGAAGCTGCTCGCCAGAGATGCACCCAGATGCACTGGTCGTCCACGAGTGCGGCGGCCCTTCGATGGCCTTTCTCGGTTGCACGCTTAAAGCGCGAGGAGCGGACGCCCCTTCACTGACTCCCCTTGGCTGGACGCTTGAAGCGTCTTCGTGACATCCATCAAACACTGGCACGTCTGAAATTTTAAAATCCCTGTAAACGTTAATTGAAGTGATGGGAAACTTTACCTGTACTCAATTTACCTGTGCAGAATTTTTAGCACTTGCTGCAGGTTGTTCCTAATATACCATGGTATGTTTGTCAGCATTCTCAAAGTACGCAACTGAAAACGGTGCAGTATCTTAAGGTTTGAGTTGGCCACAGATGGATACCATAGTTTCACACTGACTTATTATTTTGTAAAAAATTAACTTATTCGCAGAGCTCAACTTAAATTCGCAATGCTGACTTTATTTACAGTTAACTTTATATACTTATCCTATATTGGAAACTTCTGAACCTTTCCATATACTATTTATTTTGTATTGCAGTTCTATACTCGACGTCTATCGCAAATATTTGCACAAAGAAAAGCAATGCGAAAAGCACTAGAATACGCAAAAGCAACTCAAAACTAAAGAAAGCAGGACGGGCGTTTAGAAAAGCAGACAGACAGATAGACAGACAGACTGCCACATATACAAAGAAAAAGAAAAAGACAGCCAGTTAGCAAGACAAGATGCGCAGACGGACAAACCAAAACAAGGCTAATTTGCGCGCTAACATGGCAACTCTAGCGTTAGCGAAAACAGCCTCAACTTCCGTTCCAAATCTTACCATGAATTGGTATGAGTTGCACAGACGAATAAATGTCTATGCCGACTGTTAGTTTGCCTTTCCTCCATATATATATATATATATATATATGTATATATATGTGTGTGTGTGTGTGTGTGTATGTGTGTGCTTGCGTGTGGTATGAATATCCTTTCGGCACCAACAAACGCCTCGTATAACTGCCGACTGCATGCTCGTGCGTTCTTCGTGTGCATTCGTATCTTCGTCAATGGTAGCCGACATATCTGTCGTTTGCATTCAGTTACATTTAGTCGAAAATTTAGTTTTTGGCCAAAACATTTAACGTCAGCACTTTGCTTCAGCCGCTTCGAAACGTTTCAGTTGTAAATTTAAATTCGCGGATTGCGGTCGTTGTCAGTCGGCGAAACGAAAATTGTGCGAGTTTTTGTAATAAAAAATTGCTTACTTTGAAATACGTGAAGAATTGCATTGCGAGTTTGCGGCGGTAAACCAATTTATTTATTGGTCTGTGTCAACTCTGAGGCTCGCATGCGGCCGTGATCTGTGTGTGTGTGTGTGTGTGTTTGTGTATGAAAGTATCTGTGTATGTTTTTGTGTGTGTGGTGTGTGCTTTCTTTACTGCTACTGTTACTGCTGCCATTTGTGAGTTATTAAAATGCGATAAAAAGCAGTGAATCGGTAATAAAGCGCTTATCTGGCCCGCAATTATGTACCTACGGCTGTGTGACTGCTGGCGCGCGCCCAAAACAGATCCAACAGATCCACATAAACAGTTTTACTCCAACCAACCGCTATTGTACGAAATGCAAGTGAAACCGAAATGAAATCAAACCGAACTTTGTGCACAGAACGATGAGTCAATTATTGTGATGGCGTATGGCCCGCATCTGTTACAAATGACTACTTTGACTATGTTCTTCAACATTATTTTGTATTTTGTATTTTGTATTTTTTTTTTTCATTTTCTGATGTTCTTGTTCTTTTTGCGTGCGTGCGTTTGAATGTATCTACGATATTTGGTTATGTATATCCTTCTTTATGTTTGTTCATTCTTTTGGTTAATAGATATATGTACGTGTCTTGCATATGTGCTGCCCATTTGATTTCCGTTCTACAACTTTTTACTGCTGCTGGTAACAATATTATGCATCACTAGTCAGTCATTCAAAGTATCTGTCTGATGTGCCACTTGCTGGCTACATTTGTTTGTCTGCCAATCTGTCCGTATGTATATTATACTGTGTTTATGACATTTAAATCAATAATGTGAACGTATGTGCTGCAATTTGTGTATAGTATATTGTATTTGTTGCACAAACACAGACCAACTTCGTCGCTGACTGCTGTTATAACGCGCTGTTTTAGTGTCAGAGAGTAGCATAGAGTGTGCCCCTTAGCATTTTAAATGCTGTCAGATAGCTATCTAGCTAGCTAGCTAAAGTGTCACTTGCTCGCTCGCTCGGTCGAGAATTTAGTCGTCGCTGTTATATTGCCTGTTGACTCATTTGTCCGCTCCACAATTGCCATGAATTTACTAAATGAATACAATTTTTTCTTTTCAACATTTGTTGGCTTGTTCGTTTGAATGTCGATTTGTTGATCTTTTTTTCCATTTTGTTTATTTTGGCGCGCTGCACGTAGCTACATTTATTTAATGTACTCATACGCCCCCTTGGCCGCATTCGAAGCGCACTAGAAATGTTTGTTTTTTTTCACTTTCGAATGCAAATAGCTTCTCTCTAGCTACATACAAACATATGTATACTCGTATACGTAATTAAGTTATTCCAATAAGAAAAACTAAAATATGCAGTTAAAAAAAAAACACTAAATGAAATTTAAAAGCACACGAAGCATCTGTGAAAATTGTATCCCTTGATCTTGAAGTCCCAAAGTAAAATTCGAAGTTCAAGTTACATTAATATGTGAGAATTGCAAAAAACTGGAAGGTTTTATATTAGAACTCACTTTTTAAAATTGTAATTTGCAGCGGCACTTGGCACAGACTAAAAGATAAAGTTTATAATAAACTTATTCAAACTTCTTAAATACTGAGTTAGTATCGAAAAATTTGTGCCTCCAGCTGCTGTTCAATTGTGGATCTAAACGCTGAACATGAACAGACAGGCAGATGAAAGGCCAGACCTAAATTCATATCTAAGAACATAACTGAAACGACTCAAGTCGTATCGAGCTGATCAAAAATAAATGTAATTATTCAAACTCCATACGCGCTACTAACTCAAGAAAAGTTATAAACTAATGCACATAAATGCAGCGAATAACAAATTACCGCTGAAATTGTTCATCACAGATGGACAGAGCTTATATAACGATACAAACAAGCAGTTTTCCATCGGACTTTTCAAAAGATACACTTAAACAAATGAAATTGTAACTACCAAGCCTTAAGCGGGTCCCGAACCTTTAGGGTTTTATAATGAAATTAATGTAGATGTGTTAAAAAGAAGGTGCAAGTCTTGAAAAATATTTATTTATTCAACAATATGTATTTTGTCCCTTTCCAAGTAATCCCCCTCAGAAAAAATCCTTGCAGCACTTCTGATATTAGCTTTTTGTTATGGCCTTGGGCTCTTCCAGCGTTGCGGTCTTTATCTCCTCAATCACAATGGTGGCAAAAAATCTCGAACAGACGAGGTTAAAATTTAGCAATTTTGGAACAAACTTCGCTTTCACAAGTTTCACGCCCAAAACATCCGGTAAAAATGCACAGCATGAGACCAACCGCTATGCCAACATTCTCAGCAGTTTCTCTAATAGTAATTCGACGATTTTTCATAACAATTCTTGTTCACTGCTTCAACGTTTTCATCGGTTGTTGACGTGCTGACGTTCATCCAGGGCAGGAATCTTCATTATTTTACCACTTACAAACATCTCTTTTGTTGCTCAAAGTAGATTCGCCAAATGCCACAGTCAACATTTTAAATGCTTTGGAGTACTTAATTTTATTTTCCACACACAAATTTAATACAAAGTCTTTGATTAATTATTTCGATATCAAAAAATCATCCAGCACACACACCCAAAAAACAAACCAAAAACGCAAAATGACTGATCATGTTAACTTTTTTTTATTGAGAAAATGTGTACCAGCATACAAAACAAAATCGAAAATCGAATGGACATATGCCCACGACCTTTGAAAAGTCACCTTTTTTTTAAACACACTCCGTACTAGGTCTTGAAGTAAGATGATCACCAGGTAGGCTGCCTTTGTTTAACTTAAGGCCTAACACGAGCAGATAACTATTTGAAAAACTACGAACTAACTTGCATCCTAGCAGACTGTAATATTTCAAATCATCAAAAAAGAATTTTTTGTTTTTAAATAGACAAAAAAAAAATAATTAATTAAAAAACCAAACAAAAAATGATAAGAAAAGAAAACAAACTTATATTCTGTTATGCGGTCTTGAAAAGTGCGCTTATACGGGTCAAATGGCCGTATTATGGGCGTATAATTATATTATATTTATTATAAGACATAGCCTAGTATGTATGGTCAAGCAGAATTTAACAGTCCACAAAATTGAAGTCTCTGGTTTTTATACTTCCTGATATCTGTTGTCACATACATGCAAACGGACGGACGGACGGACGGACAGACAGACAGACGCAGATAGCTAAGTCGTTACAGTTTCCGATGCTGATCAAGAATATACATATATACTTTATGTAGGTCTCCTTCTCCTTGTTACATACATTCGCAGTGGGTACAGTGTGTAAAAATGTTAAATCTTAAATTCATATTACTCTATTTTAAATTAATTAAATCTAAGGTAGAATAATTTTTTACTATTAAACAAAATTCGAGAACATGTTAAAGAAAAATAACAAAGTATTTAATAAAACATATTGTTTTTTAAATAAGTTGTTATTTTTTCAAATGTCGACTCGAAAAACAATAAAATTGTACTTTTCATGGCAAAAAACTTTGCATTAATAAAAAGTGGAATGCTTCTTTTCATTTTAATTGCACTTATACAGGGTATTCTAATAATAGCCAAACGTATTAAAAATATTCAATTATGATGAAGCTGAAGCTGAAGCATTTTAGCTATTTGAGCTCACAAACAACCAACACATCAACTTTGTGAATTGTAGGCAGTTGGTACTACTTGACTATTTCAGCAAATATAAAATACGATTTTGTTTAAATTCTGGTTCCGCTTATGCTTCAATTCCTTTCTTTTAATTGTCGCGTAAATGTATTTAGTTTACGGGCGATTTCAAATTAGTATTAAATCTGCACTTCCACATAACTGATTGGGTTAAAATTAGTTTAGACCCGATGACAACGATTCATATTTATTGCAAAATAGTATAGACAGTTAGATTGAATTTGAAATATGACCATAGTAAAGGCATCAGCTCTGTTGTAGAACCCGCTGCATAGTTGAGTAGCAAAGTTAATTTGCGCACTTGATTTTTGCAGAGCCGCGGCTTGCACACATTTCGCTAAACTTTGTTTAGCTTGCAAAAAAATTTAACAAGTGTCAGCCGTTGGTAGTTGTTTGTTTGTTTGTTTGTATCAAAGTTTGTGTATATTTTTCTATTTGTTTGTTTGCATTTGCTTGCTTTTGGTTTGTGTTAGCTTGTTGGATGGCAACCGTTGCGCTTTTCGCATTTGCCCAATGCGCTGTTGTTGCCCTCTTGCAGCTAATTCGAGCGTGTTTGCAATTGCCAAGCTGTGTATGAAGCTCATAGAATGAGCTACGAATGCCAACACCACATTGTATCGTAGTATCATCGTTACAGCTGCTGCCAGTACTGCGATGATACTGAGCCGCACGCTTGCCTTGAACGCCTGCATAAATTATGTTTTGTTGAGGTTTTTTGTTTGCATCCGCAGGGCTCATCATCAGTAACATGAACGCTGCGATGGTGTTGCCGTTGCTGATGGTGATGGCGATGCCAGCTGAAACTCTGCGCAAGCGAGCAAGGCCAGAAAACAAGTGTAGGCATTTACGCTTTTTAAATTTTTAATGAAGATGCAAGCGCCAGTCAAAATACAGATATGTGAAACATGACCAACGCAGAGATACACTGTTAGGCAGACGGACAGACGGACAGACGGACGCACGCACGTCGCAGCTGTAGTTGAATTGATATGTGTGAGTTATCCTGCGCATTTTTATATGTACACATTTTTTTTTTATATTTTATATAATTTTGTTTGAAGCGTAGAAGAACTTTGTTGTTATACAAAATTAACGCATTTTTGAATCGCCAAGTGTCATCGTCCTTAGCAGCGCCTTGATCGCACGTACTGACTGTGGTGTGGTGTTCACTCGGTAAACTTTCAAGTGTTTCCTGGCAACATTCGCCATTTTGTTGCAAAATAATTTTGCGCCATTTTAATTTGTAAAGTGTTGCGCTGCGCCGCTGGCTGCGTACCACTTCGCTTTACTTCTGACACAGTATGGAATTCAGAACGCAGCGCAACTTAGCGTTACTATGTCAAAGTTGCCACAATTCTAGTTGAAATTTACACAATTTTCCAGCGGTTTGCCGTAGGGGCACTGTTACGGATGTAACTGAGAAACCGTAGCCAATAGTTTCGCCCACTTTCGTTCATTTGCTCCTTTAATCAAAGGGTGTAAACCATTTTGCAAATTTTATTTTCCTTCTACAATGCTGTTTTTCTTGTCGTCTAAAGTCAACATTATGGTCTCGTTCATTTTATACGTATAGTAGATAAAACTACACAGCGGCAATGTCCTTGGCACATCCGTACGTTCTTCCGTGCATTCATGCGGCTTTATCTCCACTTTGGCCAAGTCGTTAGTAAATTTTTCATTAATTAAGTTCACATGCTTAATTTATGCCAAGCTAAGCAATTTTCATTTGTAGAGTATACTCTACGTCGCAATAATTATTCCACACATGAGCATTATGATTTGAATGTCACCGCAAGCCAGCAGGCAGGCAAGCAGAGAAAAACAAAAGATTTAAGCATTTGAATGCGACTCAACACTTCAACTCAATTTGGTGTCATCGTATATAGCATTTATATATAGGGTGTATTTTTTAAAGGTTCCGTTTTCCGACAGTGATCAAACTGTCACAAATTAATCAGATCAGGTAGCGCTATTGTCATCTGTGCTCACTTAAGTTGGCCACTTTCTCATGAATAAACTAACGCCCGAACCAAGCTTGTAAATTGTGCAAAATTTATTTAGAATATCGTTGTTTTGTTCGGTAATCTCACCATGCGCTGCGTTCATTAAACGGACGACATAATCATCCATCCGAGCGACTAATTGGAACTAAATGAGAATACGATATTACGTCGTACAGTGCGCACTGAAGAAAAAATTGCTAATGTAGAGCGTAGTATTGAGTAGGAACCAAAAGACTTGATCCACCATATTATGGAAAATTTTACATAAAGATCTTGGCCTACGACCTTATAAGATACAGCTGGTGCAAGAATTAAAGGCGTACGTTGGGTCAATGTACAGAAAACAACTGGACGTCAATCCACTGTTTTATAACAATATTCTGTTCAGTGATGAGTCTCATTTCTGCCCCAAGGGGTATGAAAAAAAAAATCACTGTTTGGTGCGTTTTATCGACCGGAGGAATCATTGGTTCTTATTGAGGCGTTTGAATTAATATTAAAGGAATTTTATTTAAAAAAAAATGCTACAATGTATATTATTCAAAGTATTGTCCATCGTTAGCTACAACATTTTCCCATCTTTTTGGCAGCATATGGATGCCGCGTCGGAAGAACGGCTCGTTTTTTGAGGCGACCCACGAATCGACAGATTTTTGGTATCCTCGTAAGAAGTAAAGCGTTGCTCAGCCAGGGCGTGGGTCATCGATCTGAACAAGTGGTAGTAAGAAGGGGCTATGTATGGGTTATAAGGCGGGAGTGGGGTTGGGGGTTGTAGCACATCCAAATTCAACGCCTCCAATGCTTCCTTGACGGATCTTGCAACATGTGGCCGAGCGTTGTCACTTTGAAAAACCACCTTGTCGTGTCTTTTGGCATATTCCGGCCGTTTTTGTTTCAATGCTCGGCTCAATTGCATAAATTGTTGTTGGTAGCGTTCACCAGTGATGGTTTGGTTAGGTTGCAGCAGCTTCTGATCTGACCAAATACAGAGCATTAGCTTGGCACCATGAATATTCGGCTTGGCCGTCGATGTTGATGCATGGTCGGATGGTTCCCATGATTTTTTTCGCTTTGGGTTGTCGTAATGAATCCACTTTTCATCGCCAGTAACAATACGATGCAAAAAAACTCTTCCGATTATGGCGTTGAAGCAGCTGTTCGCAAGTAAAAAATCTCCTTTCGACGTCTCTTCCAATTTCCTTGCTTTTGAATCATTCCCAGGGCTTTGAGGCGTTTGCGAACTGTTTATAAGTCAACTCCCAAAGATTCTGACAATTCTTAAAGCGTTTGACACGGAACTTCGTCGAGTATTGCTTCAAATTCTTCATCTTCAAACTTTGTGGGCTGGCCCGGACGTTCTTTGTCGTCCGTATCAAAATCACCACTTTGAAACCAACGAAATCAGTACTCACAAGTTGAAATCCATGGAGCATAGTCCCCGTAAGCATCACAAAGCAGTATGATAGGCTTCAGCTGCTTTTTTCTTCAAATGAGAGCACAAAAGCAAACCTTCCCGCAAATTGCATTTTGTTGGAACAAATCGACATGTTCACAGAACAAAAAAAATATTTTGTTTACACTTCAGTGGAATAGTCACAGGTTTACCCGATGCGATTTAGTGCTAGTTACGTCATCTCTTATGAATCATTTAAAACTAATTCCAACACCCAATACTTCTTTAGAAATGAGGCCGACAAGAACGTTACTGTCAACGGCGACAGCTACGTAGCCATTATTAGCATTTATTTCATGCCCATTCAATTGGGGGTAATGTTTATTGAAGACATACTCGTATTTTTCCAACAGGACGGTGTCACATGCCATACAGCACGTCAAACAAACTACTTACTAAAGCAAACAATTGGTGAACGCGTTTTTTCTCGAACTGGATCTGTCAATTGTCCACCGAGAACGATTTAAAGCCTATCTATTATTTTCTCTGTGGTTAGCTATAGTCATTGATTTATGCAAACTAATCAGCAACTTTAGACGACTTGAAAAGTGGTCGAAAATTGGACTTCCAGAATGCGCTACATTCGATTCACATAAGCGAAATCATATTTAAACACTAATGGCATAAAATTATCTTTCTAGTAATGCCAATTTTCAGTTTGAAATTATGTAAACTGAGTATTTTAATTCAATTCAAAGTTCTACACCACTTAAAAACAAAAAAAAAATCATAGTAGTACATCAATTACACTCTACATCCCATTTTGGCTGGACTCATGCTATATGTATAAGCTTGTGCATGTGTGTTTGTGTGTGTGCTACTCTTCATTCATGTTCACACTTAAAGCAGCAAACATAGTTTAAGGTCAACCGTATGGGTTCATGAACTTCGTATCAGGTATATATATTGCGGTCGACAGGTTTTAACTGGACAACACTGAACGACAAGTCTTCATGTTGTCTGTGCATGCATATTATACTCTTGAGAGTAGTATGCTTCATTTTTACTTAATATTAATGACTTGAGCAAATAAAGATAGTGGTGCCTCACCTCTTTATAATTCCCATCGCGCTTGGTCGTCGTCTATGACAACGTCACTGGCCTGGCTGCCTGCCAGGCTTAGTCGACTTACATGCAACATCCTGCCCAACGTTCTGGTGTCACTGCTCCTTCTGCTGCTGCTAGCCTTATTATCTGCTTTGTCACAAATCTTGTGCACAAGTATTGTTCATATACTCTTACATAGTTGTAGTTGCTCGACTGCCTGCCTGCCTGCTGCCTGGCTGACTGACTGGGTGCTCCGTTGCAAGGAAGTTCAAGCTTGAAAAGTTGCTCGTTTCAAGTAGAAATTCCTTTCTTTTGACTTGCAGCGCGGTATGGTGCGCCTTGTTCTACGCAAAATGAATCGCAATAAATAAAACTGAAGGAAATACGATACAAAAAAAGTAATAGATGAAAGAGTACTAAGCTTGAAAATGAGAAAAAGTTTCAATATGAAGTAAATACGCAGCAGCGCACAATGAAACGCAAGCGGCAAGCAAATAACGCGAGCTTGTTAAAATATTTACTTAAGCAGATTTAACTACATTAACTTAATTAAATATAAGTATTAAATCAACTCGTTGTGCAATATCGAACCAAGCCGACTCGTATCGCATCGCATCGCATAACATCTCATCTCATCTCATCAAGTTAAAACAAGTTGCAGGCGCCTTTAGACGTTTTTAGACGGTTTAGTTAGCATGGCGTATACGTGGCGTATGCGTGATATTGATTGATTTAGCATTAAATGCTTCGCTTGCGTATTCGTGCTGCATAACTTTGAGTTTGACATGGTTCATGCCGCAAGCCACATATAGCGTGCTGCTCATACTAGCTCATACTGCTACCGCTTATGCTTGCTTTATTATTGTTGTTGTTGTTGTTGTTGTTGTTGTTGTTGTTGTCAGTGTGCGTGCGTTACTTTGTAGGATTCCCTAACTCGCTCGCTGGCAGCTGTTGACTTTGGCTTGGTTTACATTATTATAGTATATGAATATATATGTACGTATATATGCATGTATTTTTATACCCTGCACCCATTGTGCAAAAGGGTTTATTAAGTTTATGCAAATGCTTGTAACAGACAAAAGGAGGGCATGGGCAATTATGGCAGACCAAATTATGTATTTTTATATACTAGTGTTTGCTCTGTGATTGAAGTTCAATCATTATAGCGACAATAAAAAATAGTTCAGGCCATTTGATAATGCTGAGAGCGTTAAGTATGACCAACATGTTGCGACAACAGGCTCTGACAAATATTAATTCTTCTTCTAGCGATGCTGTCAACTGATGCACGCCAACATGTTGGCAAGACCGTGTGTTGCTTATTTCAAATTGTGAGAACTGAGAGAGGGAAAGTGCTCAGGTCTTTTCGATTGATTGAGGGCGTTACCTTGTTTTTACCTTAGAATCTAGAAAAAACTTTATAAAAAGAAACATTTGTTTATACTCCTATTCACACCCTGTCCAACAAAGAAGACAATTAAGCGAATATGTTGTGTTTAAATAGCTTAAAAAGGATGTGAACGTTTTGCACTTGTCTATTTATATATATATATATATATATATATATATATATATATATATATATATATATATATATATATATATATATATATATATATATATATATATATATATATATATATATATATATATATATATATATATATATATAATCAGCATCGGAAGACGAATCGATATAGATATGTCCGCCTGTCCGTCTGTTTTGAACGATTTTGGATTATATAATATTATATATATTAATTAATATTATATATTAATATATATATTATATATTTTGGAGACTATAAGAGAGATACTTCATGTTTTCCTCTTCGGATTTAGGTGTAGCTTCCATGCCAACTTGCCCTCCATTTTTAAGTTTTTGTATTTTTATTCCTTATTAGTTTAGAAATTCCAAATATGGCGTATTTTACGTCAATCTCTCACATATATCCATATCTCGCATACGTTCAAATCGAAACCTTAAAAATTATAATCTATGTTTCATATAAGGAGCTCTAAACAAGGTAAAGGATACCTCGAAATCGAGCAGACTCGACTGCGGCATTCTTTCTTCTTATATATAATCAAATATGTAGGTGTGTGCAATATTTTGTGTTGATATTAGAACATGTGTTTTATATCGTGCTTTCATTCGTTATATGTAAGTCCTTGCTGACTTTAACAATGTTAATCAAATGTTTTTTGAATCTATATTCAAATCTTTGTGCAACTAAATTAAAGTGTCATTTGATATTCTTGTAAATGTGTTTACTTTCTATATTGTTGGTGATTAAAAATTAATAGTTATAAATCTTGTCTGGTCTTTAACATTGTAACAACTAATGTGCTTAAAATGAGTAATTTAAGGCATTAAAACTGCTTTTGTTTCAGTAATATTAAAATGTGTGAATATTAGATATTCGGAGCATTACAGGATTTCAAACAAAAAGTTCCGACAATCGAAGTTCAATTTGGAGCGAAGTGCGACATGAAAATATTGTTAAAAATGGAAATATCTTCAAGATTATGTATAAGATTTTTCTTCTTTTTTTCGGAGATAGTTTCACAAAATTCAAATTTTATTCAGTTTCGTATTTTTCGCCTATTTATAACTATTTTTTATATATAGATTTAAGTCACAAATATCATGTTTTCTTCGCAAAAATCCGATCTATATGTAAAAAATAAGAAAGTGGATTTCCTGTGTGAAATTGCCATCTTGTTCCCAGACCTGTTCACTTTAATTTTGTATGCTAGTAAGACGATATAAAAATTATCTAATATCTGCATATGAAAAACTTCACGCTGAAGATGCATCAAAAAGTTTCAAGTTAGAATTCCGCTCTAGAGCATGCTATTACTACTTGTTTATTTGTAAGAGTGTTTTTTTTTTATTTTTTTTATGAGAGTTTTATATGTTTCTAGTGTTTTTTGTATCGAAACACGATAGCTAGTAAAAACTATTACGTCAAGCTTTTATTATTATTCAGCTTGTTATACTAAATTATGTACAAACTTAAAGTTAAATAAATATTTGCTACTCTTAAAGCACAATAAAATCCTGTCTAATGTAATTCAACCCGCAGCAAATGTAATATAATTAATGTTGAATTATTTTTTGACAAGCTTCAGACGCATTAGCTACACGAATCATTTTCGTTTTTCATTTACTGATTTTCAGCAGTTCATTTAAAAGCATTTATATATATATATATATATATATATATATATATATATATATATATATATATATATATATATATATATATATATATATATATATATATATATATATATATATATATATATATATATATATATATATATATATATATAAATGCTTTTAATGTGTGTAGGAGTATTGATTCGTAAATACACTAAAATTTCTATTTCAAGTTCATGTCACGCAGCATTTCATTTCTAGTTGGCTTTTAGAAGCTGGCAACTTAAATATGAGTATAAGAGTGTTACCAAGAATCACAAATTTATAAAATATTTGTACATATTTATTGTAGATGTATACATTTGTATATATATACAATATGTTATCGTAGTAAAATAGTAACCTAAATATTTGCCACAACAGTGAAATTCCATGGCACTTAACTTGACTCGAATCGAATCTATTCAACTACGTATTTTGCCGCTGTGATTTTAATGCCTTGAATGTTTGCTATTACTATGCGTATTGTTGTTTTTGCGCTTCATTTATTTATAATAATTAGAACTGTAAAAAGTTTTAACAAACATTCTCCACATAAAACTGAACAAAACGAGCAGCCACCCATTCACAACAAACGGACGAAAGGACGGACGGACAGAGGGAGGAACGGAGATTGTTGGTGAAAATCATTGCCGTAAAAATGATTTCGTGCCATAAAAAAGTTACTCAAACATAGATATGCAGGATAAAAGCGAGTCCAGCAAGGAAATGCAGTAGAAGCTGACGAAGCTTAACAGACAAGGTCAGCATAAGAATGGCATAAGGCAACCTGAAGGCAACCTTTGCCAGTCACAGAAATTGAGTGCGTAAATAATTAATGCAAGATCTGAAATTGAACTATAATTGAAGGTAATGAGCATGAGAATTTTAAATTTCATTTCACGCAAATTGGCAAAAGTGAATGGCAGCGTACATTGAGCCTTTAAATTTATTCACTTTATCACTTCATTGCAGAGCGAAATGTAGGCGAGCAAGAATTTAATCAATAAATGAATAAACACTTCATTTAGTTTGTATTACACAATACATATCAAACAAACAAATAACACAAAGTGACGAAAGCCTACCTGTAAATCGAAAAATATTTGATATCAGTTTTGTGACATTGTGACTCCGCAAATTGTCTTGGACTCGATATAAATCGGCGAGTAACTTGGAAAAGTCATATTAAAGGCAAGACAAAGAAACTCAACATAAAAACAAAAAAAAATGTATTGGCTGCTTGGGAGAAAATCGCAGCTTAGTTTGGAGAACAAAGTTCGGCTGTACAAGGCTCTTTTAAAGCCTGTGTGGACATATGCTATCCAATTATGGGGAACTGCAAGTCAATCAAATATTGAAATTCTTCATCGATATCAGTCCAAAACGCTTAGACTTATTGTTGACGCCCCCTGGTTTCACAAAGATTTAAATATTCCATACATTAAAGATGAAATACGTAGAATAAGCACAACGTATGTTGAGAGACTACATGATCATTTAAATGTTTTGGCAATAGGCCTACTAGATAATAGCGTTACAACTCGAAGACTTAAAAGAAATCATGTGTTAGATTTACCTTTTAGAGATTAAATTTTGTATATATTGTAAATAAACTCTTAATTATAGAATTTTGAATATAATAGCTGTTCTCACTGGAGTACAGCTATTTCTGTTATATTATGAACTTTCAACTAACTTACTTATTGTCTTATTGATAGATTGTAAATTAATAATAATAAAAATAAAAAAAAGTTTTGTGACGAGCAATTTTTATATTTGATTTGTAAACTTCACTTAGTTTAAAAAAAAAAATTTAAAAAGAAACGTCCGCTGTGAATGACTAGCTCGATCGAAATAAGCGAGCTTTCGCTTGTGAAAGGTGATTAATTACCCATACTCGTACAACCGTATTCAATTCGTTTCGATCGAATGAAAAATTACTGAGTTGAAGCTAAATACACATGTGGTGGTATAGATACACTTGTCAAAACAGTCCTGAAATTCGTTCTTTTTGTAGTTTCTTAATTTCTACATTAATTGCATCAAATATCTGCACATTGCTACAGAATCCTTTTCAATTACATTTCTCTTTAAATTTTGAAAACAACAGGAAATTAACAGGGCGTCAGATCCGGAGAATAGTAATTCCGCCTTTTTAGCGGTTTTCTAACAAATTTTCAAAAACTTTTGGTATAGCTGCTACAATTTTTGCATTGGTGAAGTCAATACACATCATCATATTTGTTGCTGACTTTTGTTGGCATCTTTTAAGAGGTGAATTTGCTCCTTTTCTGCTACATACCATACATCGTAGCTTTGAAACCAAGCTTCATCATCTATTTTATCAAAGTTGCTAGACCATCCGTCTTCGAATAATGTGCAAAAACGAACTTCTGCCTCATTTTCGATCTCATTCAATTCGAGGAACTCATCATTTGTTTATTTAGCCTTTACCAGGGCCACATTTCTCTCGACTATCATAAATTATTGCTCTAAGAGCCCCAATGCTCTTTGGGATGTGTATGTTCCACCCCTTTTATTTTGAACGTCGATGGTTCGATTTAATTTATGTTAATATTTCCTGAATGCACATTTCAGCCGCCACGCTGAGCTGGGCTTGCGTCACTTGCGTGCACTACTGTCCACAGCGTACATTTTAATTTAGTTATACCCTGTACCCAAACGAACAAGGGTATAATTAGTTTGTACGAATGTATGGAACAAGCAAAAGGCGACGTGGCAGACCCCACAAAGCATATCTATTCTTGTTCAGCATCGAGAGCCTCAAACGCTTGGTGAATTCTAATATATAAAGTGCCATTTTATACGTCTGAATTGCGACATTTACATATGCTATCATTTTTATATAGCGTTTTAAAATAAAGAAATTTTGACCCGCTTCAACTGATCTGATTAAGCTGAAATTTAACATGCACGTATGTTTATGTTTACTCGTTTTTTTTTTTTTTTTTTTAACGTTTAAAAGTGTGCAAATGGCTACATAAGCAGAGTATTTCAAAATCGTTAACTCAGAACTGCAGCATTCTTACTTCTTTTATTTATTTATTTTGTTTTTTTGACTGTTGTTTATTATTTCTGAATAATTGTTGCACTGATTTTACAATTAACATAATTGAAAAAAATGAATGAAATAACAAGAGAAATCATTACCTGCAATAGAACAACAGAATACGTAGTTGGCCTGATTAACTTTATTTCCGAATAATTGTTTGCATTGTTTTTACAATTTACATAACAGGCCTAAAAAAAAACATAATAATTAATTTGAAAACAAAAATCCCAACTGCAAAAAAAATACTTAACTGAAAAGAAAATAAACCAAATTATTAACAAACGTACAGCCTAAAACTATGCTACGATTTTATTTTATATGCCTACATTTTGTAGCATACTTTCATTGACTCATCTTTAAAGCATTTTCGTTAAATCCGTTATTCTGAGATGCCATATGTAGGTATTATAACCTTTAGCACTTCCACGATTAAGACGAATCTAATGACACCAATTTTGTAAAAATCCATCAATCAGTTTAGGCTTCAGAGAGTGTCAAAATCTACACACTTACACTTGAAAAAGAACTTGTGCTTTGTTATACACTAAAATGAAAGGTGGCAGCACCAAGCAGTTACAATTACAAAATTTCCTATATACAATTCAAGTTGTACTAACGTTGAGCAAGTGGATCTGATAGCGATCTGATGTAATAGCGCACGCGGATGTCATAGTGGTGTTAATTAGGGGAAAATTCTCACAAACACTATGTAACCTAATGGAATTCGCACTTGCGGTACTTTCGAAATAGGCTTCTGGCTGCGGCCTGGGTATGAACCCAACAAAAACAGAACTAGTGCTTTTCTTAAGGAAGTGCAAGATTCCGATACAGACGCTACCCAAATTTAACAATATTAGTCTTACTATTAGCGAAAGCGCAAAATATCTAGGAGTGATCCTGGATAGTAAGCTCAACTGGAACAAAAACACGGAAGAGCGTATTAAGAAGGCAAATATAGCACTCTTTGCGTGCAAAAAAGCTATTGGAAGAAGGTGGGGTTTCTCTCTGGCTAAATACGGCAGTAGTTAGGCTTATTCTGCTCTACGGAGTATGTGTATGATGGCTGGAACTAGAAAGGGCTTCTACTCTTAAGCAAATGCATAAGGTGCAAAGGAGTGCTGAACTGTGTATCAGTGGAGCTTTACGTAACACACCGACGGAAGCACTAAACGTACTGCTCTATTTGATAGCACTTGATTTCATTGCGAGAGAGAAGGTAATAGTAGACTGCTGCCTTAGACTGCTGGAATCTTAAGCTTGGCACGGTAGCTCCTTCGGATTCTCGAGGATACTACAATTGCAAGGAAATATACCATCAAATACGGATTACTGCATACCAAACCTTAATTTCTTTAAAAAATTTGACATCATAATACCCACCATACTGCAATGGGACAACCTTCCTCATTATAGAGAAAACGCTATAAATATCTTTACAGAAGCTTCTAAGCTGGATGGTCGGATAGTGGGAGGAGTATTTTCACCGGATCTGGGGATTAGAGAATCCTTTAGGCTGTCCGAACATTGTAGCGTTTATCAGGCATATATGCTGGCTATTCAGGAAGCTACGCTTCT
The DNA here is from genome assembly GCA_035044765.1 of Leucophenga montana. Classification (NCBI taxonomy): domain Eukaryota; kingdom Metazoa; phylum Arthropoda; class Insecta; order Diptera; family Drosophilidae; genus Leucophenga; species Leucophenga montana. The sequence goes on from JAWNNQ010001520.1 coordinate 233,900, forward strand.
CCTAAGGTCATACTCACATACACAAGAGCATGTGTTTATCTTCTCGGACAGTCAGGCTGCCCTGAAAACGCTGAACACTTTCAGCTCCAACACTAAAACCACAACGGAGTGCCGTAAATCTCTTAACGAGATTGCCGAGCACATCTCTTTTGGGTGCCTGGTCACCAAAATATAGAGGGAAATTGTGAAGCGGATAAATTAGTAAGAGAGGGTACCACTGCTGATATCCTTCCAGGGAAGGCCACAGTAGGTATACCCTTGGCTACATGTAAATTGCATATCTCAACAAAGATGATCGGTATAGCAACCAATAGATGGTGCAACCTCTGCACGTGCATAATCTCTAGACTCACTTGGGCAAAATATAACCTCAGAACAACAATAACACTACTCCAGCACAAGAGAGATGAAATAGCTGTTCTTGTGGAAGCAATCATAGGCCACTACACAATAGGGAGACATGCCAAATGGCTAGGGTTAAACTTCTGGGACTTCTGCAGAAGCTGTGGAAATGCCGAGGAGGAGGAGACGGTCGAGCACTTGCTATGTCACTGTCCGGCATACAGTGGGAAGAGACAGACGTTATTAGGTCGCCCCTTCCTGAATAATTTAACTGAGATCTCGGAAAAAGAGATTAAACATATCTCGACGTTCTTGACACTGACAAAGTGATTCTCAGAGTAGCTGCGGTTGAAATAGGAAATATATATGGTATCACAAGGGGCCTATGTTGGCCTTAGTGACAATGTGGGGTTCAACCATGTTGGGCATCCTAACATAACCTAACCTAACGTTGAGCAAATGAATTACATTTAAATTTCATACTTCAGTGTGCTGGCTTCACGAAAACAAAATCTAATTTTCTTCTTTACCAAAAATTAGTTTGGGCAAACGAAGTTCAATCTTGGATAAACCTAGGTGAACGTTGGCGAAACGACTTGCTTATTTAAATATGTATTGTACATTTCGTACTTCGGGACAACCAAGATACAAAATTTGTAATTTAATTCCAAAAATTAAAAAGAAAGTCATAAACTCTTTCATTATTAAAAATTTGTGATGGGTGGGCTAACGAAATTGAAACTTCGACTAACGTTGGACAAATGAACTGCATAACAAAAAATAATTTTCACACTTCGGAATGCCAGCTTCACACAGTTTAGACAAACAGACAGATGGCTAGGTTGACTCGTCTTGTCGTGCTGATCACGAATATATATACTTTTTGGGATCTCCGATGCATCTTTTAAGGAGTTGCAAACATGACTAAACGTGGCTTAATTATAATACGAGTATTATTTACACTCATTGTGGAGAGTATAAATATCGATATATCATCAACAATTCTAGTTCACACAGTCTCTAATTCGAACTGTTCAGAATTTTATATATAATTTATGTGATGTACTTCGTCCTCTGCTGGAATACTGGTTTCAACTTCATCAATACAATCGATTTTTTCCGGTTTCACAGAGCCAGATAGCAGCAAAGTCAAATAGTATATTTAAGTGCATTTACACTCAATTTAAAGTTTCTGGTAAAACCCTCTGGTAAAACTCTATTAATGTCAGCAGTGTTTTGCGATTTCAAACGCAAGTTTATCATAATATCTTTCAATCTAACTTCAAAACTAATCAAAATTTCACTGAAAGGGACAGCAAGCTCAATCAAGCTCAAAAATCTGAAAGTAAGTGAAAATAGTAGCACGGCTCTATAAAGCTCTCAGTTAGACGTGGATGTGTGTTCAACGATAATTAAATTAAATAAAAAATCTAAACTAATTCTCAAACAATAATTGACTTAATGGCAATTTTGAACAAGATAACTCGAAACCAAACGAGTTTTAAATTTTCGTACAGATTATATGCTTTTTCACACTATGTGCGCAGGGTTTTAAACGAAAATTCAATCAAATAAAATAATTAATTCCACAATTGCCAGTACATTCCAATCAGAAACAAAACAACAACAGAAAAAACTAATTAAAATTAAAATCAATTTTCAAATATATTTAAAATTGTATACGGCCGCATTGTATTATGCGCTCAATGACCTTCAGTGGCGCGGTATGCGCTCAACCGCTCTAAATTTCCTCCATTGCCGTACACCACTTTACGCACTCTAGGTCGACAAACAGCATAGCTTTTGCTTTAATTACTCTTGTGGAAAATTGCCTGAACTTTGTTTATGAGTTTGTATTTATTTGTGTCTGTGTTTGTTCAAACACGTGTTTTAGTGTGAATGGGCAGTTAAAAATGAAAATGGTTGAATGGAAGAAAACTGAACTGCGGAAAAAAAATGCAAAGAAAACCACAACGGAAAACACATTCGCACTTCATGGTAATAAACATTCGTTCACATATGTGCATGTTTATGTACAAGTATATACATATATGATACGATATGTATATAAATATAACGACTTGTAACAATCGAAACAAAGCGATTTGCTCTACGTGTGCAGAAACCACCAAAGGGAACGACAATCAGTCAGCCAGCAAGCAAGCCTGAGAGTCGATTGAGCCACTCGCCTTGCAAAACTTTCAGCCACTAAACGCTCACAAACTGAAACTACTCGGAACAAAATAAATAGAAAGCTATGCTTTCTGGGCTGGTTGGCAAGTGATTCCGTTGCAAAATATCGAACAAACTATTACCAACATTCAACTACTAGTTTTAACTGCGCCAACTATGCCAATGCGAAGCAAAATACTCACATACTCGCACTCACTAACTGCCATAGTCGCACAGTGGCTCAAAACTTTGAAAAAAGTTTGGAAAAACCATAACTTCTCAACGAATAATGTTAACGCATATTAAGTTATAAAACCAAAGATAATTTATTTTTTCTTTATACCTATGTCCTTTGTTTGTATCTCTTATATAAAACAATGAGTTTTCAAATTATACTATGTACCCATAGTGTATATTTGGTATATTTCGTTTGTGTCAATTGTATTGCGACCTTGAATTAATAATGAGCATTTCACACAAGAGGCCGCCACTAGTTTATAAACCAATATTCGAGTTTCCAATTTCTTGCCGCTAAAACCTATTGTCAATGAGCGTCTTTGGCAGCTTGTGTCCTGTGTTTGAAACATGTCGAATTTCGTACCAGATAAAGTGTTTTTGCGGGGAGTTCTTCTTCATTACTTTAATATGAAGAAAAGTGCGGACGAGGGTCATCAAATCTTAGTAGAAGTTTACGGCGAGCATGCTCTAGCTGAAGAATCGTCGTGTCGGAGGTGGTGTGGTCGCTTTAAAAGTTTTGATTTTGAGCTCGAAGTTAAGGCTCGGAATTGGAATCATTGCTCTATATGGACCGATGCCAAACGCTGCAGGAGTTGTCAGAATCATTGAGAGTGGATGAGTCGACAGTCAGCAAACGTGCCATACGAGTTGAAGCCTCGAACGCCAAAAAAGAAATGGTTTTTTGCATCGCATTGTGACTGGCGATGCAAAGTGGATCCATTACGACAACCCCAAGCGCAAAATGTCATGGGTTTTGCCAGGACAGTCATCAATATCCGCGTTTGAGCCGCGAACTGAAGCAAAGACCTACTTAGAAACGCTGAAATGGCAGGTCCTACCCCACCCTACTTGTTCAGGTCGATGACACGTGGCCTGTCCCAGCAGAAGTTCATTTCATATGAACAATGCAAATTGATCAGAATTTTTTATTTCAAGCAATTTGAAATTTTTAAAAATATCATTTTGGCACAACCGAACAACTCGAAATTTGATTTTTGCCATCAGTTTTCGTCAAACGAGCCAGAGCCACTGTGCGTCGCTCATAGTAGTTAAAATGATGCGAATGCAGGAAGGTGGTTGGGTGGTGGTGAATAACTTTCAGAATGCTGTCTCAGCCAATTTTTGTATGTTTCTGTAGTTCTGAAGTAGTTGATACAACGCTGCACTGTTGGTGCTACTAAACTACGCCATTAATGGCTTTCTCGTCGCTGTTCCAGGTTGATTGAATTGAAATTTCAACGAACGTACATATGTCCTTCATTTTATGTGCTGAAAGCATGCTATTTAAGCATGTTAAATGCTTTAATATGCACTACGAAACTTTTGATGCGTTCAGAAAGACGTTTTAATTAAAATTTTGCAAAGACCACAAAGGCGAATGCTGATCTCCTGTCATTTCCGTATTGGCAAATGGAGAGCGACGTGTCAGCATGTATCGGCTAATCGCATAAACTTGTATTTGTAAAAAAAAAAGAAGCGAAAAGTCGTCATCTGCATGTATTTCAACTTGACGAAAGGACGAACAGTCGCTACGGTCAGACGCTTGATATCCGCAGTGCATATCCTGTTTGTAATCGATTTGAAAATAAGTATGCTGCAACACGAAGGACCTCTTACTGAACTTTATGTACTTGGCTACAGCAGTGCCAACAGCAGCGTGTAAATTATGGTAGCGAGAAGCGGTAAGTGGCATGCTACGTTGACGTTGACGTCGACATCGCCATTGCCGCTGTCGTTGACAGTACATAGTAGCAACAACTTTAAAACTTTCAACGCGGCAGTTGAGTAGAAAAAAAAAACGAAAAATTAGCTATGAACGTGCAGGCATGCGACAAAAACTTATACTACAGAAATGCTTTAAGAAAGCGACATGTAAAGTATTAGAGGGGCTGTTTGCTTTGGTCTGGTTTGGACTGGTGTGAAGTTAAGTAGATTGAGCAAATAATGGTGGGGTAGCATTCGCTTCTGAGTGCTAAGCAAGTAAAATCAATAAAAAGCTTGTTGCTTAACAGCAGTGGCACCAACAACTACAACAAGGATAACGCCAACATTGCCGCCAGCAACAGCAGCAACAATAACAACGTCTATGACAATGTACTCTTACCCAATATGCTACACTAGACAGCATAGTTTATGCCACATTTTTTTTTATAAAACGCCGGCACTGAGTTATTCTATATTATGCTTAAGCGTTGCGAGAATTCAAACGCCCAGTTAGACTGCAAAAGGAAGAGTTTAACTGCCTTTAATAGTCAACTTGAAAGGACAAACATGTAAACCGTAAAATGACTACAATGCAAGAGAGCACCCATTTTAATAATAAAGTTTCACTCGTATCATTTGCATGTTTTACTCGACGCTGTAACTTGCCATGATGATTTTTCTTTAATGTCCGAAAATAAATAACAATAGAGCTGTAAAAATCTACCCGTCACTACACAGTCCCCACAGAAACGAACTCTCGCTAAAGTAACATTTTTCGAATAATTTTTGAATCAATATAATTGACAAAAAGCTTTCAAAGTGTTTCCTTTTTGTAAAATTGAAAACTTATACACTGCCAAAATGCTGGGCTAAATTCAACATTATTTCTTCTACGAAAAGCTAATTTTGAAGTAGGTGGTGAAGTTTATGCTTTACTAATCAGTTCATTAAAATAAAATAAAACCAAATTATTTGCCTGGAATAAAATGAAAATGACACAGAGAATACTTTCACTATAATATTAATAATATCATTATAGAGATCTTTATCAAATAATCGAGAACGAAAGTTCGACTGTCACAAACTGAGCGACTTGTAATGGGAAATGCTATTCGAAAAAGATTCGTTAACAACTGCCGTTATCGATAGTTTTTTCCAAAAAAAATCTCGTGTACATTTTCGATATCGATATTATTTTCGAGCTTTTGATCAGCTGGGCATTGGAAAACACTATATTGTTTACGGCTATAGTATACAGGTTGGCATATAAAGGGTTGTTACAAAAAATGCTTTTGCCTCAAAGTCTCCAACTTACTTTTTTATCATATCGTATATCTTAATTTTATGTTTGGGTAATTAGTGTTTGTTAAAGTATCTCAATAGAACGGACGGAAGCATCGGAGACCGCATAAAGTATATATGTACATACATATTCATGAACAGCGCGACAAGAAGAGTCGATCGAAGAGAACGCCTTGACTATTGCACTTACTTCATTTAAATTCATTAGGTTGAATACTCAAAACTTGCTATTCAAATTTTATATGTCAACAAATGCGCGTTTGCAGCGAGAAAAAAGTTAAATAATTCTTTGCGTTACTTTTTATCATGGTAAATTTATACTAAAGGTGGCGTATTCCTCTCAGCTGCGTTCTTTTTCATTTCTTATTTGTCTTTTGTCTTACATTTTTTTATTTGTTGCGGAATTGGCATTTCAGTTTTTGTTTCACGTTCAAAGCATTTAAGAAAGTCACCACAACGGAATACGTGACCTTATAGAAAAATCAACCTTGCTTTGTATTATTTCTATGATGTTGGAATATTGTAGTAATACTAACAATAAAGCATGTTAAAACTACTTACGAATTATTAGAACTTTCACTTTTTCCAATATTTTACTAAAAAGTTCATATTTAAGCTCCAACTTTTGTCAATAATAGTGAAATGTATTGATTACCAAAACTTTGCATTACAATTTATTAATCCACGAACGTTCAAATATTTAGAAATATATGTAGCACAGTGCTAACCATACAAAAAAAGAGAGAGAGAGAGAGAGAGAGAGAGAGAGAGAGAGAGAGAGCGAGTCGCAAACGCAATCGACAATTGACCAGTAAATGTTAGGTGTTGCAGCAACAGCAGCTGTTCCAGCATAGATGCCGCACATCAACCCACCCACCGCCTCTCCATTTGCACTTCATTCAGAACGCAGCACAGTCGTTGTCCACAGGCATTTCCTTTGGCCCCAAACATGACGACATTTTATTGTTTGCTCCATGAGTACGAGTATTTATTGTATGTATGAATGGGCGAATGGGGTTATGCATTTGCAGTTGATGCTTTGCTTGCGTGGGTGCAAATGAGAGTGGGCCAGATTGGGTTGTAAATACGACCATTTCTATACACGCAACATTCATTGTTGCCAACGTTTGCTGTTGCAAATGCCATTGTTGTTGGTTGGTCGTTGCCAATGACAACAACATATTTTCAACACCAACAAACCGAATAAAAAAAGGCGAAAAAATACGACGAAGTAAAAAAATTTGAAACATGCATTCAATCAGACATTGAATTGAAAATCCATTAACGAGAACAGTGCAACGCAAAGCAGTGAAGTGCAACAGAGCATAGCAGTACAAACCAGTGCGAACCAGTGTACCACACAACATGTGTGCAAGCCAGGCAGGATATCAGAACAGCACGGAGTAAATGTGGCAGCAGCTGAGCTGGACTCAAGTCAAATTCTCGGCGACACTATTTTCACGGAACTATAAAAACAAATTTACTGCAACTTGTATGCAAGCTTCATTCAATCCCCCCACGCATACTATGTAACCGAGTGCAGGCATTCGCCAAGGACACTAAGCTAAAGCAGCGTGAGTCAGCACACACAGCTACGAAAATTTACACACATATGCACTTACTTGCATGCTCATGTGAAGTGTATAATAAATAACAAATTTATAAAGGCGTAAAAAAATCAGAAAAACTCGTTAGTGCAGCGCGTAACGATACTGTAGATACTGTGCAGTGCGGACGGGGCACGAAAATCATATACATACATATAAAAACCAATAGTGACGCGTTATCCTGCCGATTGTATAATCAACGTCGAAATCGCTGAAAAAAAGTAAATAAACTCACTTTAAGTTAAATCACAGCAGCGCACATCAGACATCGTCGCCGAAGCGAAAGCGGCGTCAGCGATGTTAACTTGCGTTTGTCGTCCCGTATCGGGAAATCTTCCAAAAATGCCGCCATCAATGATGCCGGCACCAAAGCCACGCGCCTACGTTGGCATTGCTAGTGGAGATCCCATGGCGGTAGTGACAGCGGAGCCCAAACTGAATGTAAGTTTCTGAACTAAAGACAACGATGATGATGATGATAGGAGAAAGAGCACAAATTTAATCTATTTTGACTTGAGTTTTTGTCTCGAAAAACCGAGTGAACGAATGACAATGAACGCACCAACGACAGGAGTTCAGCATTCGAAAAGCTGAAATCTCTAAATTAGCTTTCATTTTTCATAGGGAAACATAACTTGATTTATTATGAGATTTAACGCTTGTGATTACGCCTATACTCTTATGCATTGAGAAGACAGAGCTACAATGGACTTGAAAATTATAAATTATAAATTTTATTTGCCATTTTTGCCACACACACTTTTGTTCAAACTCTCAATTTTTTTATTTTATTTTAACTTTATTTTTTACATTTTGATACCACGTCCGTATTCATCGTACCAATATATCAAAGCACCTTATCTGCTAAAGTCCGTTCTCGCTGCTTCGGCGTGAGCCGCCTGAAAGTATGCATGAACGTTCATGGAATATTTCAATTCGAATCATATTTTTTTTTTTTTTTTGCTTCTCTCTACACAGGTGCCTGGCAGGCTGACGTCAGCCGAACTGAGGGCAATGGCGCTGCGACAGCAACAGCAAATCGACTCACACAGCCAATTGCTGGCGACAAAGGAGCAACGCTTACGTTTTCTTAAATCACAGGAAGTACGAAGCGCTGTAGCCAGTGCAGAAGGGGAACGGCTGCGTCGTCTAAGGGAGCGTGTCGAGGCCCAGGAGTCAAAACTGCGACGTTTGCGCGCGCTGCGCGGTCAAGTGGATCTACAGAAGACCTACAATGTAACGCTGAGTAAGTGAATTAACACCATCAGTCTCATCAGTAGATATGTGCAAAGGTAGGTAGGTAGGTAAATGTGCCCACTGTAGTTGAAGCACCTAGTGTCACTTGTGACTATTGTCCGAGCCAAGAACGTTGAGTCAAAGCCAAGTGATATATCCAAGCATATATTCACCGTACTTATGCTACTATCCTTGTAAGTGTTGGAGAAAGGATTAGGCGTATACGTATGTAGGTATATATATCTGCCTGTGTGTGTGTGTGTTGTAAGGGTTAGTGTATGTGTGAGCGTGCGCTCAGCAGGATTAACATGTGTTAAAAAGTATGTTGAGTGTCGACGCCGAGCGGATAGCTGCAAATCAGCCTAAATTTATGTACGGGTATATCTGCCACTTTGTTGTCCTCTAAGCCAAGGTGGAGCATTAATTTTGTATGAGTGTGTGTGTATGTGTGTGTGTGTGTGTGTGTGTGGTTGCCCCTGGCAGTGCATCTAAATTGTAGAAGTTGCCAGATTTATTTCGAACACATACATATAAACAGACAGCCGCACAGTTTGGTGGCAGGACAACCGCGCAAAACGCCAGCACACGTTGCTTTTTAGAATATTATGACAATCAGGCAGAGTTGTGCTAACTCTAGTATGTCATTTGTTGGCGTTACTGCTGATAATTAGTTTATTTAAGCTATGAAAATGTGTCGTGTGCGCATTATAGTAGCACATGCGTTTGGTTACAGTTTAGATACATATAATTAATTATGTAAATTATTTCATAAATGGCAACTATTACAATTATTGTTGAATTTAGAAATGTTTAATTTTGCTACAGGCAATGACCTCGATTCGATACGCGCACTCTTCAGCGAGAAAGAGAAGGAGCTCAGTTTGGCCGTTGCTAAAGTGGATGCGCTCACGCGACAACTGGAAGATTTACGACGCGATCGACGCTGTCCCATAAATCTGCTGGCAACGAGCAATGGCGGAGTTCCACAAGCGTTACCGCCGCAGGCATCGCGCGAATTAGAAAAGCTGCGTCGGGAATTAATGGTATGTATATACTCATGTATGTATGTGTATACACAGTTTTGCACGAAAATATTTTGTCAAAGCAAAAGTTGTTTTAAACTCAATATTTTCTCTACAAAAATTAGTACACTACATCATATCTATGTATATTGTTTTAGCAACAAATTTTAATTAGTTTTATTAATTTTATTAACGAAAAGTATAAATTTGAATATTAAAAACAAAAATCTTAAACAAAAAGAAAAATGTTGAAAAAATTTAGTTGTCAGTCGGTATATAAAAATCTGTTTCGCCTCAAAATCTACAAATTTCATACATTAAATAAATTTTTTTTTTTTCAATTCAATATTTAATTGTATTGACCAAAGCTCTTCAATATTCCGTTTGTCATAGAGCAAAATATAAAATTACCTACATGTAAAACTATTCACTATTGAAGGGCGCCATGCAGCAATCAAATGCGTTTGGCACATATCGCAAAGTAATATTAAAGCTTTCTTCATGCTGCTACTTTAATGCTTCTACATTGAACTGCATTATGTGGACAAACATTCAATACACATATGCTACTTAAAACAGAAAAATAGAAAGAAATATAAAATTCGTTCGCCATGCGTACAATTGTATCTTATGTCGTATGCTGTATTGTTTTCAATCAAGCAACAACAACAACAACAATGAAAGAAAGAGATAGAGAAATTTCAAATCACATGTGCAGGCTTTTCTGATTTTCATTTGCTGCAACGTCTCGTGTCCCTGTCTTTCCATTTCAGGATACTGAACCATCGATTTTGCTGATCTGACGTTTTAACAACTATTTTCTACGTTAACCCCCAAACCTGCCATGAAGTGTGAAATGGTATTATCAGTTTGTCTGAAAGTTTGTAACGCATTAAAGGAGGCTTGGCAGTTTAAGATTGACCCGAGTGTAAAGATTGACCCGCCACACCCACTTTTTGGGGTAGCTCCCATACAAACCTACTGTAAGAAAACTTTTTTATTAAAATCAATGAAATGAATGTGGTGCCTTTTTATGGTCAGCCGCTTAACATACATAGACTAACGGGCGTGACCCGCCCACTATTTGGGATAGCTCCAATATAAACCTGTGGTCCACTTTTGATTGTTTGTAAGAAAAACGTCTATATTAAAGTCAATATTTGGTTGAAATGCGATATGGTGACTTTTTAGAGACAGCCGCTTAAAATACAAAGACTAATGAGCGTGACCCGCCCACTTTTTGGGGTAGCCCCCATACAAACCCAGTGTGCAATTTTGTGTTGTGTATGAAAAAATGCATAATTTAAATCAATATTAGCTTGAAATTTGATTTGGTTAATTTTAGTGGACAACTGCTTCATATACATATACAAATGGGCATGTCCCGCCCACTTTTTGAGGTAGTCCCATATAAACCTACAGTTCCATTTTTATGCATTTGTATGGAAAACGTCAATATCAACTTGAAATTCGATATGCCGGCATCTTACACATCTACTACATCGTTACATACACATCTACTAGTGAGCGTGCACCACCCACATTTTGGGGTAGCCCCTATTTAAACCCCCACTTTTATGTATTACAATACTATTCAAAATTTCGTGTGAATAGTATAAGAGCTTCTGTTCAACCGAAGTTAACGTTTTTTCTTGTTTTAGTTTTATCTTCGTAGTCGGGAAGAACACAGGTTTTCCGTTGTTTATACTAGTAGCGAAGAACAATCGCTTTTTACAGTGTTGCACGAATTTTTTCAAACAATTCTTAACATACACTTGTTCATTTCTATGCCACGTGAAACCACGGCATCACGCCCTTCTTTAAATTCTCTAGTAAGTGCCTTTTACTATTCTTTGCCATATATGGACTGCCCACTTTGATATTTTATGTTATTCAGCCGACTTTACTTCAATCAAGATATTTAGCTATATTCGATATTATTTTTCTGATCTAGAATAATATCTTAAACTATGGTTAAAGTATAATTTTATTTTACCAGCCATATTAAATTTACCATATTAGATAGATTAAATTTTAAACAGCTACGTTGACAATTGTTTCGGGTTCATCTACGACACTGCGTCACTATTATTAGGAAATTAACCCGCTTAAAACACATATTGAATTTGAACAATATACGTATTTCGCTTAATAAAAGTTACATTATTGAATACAAAATTTAATAACAATTTCAAAGAAATGCTATATTTTGGTTAGAAAAAATTAAAAAAAAAGAGTTTTTTGCTGTCTTTTTTTTTTAACTCTACGTAACATCGCAGTTTTTAATTGTAACTATTCTTGATTTATTTTTTCGAAATTTTTACAGTACCGCAATCAGTTGTCCTTACAGCAGGATGCGCGTTTGCATATGCAAAGAGAAGCGCTACAGCAGCGTCAAGCCGAACTGCGTTCTGTCGATCAGCGTATCTATGAGTTACAGACACGTTTGCAGCGCAAGAAGCAAGCGAATGTGCAACTATCAGGCAACCAACAACAGCAGCAGCATCAACAACAACAGTTGCACGTACAACCAACATCATCAATGCAGCAACAGCCGTCCGTACAACTACTGGCCACAACGCAACAGTTGCAGCAGCAACAACAACAACAACAACAGCAGTGGCTTTTAGCAACGAACAGTAAACAGTAATTTCCAAGCAAATCTCGCCAAACACGGCGTCGCCGCACTCAAACAGCAACTGCTACAGAAGCAAGCGAATCAACTAGCCGCTACAGCAGCAGCGGCAGCGGCAGCGGCGGCAACGTCCAATGGTAACGCCGGCAACTTTAGCAATGTGATCAGCCGTGAATCCAGTCGCAGCAATATCACACGTGGCAATATTGCTGCCGTAGAGCCTTACATACACACACCGCAGAAATCCACCATAACTCCGACAGCGAGCTATTTGGGCATACTCAAGCATGCTGCAGCTACGGCAAACACAAATCAGCAGAATCAACTAATACAGGATTTGACGCATGTCAAGATGAACCTGGCGGCGCATGCAAATGCCACAGCAGCAGCGGGTCAAATGAATGCGCCTAGCAATGCTTTTTTCAATGCAACCGGCGGCGGCAGCGAAAGCGATGAGTCCAAATTGGCCAAGAAAATGCTGACAGCAAATTTGACTGGTAAGACGGGTTCAGCTGCAGCAACCAAATCTGCTGAGGCAACCAAACCAATTGAACCCATGGATAGCACCACACATATCTATGCAGAAGTTGGACCTAAAAAACGCGATCTTATCAAGGATGCGACTGCTAATCTAGAGGCACAGCAAACTAACGCACCCATCGTGAGCCAAGGCACAAGTAAAATACCTAAGAGTATTACGTCTAGCAGCAATAGTGGCGCAAGTAGCGGCAGCAGCAGCAGCAGCAGCGCTTCCGCCATGATCAGTAGATTAAATCAAGCGGCAGCAGCAGCCAATGCACAGCTGAAGGATTTACGCAACGCCACTGAGACAGCAGACAAGAAGAATGAAATCGCAGTGACCAGCGAAACGCTCTCAGAGAAGAACACACAACAGCTGACGGTACACAGCATGCCTTTGGGTACTGCAAGTAAATCAGTAGCCATGGCAGTCTCCAATGCGGTAAGCACTACAGTTGCAAATAGCAGCACTAACACGAACACAACAACGTCTGCTCTAAGTGAGAGTCTACTGCTAAAGCCGAAACCGCTGCAGCAACATGCCGGCAACTTGGCGGTACCGCCACGTAAACCCATTAGCAGCGTAGCACCCACTTCGGTGAGCAGCAGCGCTAGCGCCATACCCAAAATGATCACCTACAGTCCAAAAGTAAATCGCGTGGCACCGAATGTAGTACTGAGCTCTGCAAGTGCGGCCGCTGCTGCTGCAGCTACAGATCGTCCCGCACTGCCACCGAAGCCAAGTAAGATGTCACCCACGGAACCACCAAGCCATATTCCAGAACCCAGCCCTAGCTGCAGCAGCAGCAGCACATCGAGCAGTGTCAGTCTGCCACAACGAAAATTGGATGCATCTGCGGCCTCCATGCTGGGACTGCAGTCGCTTAATATCAATGATAATTTGCCCATCAAAGCAAAACCGCTTACCATACGCAAGCAGCCGCTCTCCGAGCAGCCACGCCTCAAGTTCAACAATGGCAATGGTAATGGCAGCAGTTGCAGTAGCAGTAGCAGCAATAGCAACAGCAGCAGTAGTGTGCCAAAGCCGGCAGCATTGCTGCAAACAACTACACGCAAACCATCCGATATAACCAACGGCTCAGCTTTGCACTTTAGCACGGACAATGTGGCACACAAGAAGGAGAGACAGACGCAATTGCGACAGCAGCAACAACAACAACAACAACAACAACAACAACAACAGCCGCAACAGCAGCAGCAGCAACAGAAGTCTTTATCGCCCAATAATGCCAATGCAACGCAATATCCATCCAATGAACAAACTCAAAATTCGCCTGACAGCAGCCCCAATAGCACAAGCTCAATGGATGAGCCTGATCGCATGGAACAGCCACAGCAGCGCGAAACTTCACCCAATCAAAGCGGCGATGCAGTGAAACAACGCTTGCGCACCACTTCCAATTCGGCCGCTGGCGGCACAACGAAACCGAAGCTGGCGCGACGTGTTAGTTTCGATCCGCTGGCACTGCTACTCGATGCAAGTCTTGAAGGTGAACTGGAATTGGTGAAAAAGACCGCCATGCAGGTGGCTAATCCGAGCGCTGCAAACGATGAAGGAATCACAGCGCTGCACAATGCCATCTGTGCTGGACACTTTGACATTGTCAAGTGAGTTGTAAAAGTAAATTATTAACAATATTCATTCATTATTTAACGCATGCATATTCTTAAAGATTTCTAGTAGAATTCGGCTGCGATGTAAATGCACAGGACTCGGACGGCTGGACACCGTTGCATTGCGCTGCCAGCTGTAATAATCTGTCCATGGTTAAGTTTCTGGTGGAAAGCGGTGCCTGTCTATTTGCGGCGACACTTTCCGATCACGAAACGCCAGCGGAGAAGTGCGAAGAGGACGAGGAGGGCTTCGATGGCTGCTCGGAGTATTTGTACAGTAAGTTCTAGCTTAGATTTTGTATTTAGTTTTACCTATTTATTTTTTTTTTTTTTTTTTTTTGTGGGTATAAGATGTTCACACCTCGTTGATTAACAGCTTATTTGATGAGAAAAGAAAAAAAGTTAACTTTAAAACTTAATACTGAGATCGATGACAATTTTTTAGACCGAAAATTCGTCATATAAAAAATCTTTGCCAAACAACAATCAACAATTTTCGGCACGAACTGTTTTTCATCAAGTATTTAGATAACAAAAATGTATGCTACCGAAAATTCTTGATTTTCACAAAAAAAAAACAGGTGACAAACAGTGTGATTTCCGTTAGAAAAAACGTAAAAAAATCAATATGTGCGGACTTTTCACCTAATAAATATGTGATTTTAGTATTTCATGTTGATTTGGGAACACTGTTTTCTGTTTGTTTGACATAGCAGTAATAATTTACAATTTTGGTAGCGAATATTTTCATCGTTCTCAGTATTGGGCTTAAAACGTTTAAACAACATTGTGTATAGGCTAATTATATTTAGTTACTTAATTAAATTAGTAATGGAAGCGGTTACCGCTTTTGAAACCGCTTTTGAAAGCGTCTTCTGCTTGTGTTGATAGCAAGAGCTGAAGCCGGTTAATGTTATTACGAAGGCCACAATTGTGTCTTGAGCTGTGTCGATTAAAATCGTCAAAAACAGTTAACATGTCCCGAATTATAGCTGTTATGCACAAACCACGGGAAGTCATTATACCTTAAGGATTATTTTCATTTTGCAGTCGTTTATAATTCGCAAGCGGTTCTATCGCCGAACAAATAAAGCATAATAATCTATTGATACATTTTAAGCTTTATTTTGTTTTTGTTTCTTTTTTATGTTGTTTTTTTTTTTCATTTTTGTGTAAATTTGAATGCAAGAGCAAATATGTTAACACTATTAGATCTATGTTTGCCCAGTTAACTTTGTTTTTGTAGAGTAGATCAATTATGCCAGATCTATTACTGCACTTGTATTTAACGCGATATATATCAATGATCATATTTATATGGTTGCAACAGGTGCCAAAAACCGTTGGAATCAATTAGAGGAATTTCCTGTAACTACAGTATTATCAGCGTAAGTTGGGAGCATTGAAAATATAGCATATAAGTTACGTTTTTTTTTTACCGCTAGCAGCTAAAAACAATATCAGAGTAAAAAATACTTAAGAATAATAAAGTTAATCGGTGCATCAAGAATGCACGACCGGCTCCGGTGTGCTAAATTATTCTCCGAAAACAAACTGTAATTGAGGGGGGGGGATGATGTTCCATTCCCTTCCTTTTTCAAGAAATATTATTTCAAATATCTTCAAGATTTCAGCAGCATACTAATAACAACACTCTTCCGCTGTGAATGTAGCGTTATATTGTATGAGGAACCAGGAATAGTACACTTCGAGCAGCTACTTAACTGATTGTCCAACAGTCAATACCACTCAAGTTTTTCGATATTTTAGTGTATTGATTTAATGTTCTATCTGCGCATAAGTGATATGGGTAACATTAGCAATGTGTAATCATTAGCAGGTGTTGCCTGCTCGGTCTTCCAAATCATTCACAAAAGTCTCAGTTTTCTTAACATTATTTCACATATAATTTTAATACTATATCTCTATTATTTACTACGCTTATTCTTCTAGGCATTCAAGAGAAACTGGGCATTTTGCATAATGGTGATGTCTATGCGGTATTCTCGTATGATGCACAGAACAACGACGAGCTTAGCTTCGGCGTAAATGATCCTTTGACTATTCTGCGCAAAAGCGACGATGCTGAGAGCGAATGGTGGTGGGCAAAGAACTCCCACGACGTGGAGGGCTATGTGCCACGTAATCTGCTAGGCGTAAGTTTAAACTGACCGCAAAACTAATAAATCATACACATACTATGTACTCTTCTTTCTCTATTCATGCAGCTCTATCCACGTGTTCCACCGCAGCCAACTAACTACAATGATTAGCAGTTAATACGTCTTTGTGTGCATAAGAAAAAGGCCGGTCGACTGATACAGAAGCACTATATATCCAAGTATATATAATGTCAATTCTGTGCACGTACGCGAACACGCTCAACGAGAACTGTGCAAAAACAAAGTTGCCGGCATAGACGAACAAGAACAGAACAGAGTGCCCGTAAGAAATTACTGAAGCACAACGGCGCGTATTAGTAATAAGCTACTTTGCTCGCAGTATGTTCGACTTATTGTTTTTTTTTTTTTTTTCTAAATATATTTTTCTTTTTTTAGTTTTTTATTTGTCGAAAAGCATAAACAAGAGAAAAATAATAAATGAAATACATACGATCTAAAGAGAGGCATGCAAAATATATTAATAGGCGGCATATGGCATGCAACAAATGTGTCCATAAAATGTGCAACATTTGTAGTTTAGTTTACTTTAGTTTAGTATACATACCACAATAAATAAAGCCTTGCACAAATGTATTCGTGTATGTCTTTCGCTCGCTCCAATAGTATACTCCGGCATGTGGTAGACACTCTTATGCGTAGTTTATTAGGGAGCATTGCACGAATGCATTCGAATATATTCGTTGCATTCTTCTAAATCACTAGTACAATGCACACTCTCATCGCATTTGTAAAATTAAATTTAAGTCGACACATTTATACACAATTTTTTTTTTTTATACAAACATAAAGGGGTTTTCAATATGCACATACTAATTATGTATTTAAATAGAACACCGAATAATTGCGATATTGAGCTGAAATCTATTCTAGTTGCAGTATGCATGTTACTTTTAAGTATTGAAATCAAACTAATTTGTATGACTACCGCGAGTCAATTTTCCACCACTCTTCCACACACATCGGCCGGAACGTTGGCAATTTTGCGTTCGATATTGTTTCTGAGTTCTAAGAAATACAATAGCTTTTAGTCGCATAAGCGAAATGGCCACTCAACCGGACCATGAATATATCAATTTATTGACCAGCTGTGTGGCATGTGGCACCATTTTGTTGGAACCACATATCACTGATGCCAAGTCCATTCAATTCTGACCAACGATAGCGAACTCCATTGACTGTAACATGCCAATAATTTTCATCGACGAGAAAATATGTCCCAATCATGAAATCCATACCACACGTTCACTTTTTTGTAGATGCAATGGAGTCTCTTGAAGCACATGTGGGTATGTAATGCATTTTTTGCATATTGATAAAGCCTTGAAGCGAAAAATAAACTTCACTGCTGAAGTAGATTTTTCAAAGAAACTCATGTTTTTCTTCAAACTTTTGCAGATCCAAATCGGAGAAGTTTCGGCACTTCAATATATAAAGAGGCTTCAGTTCTTAAGTTAATTTGATCTTGTATCTTTATGCAAAACTTGCCCCAATGTGGTTTTAGAGATTCCCAATGACTGTGAAACTTATGGACACGGACCAAGGTTGTGTTGTCTCACTGACACTGTAAATATGTGTTGACTCCAATTTATACATTACAGCACGCACAGTCTGTCTGGTGGGATGGTTTTTAGGAATCGAAAATTGGAGTTAGCGCTCTTAAAGTTCCGATCACAGCGACTCAGAATTTCGTTAGTAATCTTTAATAATTTCCAAACGTTGCTTGTTCGTGAACTTCACCAAATGTAATCCTTGACTGACATTTTGACGTTTCTGACAGATCCTGAAAAACAATGAAGGGTTACTATTAAAATACAAAATTATTATGTTCCTAATGAAAACCCCTTTACAATACATAAATGCATCTAAATAATTCGCTTTAATTTACAAAACCGCTTATCAACACATTGAACAACAAAAGCGACACCATGAATAACAAATTAAAGGCGCATTAATTATAATATACTGATAATTTATTTATTTTTAATTGTAAATGTACAATTTTTCATAATGTATTTAATAATACACTATAATGTATGTTGTATTTAGTTTAGCTACTAATGAATTTAATAATGCATTACGTAATAAATAATATACTTACAAGTAGTATGTCCAATTCATGTGATTTTGCATAAAGCAAAACAAAAAATCGAAGTAAAAATAAAATCACATTTATTGCAAATATTGTATTATGTACATAGGTATGAAAGTGCATATATATATATATATATATATATATATATATATATATATATATATATATATATATATATATATATATATATATATATATATATATATATTTAAAATCGTTTATAGTACTATGTCCTTATATTAAAACTAAATTATAGCATTGCATAATTGAATATGGCTTAGGTCAACCAACCACATGCATTAAAAATAAAATAAAAATCAAAATTTTATGAAACTATATCATTTAATTTGCATTGCAGTTAATAGGACTAAAAGGAGTGTGCTGCTACGGATTTTTTCTCGTAACCTTTACTAAAATGCTTCACATTCATTCTACATTTATTTACACGCTGAACTTGATGGCAGCGATTACCAACGTCTGAAAATGAAGAACATCAAACAGGGCTCTACGTGCTCAATAATTTTAATGGCGTTACGAGGGGTACTATTTTTTTCTGATTTTTTGATTCGTCTTCGGCGGTTAGTTTTACGAATTTCTCCGAAGACTTCCGGCAAACAAATGGTCGTGTACCACTCAGAATTGACCGTCCTACGTTGCTCAAGCGGACCAGTGGCCACATGACCCATTCGGCCGAAGAAACACGCGATCATTTGCTTCGCTGTGCTTCTTCCACGAACAATTTTTGTTGGATTTGGCTCGTCGCGTGCTTTTTTTTGAGCGATTGATTTAGTGGGGTATCCAACGTGAGCAAATTTTTTTTACAGCTAAGTGTTCATGCAAAATCGAATGTATTGAAGTGTAACTAATGTGCAAGGATGCCTCTTGACGATCTTGCATTATCAGTTCACGCACTGCATCGATGTTTTTGGGCACAACAACAGATTTTGGACGACCTTCACGGAATTCGTCGGCGACTGAACTACGACCACGATTGAATTCACTATACTAGCGATATACTGTGGTTTTTGGTGAGTTTTGGTGCTTTATCGCCATACAAAGAACTGAGTTCATTGACACATTCTTGTTCAGATAATCCACGTCGAAAGTTGTGAAAAATAATCCAACGAAAACCTTCCCTTTTTTGGCCAAATTTGCTTTTCTTAACTCACTGTAAACAAAACAAATAGCAATTGTACATCACAACTTTGTGAGTACGTTTATGAAAAAAATGTCAAACATTATTATGGTGTTGCCAGATTTTAGCTTTTAACATTAGTGTTGCCAGTTCCCGAAATATAAATAGCAGCCCTCGTAATCGTTCGTTTCTGCAATCAGTGACTATGAAATTCTTACACAACAATCTTCAGCTATATCATTACTTTTAGTGTTGCTTGGACTTTTGAACTTCAACAACCATGTAGAAGCTGAAATTTACGCAAATAGTCAGGTAAAGGGAATGGCAAATTACACCAATTCCATGAACATTAACTACCGCAGATGTCACAATTAAACGGCAGATAATTTGCTGCATATACTCGCAAATGAGTTGGTGTCGAGTTTAGGACCCGTATGAACAACGAGCTTTATTCCAACGGCTGCACTGGGCTAGTCACCTGATCCGAATGAACCTGTTCTCATATTTTTTCCAACACATTTCTTTCCATTACGATTTTTTCCAATCCCACACATTTTTCTGAAAAGTACGAGTTTTACGTGTCATAAAAAGTTAGTTGTAATTTGTAATGTACAAATTAAATTAAAACTTTTTAATAAATCAGTAGCGTGTGCTGAAAATGACACCGAAACTCAATTAAACTCAATAATTATACAAACTAGTTTGATAAAATTAAAAAACTGTTTGCTTTAAAGTGTGAAACTGTGGCAACGCTCAAAAAGTTTATCATTCACCGAAAAGCCTATTAACAAACAAAATTATTTGGTATAAATTTATGCAAAGACTTATCGAACAACGTTTGCAATTGAGGATATTTATTATATTAAAATCAGTACTCAAGAAATGTGCATAAAGCGTTTCGTCAATTTTAATGTCAAGAAAATCGACCCAATGAGTATGTTATTACAAAAATGGAAATTTCGCATGATTTTACGCGCCAGGCAATTGGTGTGTGTCTGAAGATTATGTTGCAATCAAACTATTCACTAAATTAGTCGATGGTTACTCCAGAAGTATGGCATTTGACGCCATTCTGTTGAAACGTAAGGCCTTCCAGACCATGTGCAAGTACTTTTGGAAACAAAAAATCGTTCGGTGACTGTTGCATTTTCTTTTCCAGCACCTAAACCACACCAAAAAGTGAACTTAAGAGGTTTGTCCAAAAGCCACAATTTTGCTTATTGACAAAAAAGATTGTTGTTGAGTTTTAATTTAAAAATCAAAAATAAAAGTTATAAATAAATCAAAATAACAATCACGGTCTAAATTTTTCTTTATGAGGAAAAACATAGAACATATTTATAACTATTATTTTTGGTTTTTAAAATCCAAAAACTCATTGAGTGATTTTTATTTTATAGAAAGTTTATATCATGGTTGACTATATATACGCTCATATACTGGATAATGGTTGTTGAGCGTCTGCACAATTTTCAGAACGTGAACGTAAAAGAAGCATAACTTCTGTGTGCGGTAGTGCATATTACAAGCACACTATTGCAATACGGTGTGTTTAAAAAGGGGTGACTTTTCAAATTTCGCGGGCTACGTACATTCAATATTTTTTTTTTTTCTGTTGGTACATTTTTAGTTTGCTTTTGACAGATATACAGGTTAGAAAAATAAAATTAAGTGCTCCAACGCACAAAAAATGTTGACTGTATTTAGTGAGAAGTTGCTAAGGATGTCGGCATATCGGTTGGCTCATGCCATGCAATTTTTTCGGATCTTTGTTCCAAAATTTGCTAAATTTTGGACAAAAAGAACAGCACCGTATTCACCGGACTTGGCAGCCTGCGACTTTTTCCATTTTCCAAAACTGAAAAAATCCAAGAAAGAATGACGTTTCCTTACGATTGTGGAGACTACATCGCTGGAAGACCTTAAGGCCATACCAAAAAACGTATATCAGAATTCCTTCGAGGAATGAAAATATAGTCATTCAGTTCAGCTACTTCAAGTCTTCACAGACCTGATCTTGATATCTTAAGTTCGGAAGGCCTCTCTGACACGCTGGACTATGACAACCTCGTGGTTCATATGGGTCCTAAACTCGACGCCAACTCTAAGGGACTAAAAATCGTACGAAGATTCTTTCTATCAAACACTCCTAAAGAGTGTCAGAGTCCATGCTTCTGTGCCATACAGCATGATCGGGATTATCAGTGTCTTATAGATTTTTATCTTTGTACTTCGAGAGAGGGCTCTACCTCTAATTTGCTTGCTGAGCGCAAAGTAGCAGCGATTAGCATGCGTGATTCTTCGTCTTATATCTAGGCCTGCATTGTTGTCGCTGGTGATTTCTGTTCCCAGATAGACGAAGTTTTCTACAACATTGAAGTTGGCTACATTTTGGTGCAATTTTCTAAAAAATAGAACGATTTAAATTATTTTTTGAGTGTATATTTACTAGTATAAATGTAATATTATACATCTATAAATGTGGATCTATACTTGATATTCTCTTATCACTAGGTTCACAACCTAGAATGCCTTGTAACACGTGAATACATTAAGTAGTTGCTGATAAAGCCTGCAACAAAGTGTTTATGGATTGTATAAAATCACTCAGTTAAACTGACTTACACGTGCACTCGTATAAAGACAAACAAACGCATTTCTTATCAATGCTGCTTAAATAACTTTTATTGAATTGTAAAAATTGCATGATACTGCACAATTTTTTATTTAAAAATGAGTTGCTGCAAGATTCTCTTATCAAATTTATTTTACAAAATCGCAAAGAATATATAAGAAATTAAAAACTCAGTTGTATTGGAACGTCTTTGTGAGAAGGTTTAAATTTGGAATTCAATCGATTCTAACTAAAATGGTAAGGAAAGCAACATTTATTTCAATTTGTTAAACTACTACGATCAAAACACCTCAAACTATGCATTCAGAAATTTAATAAATGATACATACAAGTATGATCAAAGGCATAAGTTGGTTGCAGCAGTGCTTCATAGCTATCGTATAATAATCAAATAATTCAAATTGTTTCCATTTAATATATCAATAATAGTTTCTATTCAAGTATTCCATAAAATATTTATAATTTAATTAAATAAGTGTGTGGCTCATTTTGCAGCAAATTGAAATATTGTGTAAATTTCTGCTTATATCCTTGCTTGGCAGTCAGCAAATACAACAAGCTCAAGGGGCACGTATATTGGCGGCATTTATCTTTCCCGGAAAAAGTCATTTTATGATGACCAATGCTATAATGCGAGAATTGCTGCACAGAGGTCATGAGGTAACTTTCATCACTCCCTTCTCATTGGTCAAGGAGAATTTGGGCAAAAATTATACGGAAGTTTTAATACCGGCAATTGATTTCTGGCCTGACAGTGAGCATCTATTTACATTGTTTTAAATTTAATTTAAATTAAATATATCATAATACTCTTCAGACGTCGTGTGAATAGTATTATAATTTTTGAACAACTCGGCTAGACGAATTCAACTAGTTAAGTCCGTCTGTCTGTATGCCAATCAGTCTGTCTGTCTGTATGTCTGTCTGTCTGTATGTCTGTCTGTATGTCTGTCTGTCTGTCTGTCTGTCTGTCTGTCCGTCTGTCTATATGAATAAAAAAACTAGTCCCTTTTATAAATTATCATTCGCTTTTATACTTTTTATTTACCCACTTAAATTGTTTTTATTAAGCTGAAATTTGACATGCATGTGTGAACCCGATGAGAATACAATTTTAATTTTAATATTTAATTCAAAACGGTGGATCCAATATAGTAGACAAATCCAGAAATACTACAGACTTTTAGAGAAACTTAAGGTATGCGCAGTACAGTTCATGTTATGGAACTTTATTAAATATTTCAGAAGATCAGACTTCAAGACTTCTGTCGTTCAGGCCTGTTTAGATGCCTCTACGAATGAAACAACAAGCAGAAAGGCATGCTACTTTGAGAGCATCCGAAACACTTGAACAGTTACTTGCGTGAAGAATTGGAAATGCGGATCTGTAAGCGAAATATTGGCGAGGTTTTATAAGAAGCGTAATTAGTGCCTTGATTTAGAAAGGAGTAAAAAAGAGAATGTAATCATCCGCCGGATCCCATTTAATACACATATACCTCCCGGAGAGACGAATCAAGTTCGTCTGTGGTATGTCTAGTATCTTATACTAAAGACTTTCGTTCTTCGTTCTGTCCATAGTAGTTCCTAAGAATACTCGTTTAAAACACAGCATAGTGCTTATTTGTAGACCTCTGAAGCTAACCATCGAAAAAATAAAGTAAAGGCGCATGTAGAGTATTAAAGTTTCGGTTTTACCGAAGTTAAATTTTGTTCTTGTTATTAATTATTATACTCTTTAGTTAAAAAACTATTTGGCATCGATAGCATTTTGGACCTATCAGACGCTTCAACGTTGAACTTCTTGCAATTGGTCAACGATATTGGCGTAAAAAGCACTGACTTTGCTTTTGCACAACCTGCATTTCAAAAGCTCATACATGACAAGCAGAAAACCGGAAAGTACGATTTACTACTGGCCGAACAATTTTACAATGAACCAGCCTTAGCATTGGGCCAGCTCTATCAAATTCCAATTATAACCGTTTCCACTTTTGGCTACGCCAATTATATGAGCCAAATGGTCGGCATTGTGTCGCCCTGGTCGTATGTGCCACACGTTGACTTGCCGCTGACAGATCGCATGTCGTTCTGGGAACGTGTACATAATAGTTTAATAAGTGGTTATGAAGACTTACAACGCGAATTTGTCTATAAACCAGCACAGAATGCAGTGCTGCGAAAATATTTTTCACATATGCCGGGAGGCGCACCTACAGTCGAACAGTTGGAGCGCAATGTATCTGCGCTGCTGCTGAATAACTACATGCCACTTGCTACTGCCAGACCGACGTCATATAACATGGTCTTGGTGGGAGGATTGCACATAATGCCGCCGAAACAGTTGCCAAAGCACATACAGAAGTTTTTGGATGACGCAAAAAATGGAGCAATCTACTTTAGTTTAGGTGAGTGTTCCTATAAACAGGGTACGCACAAGTTTATCTCTACTGATCAACAAATTCACATTGCTAGGCACTCAAGTTCGCAGCGCAGAGCTCTCTCCAGAAAAACTGAAAACTTTCCTGAAAGTTTTTGCTAGTTTAAAACAGCGTGTTCTGTGGAAATTCGAAGAAGAGCATTTGCCAAATTTACCAGAAAATGTTATGGTGCAAACTTGGATGCCACAGAGTGATATACTAGCACATCCCAATGTCAAAGTTTTCATTACACACGGCGGATTGTTTGGCACACAGGAAAGTGTACACTATGGCATTCCCATGCTCGGTATGCCTGTTTATTGTGATCAACATTTGAATATTAATAATGGCAAAGCAGCTGGATATGCGCTCGGCCTTGATTATCGTACAATTACCGAAGAAAGTCTGAAATGGTCACTCTTGGAATTAATTGAGAATCCTAAGTATAAGACGAATATGTTGCGTGCTTCGCGTATCTTCCGCGATCGTCCGCTAAGTGCTATGGATACTGCAATGTATTGGATTGACTATGTCATCGAACATCGTGGTGCACCGCATTTGGTTGCCGCTGGTGTGGATTTGCCGTGGTATCAGTTCTACTTATTGGATATTATAGGTCTAGCATTATTGTTATTCTTAATACCATTCGCTATATTATGCAATTTATGCTGTAGAAAAAAGTCTTTCGTGCATAACAAATTAAAGAAAAATCAATAAAAACTTTGTGAAAAGATGAAAAATCTGTTAACGCATTTCATATGTCGGTATTGTAATATTCGTCTTAGGTTACGCCGGCTGATTCCTTGATAGAGGTCACATATTGACCAAAATGAACATTAGTGAATTATATACGTTTTACTTTGATTTAAAATGTTCTGAAGAGTATTAGCCAGATTGGTTCATAAAGTCATCGCTTTTGAGCAGTTTTCAATGGCATGTGCTTACTTACTTAGGTGGCTCTAAAACCGTCTTTCGGCCAAGGCCGCACGTAGGAAAGCGCACCTTTCGGTGTAGTTTAGTGCGCGCCGCAGCCAGTCGCTGGCAATCCGGAGCTTCTTCAGGTGATCATAGAACTGATCTTGCCATCTAAAGCTCGGACGCCCACTCTGACGCCGGCCACCTATCAAGTTCAGGTTTCCGTCATAAACATTTAGTGCTGAAGCTTCGGGGTGCATCCGGATCCGGAGGTGACCAGTCCAGTGCAGACGCTGGAATTTAATGCTTCTTCTATGTCTTATAGATTTTTATCTTCGTAGTTCGAGAGAGGACTCTACTTCTAATTTGCTTGCTGAGCCCAAATTAGCAGCGATTAGCAAGCGTGATTCTTCGTCTGATCTCTCGGCTAACGTTGTTGTCCCTGGTAATTTCTGTTCCCAGATAGACGAAGTTTTCTACAACATTGAAGTAGAAATTCTCCATACTCACAGACCATCCAAGACGTGCTGATGGTCTGCGAGTGGACACCAAGTACTTCGTCTTGTCCTTGTTCATCGCTACGCCCATGAGACGTGACTGTTTCTCGATCTCCGAGAACGCCCTGCTTACTCACCGTTCGTTGGTACCAATGATGTCTATATCATCAGCAGATGCGAGTAGCCTCACTTCCTTATGGAAGATCTTGCCCGACCGTTCTACGTATGGGCATTGGCGTAGGATGTACTCCATCAAAAGATTGAAAAAGTCGCACGATAAAGCATCACCCTGCCTGAAACCTCTATTGGTATCAAAGGGTTCGGAGTGGTTCTTTCCCACTCTGACGACACTTTGGGTGTGTGATAACGTCATCATGCAAAGACGAACGAACGAACGAGCGAACGAACAATTATAGAACAATTATTATCGAGTTCAAAATTTAAAATAAAATAAACACCTTACAATTTAAAATTTTTTGGCAATATTATTTTTGGATTTCAAGTAAAAAAATATGTATTTCCTAGTAGAGTATACAATTGAGTCCAATGGGATGGGCAATTAAACAGATGTTTTGTGTCGTGCAGTGACTGACCACATTCGGGGCAGCAATTGTGATTGCTTATCCCAATTCGTTCCCTGTAGCATTTGAGCATATTGCTCCATCCGGATCTCAACTGTGCAAAGTTTAGTCCTGGTGCTATGAGGGAAACGTTTTTCACTCTCATTAATAGGTGGTGGTCTTCCACCTAATACTATGTTATAAGAACTTACTGACTGTTCAATTGCATCTTTATGCAATTGAGCACTACTCTGAAGTATATTCATTCATCACATATACATTCCCAAGGACGACTGGGTTTTCGTCCCGTACCGATCTGCACAAGGAGATTTGTGCAGTCAAGGATTGTCCAACTCCAACTGCTTAGTTACATTGAAAAGAGAGCATATAAGAGCATATAAATCATATTGTGGTCGTGGCCTAAAAATTTATTTCTTAAATTTATCTGTGAATTTGTCAGGCGAATCGAAATATACAAGTTTGGTGGTCCTAAGTCTCCGCGATATCGGTGTTCGTATATACTATGAAAGACAGATGCGCTGAAAGACAAAACGGACTGTTCTCACTTACTGGAAAATTGTTCGTAAGTGAATTCGATAAAATGCGGTGATTTTGCGATTTTAATTCACTTACCTTTAGTAATATGAACTGCATTTGATCAGTGCCAAGGGAATTCCATTCGCGATATCGTTCCATTTGCGAAAAATTTAACATTTTATCCAATTTACTTTTGCATAATCTGCCCAAAAGCAAGAACCGCTACAGACCTGATATACTTGATAAGGTCTACTACATTTACAAATATTTGCAAAAAGTATGTTTGTTCTTGGCAATCCAGAGTTGGGTATAAATATTACTAAAAAGAAAGTTAATTGCTGTTTTTTGGAAGGCAGAGAAATTTTAAATGCGGATTACTTACTACTATTACACACTGTTTTAATATTAATTGAATTACTAGGTGTAGATCAAACAAAAATATTATTAACTAATTCATATACGAGTACCTATGTACATATAGGAGTATGTATACAAAGTCTTGCACTTTCTTCAATAAGTACTATGTACATCAAGTCGACTTACAAATGTAACTCACACGCAACTGATACTAAATGATTATTATCAAAGTTTTTGCATGCTCAACAATAATAGTTTGTTCATATTGTAAATTCTGACTAGCAGATTTGAGCATGTGCTCAGAATTTCACAATTGATAATAGCTTCCTACATACATACGTATACGTAGTTAGATTTAAGTGCCTTGAATGGCGATCTGATTAGATCAGTTGCTGTTTGGTTGAAAAGCGCATCGGACATACATCGAGTATATAATATTATAATTGCGCGAAAAATATGGTGTGTGCGCGGAAATGTATTATTGCATACGTATATAAAAGTAACATTATAATTGAAAATAGAAAAAAAAAAATAAATAAATAAAAATAACCTTGCACATAGAAAAATTACTTTATACAATATACTCGTATATTGTAT
The DNA here is from genome assembly GCA_035044765.1 of Leucophenga montana. Classification (NCBI taxonomy): domain Eukaryota; kingdom Metazoa; phylum Arthropoda; class Insecta; order Diptera; family Drosophilidae; genus Leucophenga; species Leucophenga montana. The sequence goes on from JAWNNQ010001520.1 coordinate 262,239, forward strand.
TGATTTGTAATTATTATTTTGAATTTGAATAGATTTAAAGCAGTGTAAACAGTGTAAACCAGAAAATCACTAGCTTCAACACTTGCCGAACGCCTTCATTTCATTTTTAAGGTGGTGAACTCAAAACTATGGTATGTGAAGTCTACGTCGATTAAAGACCACAATATGGAGTTTGAAGTAATTATTGTAATGAAAAAGTTCTTCATACAAAATCCGAAAAGTGAGAGGTGGGTTTGTACGCCAAACCATGTTCAACCAAGGGAAATAGGATGTCACCATACCGGTACGATTTAAGATCGCTATCTTAAAAACTGAGTACATAGTTTTCATTCATACAGACATGGAGTAGTTAAACAGGCATACATCGCTAGTTTGATTCATGTGAACAAGCTGATCAAGTATATATAAATAGTTTATAAACTCACCGATACTTCCTTTTATGCGTTACAAACTAAGTGACAAAATTCGAATACCATTCACACTATGTGTGAAGTATATAAAAATACAATTTTTTTTATATTTTGTGAGTCCATGTTGCTGCATGGCTTACACAAATATCGTAGATTAGAGTCAACTAAATATAATCTCACTAATTAATTTGTATACTCTTCACACGTAATGTAAATAGTATTATCAGCTTGTCTGAATAAAGAAAGCATCGGAGATCCCATAATATATTCTTATTCAGCTCGACGAGGCGAATCAAACTAGCCATGTCCGTCTATCTGTTTTTCTGGCCGTTACCGTTACCCATCTGTGTGAATAAAAAGTAGTCACTCATTTTTAAGATATTTATCTGAAATCGGTTATGGTGGGCATGGGACAACTAATTCTGTTTTTGTCAGAAAATGTTTTTTTATAAGACTCGACATCAACTTGAAATTCGATATTATGAACAGAACATTCACATAGTTATTAATGAGTCTGCCCTACTCACTGTAAGAGCTTTCCATATAAAGACCAATCACTCACTTTGTGGTTTTTATAGATACAATTTTAATATTTTTCAAACCAACAACCTTAAAAATGGAATGAAGGCATCAAACTAACAATATAGCATTGAAATACTTGACAGTAATTTGTTAGATGCATTTTGTTTGTGAAGAGTATTAAAGCTTCGATACTACCGAAGTTAACCTTTTCTCTCGGTTAATACTCTGATTGATGTGTTGTGAAATACAACTACAAACAATATACATTGGCTTTAGTTTTAACCAATTTTTTTTTGTTTCCATTTTTTGTATTTATAGCAAACGACACTGTTGTTAAAATTTCTGCTACTATGCCTGGTGGCCTTGCAACAGATGCCACAAGGCAATGGTGCACGTATACTGGCGCCTTTCATCTTTCCCGGCAAAAGTCACTTTATGATGACTAATGCAATTATACGAGAATTGATTACTAGAGGACACAAGGTCACATTCATCACTCCCTTCTCGTTGGCTAAAGAGAATTTGGGCAAGAATTATACGGAAATTGTTATACCGCAATATGATTTCTGGCCACTGTGTAAGTAGATTTTAGATTGAAATTTAATTGAAATGAATATGTGGAAAATCCTTTACAGCTAAAAAATTCATCGACACGAAAACTGTAATCGATATGTCGGATATACCAACAAATATTTTTCTACGCATGGTCTGCTTAATGGGTGTAGAAAGCAGTGACTTTGCATTCGAACAACCTGTGATAAAAGCGCTGATCAATGAGAAGCAAAAGATTGGCAAATATGATTTACTACTGGCCGAGCAGTTTTTTAATGAGCCAGCGCTAATATTTGCAAAACTCTATCAAATTCCTGTCATCACCGTTTCGACCTTTGGCTATGCAAATTATATGAGCCAAATGACTGGCATAGTTTCACCATGGTCTTATGTACCACATGGTTATATGCCCTTTGGAGATAGTTTGACATTCATTGAACGTGTTCAAAATACTTTAATATCGGGATTTGAGGATTTATATCGTAAATTTATCTATCAGCCGGCACAAGACGCAGTGCTGAGAAAGCATTTTTCACACTTGCCTGGAGGCGCACCAACTGTAAGGCAACTGGAGCGCAATATATCGGCACTGCTGTTGAATAGTTATGTACCACTCACTACTGCAAGGCCCACATCATATAATATGATACCAGTCGGTGGATTACATATTAAACCACCGAAAGCGTTACCTGCAAATATACAAAAGTTTCTGAATGAGGCGGAACATGGCGTGATCTACTTTAGTTTGGGTATGACAAGTGTGTGAATTTCTGTATTGAGCCATTTGTAATAGATTTCCGTTTAACAGGTACACAAGTACGTAGCGCTGATATGTCTCCCGAAAAACTAAAAATCTTTCTGAATGTCTTTAAGAAACTTAAGCAACGCGTACTCTGGAAATTTGAAGATGAAAAGATACCTAATTTACCTCAAAATGTTATGGTACAAACGTGGATGCCACAGAGTGATATACTAGCACATCCCAATGTCAAAGTTTTCATTACACACGGCGGACTTTTTGGTACACAGGAGAGTGTACACTATGGCATTCCCATGCTCGGTATGCCTGTTTATTGTGATCAACATTTGAATATTAATAATGGCAAAGCAGCTGGATATGCGCTCGGCCTTGATTATCGTACAATTACCGAAGAAAATCTGAAATGGTCACTCTTGGAATTAATTGATAATCCTAAGTATAAGACGAATATGTTGCGTGCTTCGCGTATCTTCCGCGATCGTCCACTGAGTGCTATGGATACTGCAATGTATTGGATTGACTATGTCATCGAACATCGTGGTGCACCGCATTTGGTTGCCGCTGGTGTGGATTTGCCGTGGTATCAGTTCTATTTACTGGATGTTATAGGACTGACGCTTTTGGTAATCTTATTACCATTTTTAGTATTATATATTTTAATTTGTAAAAGGAGTAAAGAATACACAAATGTAAAGAATAAAATAAAGAAAAACTAATGAAAGCTGTCTTGTGTAAAGTTTGTGTGTTGACAGCCACTGAGAAATAGGGGCAGAACACAATGAACTATTTCTCATTATGTTGCGACCTAATTGCCGACTAGCAGATATACAGCGAATTACAAACACTTAAAGGTATGTAAAGTGATCCAATTTTTCATACTCCTTACACACTTTTCTTTCAAACAGCTCAACACTTTCCTTTCTATAATGTTTTTAGAAGATTTTACTTAATTTAATGTGCGTATGTATTTTTATATGTCTATCTGTACGTTTCAATTTCGATACATTTCTACTGATCGGATTAAGCTGAAATTGGAATGCATCCGATGACAATACACTATTATAACTATATGGTTTGATGGGCGGAATAATGAAAAATAAATTAGTAAAATAAATGCTTGCTATTTAATATTTTGTGATCAAATCTCATACTTCGCATTCGACCCATTTCTACATACGAGGGTTACTATTTATATTTCGGGAATAGCAATTAATAACAAACATTTTGAAATGAAAATGGCTTTATTGTTTTTCAAAATATTCCCCTTGATGATCAATACAATTTTGCATTCGTTCAAACCATTTGTCATAGCAGTTTTTTCCATTCCTCTTGAGACATTTCCAAAACATGGTTTTTGCACTCTTCAACTGTTTCTTTAGCGCTCGTAAATCGTTGACCACGCAGTTTACCATTGATACTCGGGAACAAGAAGAATTCATTGGTTGCCAAATCAGGACTGTACGGAGGATGAGTCATTAATTCGATGTTTTGACTGCTCAAAAATGGAGAATTATTCGTCTTTGGCGGTTAGTTTTACGAACTTCTCCGAAGACTTCCGGCAAACAAATGGTCGTGTACCACTCAAAATTGACCGGCGTACGTTGCTCAAGCGGAACAGTGGCCACATGACCCATTCGGCCGAAGAAACACGCGATCATTTGCTTCGCTGTGCTTCTTCCACGAACAATTTTTGTTGGATTTGGCTCGTCGCGTGCTTTTTTTTGAGCGATTGATTTAGTGGGGTATCCAACGTGAGCAAATTTTTTTTACAGCTAAGTGTTCATGCAAAATCGAAAACCAAAACTGTGGTTTTTGGTGAGTTTTGGTGCTTTATCGCCATACAAAGAACTGAGTTCATTGACACATTCTTGTTGAGATAATCCACGTCGAAAGTTATGAAAAATAATCCAACGAAAACCTTCTCTTGAAATTTCCATTTTTTGGCCAAAATGCTTTTCTTAGCTCACTGTAAACAAAACAAATAGCAATTGTACATCAAAACTTTGTGAGTACGTTTATGCCAAAAAATGTCAAACTTTATTATCTGCAAGAAATGTATCTAAATATCTTCAAAACAACGAATAAATGTACAATAAATGATTGATAGTATTTTTTAACTAAGTTAGGTCAAAAACAATTACTTTCAAACATTTATGAAAAGCATTCATAAATTATATATTGTATAATAATCGCACAGTTCAACAAATTTACTATCGCAAATTTTAAACGAAACATTTTCTGTCAAAGTAAAAAAAAAAAAAAATCCAAGTGTTTTTTGGAACGAGTATACCATGACCACTTTTAGGGGGTTTCCCTATACAAATATCTGCATCGAAATTTTTACTTTTAGGTTTTTAATATGAGATGCAAACTGATTTTTAAATATAACCGTGAACTATACAGGAAACCAAATTAATTTGATATTTAAAACCAAAATGAAACTACAAATAAATAGTGGAATTTGTACGAGAATTTCACTAAAGACTTTAACAAAATTTAGTGAGATTCTTAGCAATTTTTTGTTTTATTCTTCAACAGAATTGTGAAACACTTTTGAGCCAAACCGAAAATGGTTCAGTTCGAAATCGGTTCAAAAGTGGTTCGCATCACTATACTATTTTTTATTTATTTTGAAAAGATCATTGAAGTAAATATCGTAATTTACTATTTCATTCTAGTTATTATTATTGTTGTTCTCATTTCGAATCGAATTGAATTTATTTTGTTTTGTTTTATTTTGTTTACGGTTTAGTTAAAGCTTCGTTACAAAAAAAAAAGTATTTTGCAGCCCTCGCTCATATACAGAGCACTGTTTTTTCATACAATCAATTTCAACTTGATACGCAGTACAGTACAGCGGCTTAGTTCTTCTTTATTATTGTTTTTTTTTTTTTAAGTTCTTACATTACATCGATCTCTACATTCGTTGCTCTCTTCGAATTTTATATTGCAGACCTATCAACATACACATATTTACTGTTTTATGCTTTGCATTCTCTTAGGTATTCTCTTAAACGATCCAACTCTCGATGACACGCATTTGTGCTTATGCAAAACAAACAAACACATCCGCAACAAGAGAGAGATATGACCAGTTGTGCACACCACCACATGCAAGCATTTGTCATGTATGCGTGAGCACATGCACTGTGAAAAATTTTGAATGCGATTTGAAATTTAAAAGAAATTAAAAAAAAAAACATTTTTGTGCATTTGCGGAAATAAATGCTTGTAGGAACATAAAAAATAGTTTTACACTAGGTTGAAAAAATTCCGTTTGTTTCAGTTCTTTAGCTTGGCAAATGTTTTTAATTTTCATACTTCGATATAAACGAAGCAAGCCAAGTTGAAAATATTCGCTTGTTTCATTTTTCTTAACATGTACAGTTTAATATTTTTCGAGTGCTCTGATTGGTTGATTTTTTCAACTGAGAAATTTTTTGTTCTCTGCCTTTTTTTGTGTAGCTACACAAGTTTTTACGCGCGCAGCACCATGGTGCTCACGTGTGCACAACTGGATAAGACCAACCATCAAAAATAAAGCAGATCTTCGACAGTGGAACATGCTGCACAGCATGTTGTAATCTATGTGACAAGACAATATTAATAAATACTGCGAGACCACACTTATTAGTTTTTATTCGAGCCTTAATGAAATACGAAAAATTATTTTGTTAACAGCCATTGATAAGAGCCTTACTAATAATGAGAGCCTTACTAATAGTCCTAATTTGGTAAAGAATGAACTTATAGGCCATTTCTGCTAACAGTCATAAAAGTCTCCCCAACAATTGATTTTTCATATTCTGCGCAAAAATTCTGCATGAAACATTTTAAATGTTACAACATTTTTATTGATAGGAGAGTTCAGAATAGCTCCGAATACCAGAATTAAACGAAAAGCAACAAAAAACTTTATTAAATAGATTATATTTAATAAAACTGACTGAATATAAATAAATACAAATGTTAATACAAAATTTTCTTTTCCTATATATATATTTGAATTAGTTCCTTGCGTTTTCTATGATGAAAGACAAACAAAAGTTGTGGCTTGCGCTGCACAATACTTTGAATAACTGTTTTTACACAATATAACCTCAAATATCGAATGCTACCTATTAATTCAGATATTAACTAGATTTTAAGTATTTATTTAATTCAGAAACATTAAACTGTACAATTTGTGTATTTTTAATTCACATGTTGGTGCCTCCACATTTGCAGATACGTCTTTTCGAATGTCTCACGTGCATCTCTTTCAGTTTCAAGGAGTTCACAAACACATTATTGGCAAGAATATTATCAGAATTATGCAATTACAATTTCCCCACAATATTGTGTATAATGCAACAAATAAAAAACTATCTATCACAAATTTTTATTAGCATTTCTTTTAAACTGCAAAACTTTTTAGTAATATGTCGAAGCAATTTCCTACCCTAACGCGGTACTGGCAAAGACGTTTGTTAATTTTATTTCGTCTTTCCACAAAAAACTTTTCTAGATGGCGTAATCAAGTATTTTAATAGTGGAGAAGCGGAGTCTTCTGCAATTCAAGGGTCGCTGCTAAATAATTGCTCATACATTGCGAACATTGTAGATTTTTTTTAAAAACCCTCACATAACGATAACACCCTGTGTCCCCTACACCAACATCTCTCATACCCCCCTAACTAAATTTATACAAAAAAAAAAAAAAAAAAAATTGCTATTGTATTTTATTAATTAAGCAGTTTAAGACAAATCAACATTTTTGACGGGAAAAACAACTTTTCTCCTCAATATGGAGATTTAAAAAAACAATTTTCTTGTCACACATTTCACAGAAGATATGCCAAATAAAATGACAAAAGTTTAATGACAATTGATTGCCACTCAAAAACTAGACCTGAGCTGTTATTATCAAATCTAATGTTAGAGGTAAAACTCTCCAAAGTCATTTTAATACAATGCGCTAAAAATGTAAACTTAGTTAGTGCCGGTATACCATGCAACAGCCAAAAGTGTTGTGTGTCCGTCCATTCATCTGACTAACACTTCGTATGAACGCCGAAATCTCGGAGACTATAAGAGATAAGATCTTAAAATTTGTATACGTAGACTATAACCTTGTAAGTGTTTTATAGGTAGCTTCCATACAAATCTGCCTTCCATTTTTGGAGTTTTTTAGTGAACAACATTTCTTTAGTGATCGTATGGCGAGCAACACATCGAACATGTTGGCCAGCTTGCTTGACCATTAGGAAACTATCAGTTTTAGATGCTCTCTTTATGAGATGAGTTATTTAATCGCTCTTAATATATACAGAATTCAGTAATTTCTGTACCGGCACGCGAATAGAATGCATGTGGTGCGTAGAGTAAATTTGTATTTTTATAAAGTATAATAAAATATAAAATAAATTTTAAGCTACAAAATTTACTTAAAAACAATAAAAGTTAAACACTTTAAACCAATGCAAAATGTATCTGAACACCGAGGTAATAATTAATATCTCCAAAAACATTCGTTAACAAAGACAAATTTTCCACTCATTGTTTTGCTTATCTCATCTGTCACAGCTAATTAAAACATTAATAAAAGCGCTGTTGCTATGTCTTTTGGCGCTGGAGCAGGCACCTCCAACGCATGGCGCACGCATTCTGGCAGCATTTATATTTCCCTGTAAGAGTCACTTCATGATGACCAATGCAATAGTCCGTGAACTAGTCCATAGAGGACATGAGGTCACATTTATAACGCCATTTTCATTGGCGCAGGAAAATCTGGGCAAAAACTATACAGAAATACTGATACCCAAATACGAGTTCTGGCCACAAAGTAAGTTTGCTCAAATAGAACTTAATTTCATTTACATAAACTTTTGTATGCTTTATTCATTCATTTCAGTCAAAGCTAAAACCAATACTAAAACCATACTCGATATGGCCGATGTGCCAACACTAAAATTCTGGAATATTTTTAGCAGTATGGGCGTCAAGAGCACCGATTTTGCACTAGCTTTGCCCGAAATTAAAGCAATCATTAATGAAAAGCATAAAAGCGGCAAATATGATCTGCTTCTCACAGAACAATTCTATAATGAACCGGCGCTGATCTTCGGCCAACTCTATCAGATACCAATTATTACCATTTCAACATTTAGCTATGCCAACTATTTGAGTCAGTTATTCGGCATAATATCTCCTTGGTCATATGTGCCGCACGGTTTTATGCCTTTTACTGATCACATGACATTTACGGAGCGTGTCATCAATGTACTCAACTCGGCTGCCGAGGATTTGTATCGCAAATTCTACTATACACCAGCAATGGATAAAGTGTTGCAGCAACATTTCTCATATCTGCCCGGAGGTGCACCCACCGTTGCGCAGCTAGAGCGAAATATCTCTGCACTGTTGCTGAACACTTATATGCCATTGGCAACAGCAAGACCCACTGCATTTAATATCATACAATGTGGTGGACTGCACATACTACCGCCAAAGTCGCTGCCAGCGCATATAGAAAATTTTCTGATTGGTGCGGAACACGGCGTAATCTACTTTAGTTTAGGTAAATTTCCAATTTATTAGCTAAAATTTAAATTATTTAGCTACCAAAAAACACTTTACATGCACAGGTTCACAAATTCGTAGCGCTGATATGTCACACGAGAAACGCCAAATCTTTCTGAATGTTTTTGGCAGTCTAAAGCAACGCGTACTCTGGAAATTCGAAGATGAAAATCTACCAAATCTGCCAGCCAATGTTATGATACAGGCTTGGATGCCACAGAGCGATATACTTGCGCATCACAAGGTGAAACTTTTCATAACACACGGTGGACTTTTTGGTACACAGGAAGCGGTGCACTATGCCATACCCATGCTCGGAATGCCGGTGTACAGTGATCAGCATTTGAATATAAACCAAGGCAAAGCTGCTGGCTATGCACTGGGTTTGGACTATCGTACTCTAACTGCTGAAAATCTGCAGGCTTCACTCTTGGAGCTACTTGAAAATCCGAAATATAAAACTAATATTGAGCGTGCTTCACTCATTTTCCGTGATCGTCCGTTGAGCGCCATGAACACAGCCATGTATTGGATCGATTATGTCATTGAACATCGCGGTGCACCGCATATAGTATCTGCAGGTCTAGATTTGCCTTGGTATCAGTTCTACTTGTTAGATGTCATTGCATTAGGCTTGGCGATTGTTATCCTACCCATCTTGTTGCTTTGTCGCTGCTTGTGGAAAAAGAAGGCGCCGCATTTTCACACAAAGAAAGTAAAGACAAATTAATAGAATGCGGCTAATCAATTAGTCTCTTTATATTAATTTATCATCAACTCAAAAACTTTATTAATAAAATGTTTATGTTAATTTAATACATTTATATTCGTATAAATAGATAAATTGACAAAATATTAAATATTATACCGAGATAATTCAGCACTAGGCTTACAAAAACTGAACAAAAACCCGTGAATATTAACTGAACTGGACGCTGAAATAGTTTTTGAAGAAAGTTTTGCATTAGCATAGATCGAGCAAGGATCTATTTCCAATTTCGAGCAAAAATATTTGTATGTAAATATCCAATTCAGCCATAACAAAGCTAGCCGCGTGTGTGTGTGTGTGTGTGTTTAACAATACAGAAGTGTTACATTAGTTTTGTGTATGTGTGTGTGTGTGTGCGCGCATATACGTGTTGCGCGCTGTTTACTGGCTGCTGATGACCATAGACTTCTTTACCTTCTTCTCACTCTTTTCATGAGTAATGGTGACTTCCTCTGCAAAACAAACACATTTTTTACTTACGTATATTATTATACAAATATAATGTATGTCATTACCTTCAAACTTCTTTGGTAACTGCTTGATGGTTTCAATAGTCTTCACATTCTTCTCACCGGGCTCAATGATCTCCTCCTCATACTCTTCAATAATCTCCTCTTCATCGGTATCATCGGGATTGGACTTAGTGCTTGGCACCGGATCGTAGACAGTCTTGACTGCCTTCTTAACAATACCCTCTGAAGTAACTGTGGTGTAATGATACTCAGTGCCGCCTTCGATTTTAATGGTCTCCACAGTGGTAACATCACCGGGATTCTCAGATGGCACAATCTTCTTGGTGCCCGATTCCGACTTCAACTTCTTAGTGCTAGTCACATTCTTATGCTTCTCTGCATCCTTCAGCGTTTTCTTATACTGCTTGATTTCTTCTTCGGTCAGCTCAACTTCCTCCTCCTCGTAGACAGTCTTTGAGGTGGTAATTGTCTTGCCCGACTCCAGCTCAGTCGAATAGGTGTACTCCACACCGCCGGGCACACGCTTTGATGCTACCGTAGTCGTGTCATTCTGCAGGAAATCTGCTGGCGGTGGTGGTGCCGATGTTTTTGGTTTCTTTGTCTTCTTCTTCTGTGCGCCATCCGTAGTGCTATGTGTAACGGCCTTCAAGCTTTGCTCCTGCAGCGAATTTTTGCGCACAGTTCGATTGTTTTCAGTAATTTCGATGTTCTGTGTTACGCGACGCGTCTCCTCGACGGTGGACTCCTCACGATAATTCGATTGCTGATCGTTGACATTCTGCACCACATTCTTCTGCTGCTGCACCTTCTGCACGACACGACGTGATTCCGTTGAATCGGTTGAGTCCACTGACGACTTGCGTGTCACGGTCTTCTTGTTCTTGTTCGTCTGCGTCTTAGTCTGCTCATTAACCTCAGTGGGCACCGAATCGTAAAAAGTCTTTGTGCGCATGCTACGCGTGCCATCCTCATTGATTACGGTGTACACCTCTTCATAGCCACCCTCAATGGCACGTGTCAGCATGGTGGTATTCTTGTCAATGCGTACTTCTTTGCCCAAACGTTGCTTAATGAGCTTCTTGTTCTCCGCCTCTTTGGCCATGTCCTCTGCGCTTACAGGTTTTGGATCCCAGAAGGTACGCACCTGCGTCTTTATGGTGCCATTAGGCTGAGGAGTTTTGGTAATCACCTCATAGCCGCCTTCGATAAGCTTGTACTGCGTGGTGGCACCAGTTGCCGCATCGCGTTCGATCTTACCATCTTCGATATCAGCAGAGGTCAAGAGTTCTTTACGATTTTGGTTATTTTTTTTTTGAAATAGAGTGTATAAAGGTGTATTAAATAATTGTATGTATGTGAAATCGTTTAAAGTTTTTGTGCTGAGTGTGCGTGTGTTTTGTTAATTGTTAATTTTGCTTTTGAAGCGGTAGATTTTGCATAATTTTTTTTTTCTAATTTACTTTTCTAAAGCACTTTTCTTCTTTTGTATATTACAGCGTTTCAACTTGAACTAAACTTAATTTTTTATATAAAAATCAAATTCGTTTAAAATATGTATAGGATTAGTTGGGTTTTTTTGTTGCACTTAGATTGATTTTTGTACTTAAACATGCACAGATTCCGTTGGTAATGATGTCGTCGTCAGTCGTTGCTCCCAATAGCCAGGCGGCAGCAGACAACTGTAGTGTGTCAATAATTTTAGTAATTGCTATTTGAATTTGCGCTGTGCACGCTGTCTGTTCGTCTTCGATGAAGAGGATTGCTGCTGCTGCTGCTGCTGTTGCTGCTGGACAATATGTTGTTGACGCTGTGGTTCCCTTTGTTGCTGCTGCTGTTGTTGCTGTTGTTGCTGTTGACTTGTTTGCGGTTGTGTTGCTATTGACTTTTGATTATTTGTCGCTTGTTGTTGTTGTTGTACATTATTCGTTGCAATTTTGTTAGTATTGTTAATAGCTGATTGTGAACTTGAACTTGTACTATCTAAAGCGGGCTTGGAGCTGGTATTATTTTTGATGTTGCTAGTAGTAGTGGTAGTAGTAGAAGCGTTATTTGTCTTCAACACGCGATGATCCAGCAACGCTGTTGCTGTTTGTGTTAACAATTCATTATAGTTGCTTTTGTTATCTGTAAAATTTAGCGGGTTTGTTTTTTGAATTTAGTTTTAAGCTTAACAATCAACAATTCATGAGCTTGAGTTGAGAGTTTCAAATGCAACAATGCAATATGCAATATGATAGATAAAATGTTAAACAGACTTCAATTTATAGTTGAAAATCTACAAAATATCTCGGTTTGTGTGTTTGTGCCGCTTCCTAAACTATAGCTGAGTGCTTTACCCTATCAGAAAATCACTCAAATGAAAATCAGTATAAATATTTAAATTAACTGGCTTAAAATGTCAACTAAAACTAATATATAATAAAAAAAAATTGGCTTAATATAACAAATTCATACACTGCCGATCATCTAAATTCATGTTCAACATATTTTAATTTTTCCAGTTATATTATTTCAATAAATAGTATAGCTCTAAATATAAAGCGTGATCTTGGCTATAAAGTATTGAATGTAGAAATATTATTCGGATATTGTATCAATAATTACGGAAATGTGTCTAAACGCATTTTCCACCATGCCACATTAAGTTTTTGATATGAGCAACTGAACGTAAAAAGTTCCATAATATGAAATTGGTCTACACACCATAGCTCCATCTTCATATCTATGGGAACAATTTAAGTAATTTAATGCTCCTCTATTCTCTTTCTGGCTCCTACAAATTGAACCTAATTCCGAGAAAAATAAACATTCCAACTTTCCAAGTTAAATATTTACCACAAAAATTTCAATCGTACATCCATATCTTCATATGCAATTAGAGCTAAACGCTATCGAAAGGGTCTCAATCTCGTTACTGAAGCCAAGCAGATCTATGGTGGCTAGTGCCTGATGGGAACACAATATAAACGGAAATACCGCTTATAAAAGGTGTGCTGTATGCAACCCTGTCATTGCCATCTCTCGAGTTATCCCGAAGAACATAAATAGACAACATTATCTCTCGTAGCAATGCCTCACGGCGGTAACGTAGAGTTAATGATGCTAAATTCAAGTTTAAGTTTACCTTATTATAATCTTACTTATAATAAAGTTTAAAGCAAAAAAAAAAATACATACAAAATTGAAGTTTGAAAGTTTTGATATTGGTCGAAAGCGTACTTTTAAATTTAAATATGATTCGTACGTAATTCTGCTGTTTAAATTAAGGTAAATCGAAACGTAAAAAATCCTTAGAATAAGAATAAAATTGTTGAAATAATCAGCAAAACCTAATTATAAGAACAAACTAGTACTTAAGTTCAAAAGTCTCAGCATAAAAAATAAGTGCTTTTTGACTTGAAATTAATAGAAAATTCATATAGCAATCCTTAAGAACAAAAAAAAAAAAAAAAACTAAGATCAAACCAAATTTACTCTCTCAGCTGCTCGCAACCAATATTGATTTTCTATGGTGGCATAATAGATATATGGTAACGCAAATATTTTTGTTTTTGCGGCAACTGTCAATGAACGAAGTAATTACTTGTGATTCGGCAAGTCGATGTATTGAATGCCAGTTCTAGACTCAAGTCCAACTGTTTTGATTAAGATCAATCCAGTATCTTCTTGAAATCTACACCCTCTGCTGTTCTCAACAACTCACGCTTAAAGAGCGCTAAAATTAAGAATTTCTAAAATTAAGAATTGAAAAAGCCATTCTTGAACCATGAATTTTCTACTTCATTTAAGAAAACGCGTACTGACAATTAATTTGCAACCATTACGGAACAATTCACGTAAGGAATGCGCCTGGAATAAATCAATGTAAGAGTAATATATATTAAGATAGACAAACATTTGTTAACTAACCTATTCAGATGAACGGCAGTGTATTAAGCAAAACAAACTTTTGTGGAAATCGAAGAATAATTAATTTGAATAAGTTGTGGTTGGCGTTGTACGATTATGTAATGAGTTGATTTAAACTTAAAAATAAATAACTGTAAGTAAAAATATATATATAAAAAAAAAAGTTATATTAAATAGTTCAATTAATAGATATTTTTAGCACCGAACTAGATTGCATGGACACAGTTAAAATGCTTAGAGCAGATTTTGACTACGATTGATGAATTTCTTAAAACCATGCCCCATACATTTCTAGCTCTCTGCGCAAAGTTTTATATATATATATATATATATATATATATATATATATATATTAATTAGAGTAAAAATAAAAATGCACATTTAAACGGTTTGTATTTCCACAGTACAGAAATAATTTTTTTTTTCTTTTTGTTTAAATAAATATATTAAGACATTTGATGTAACAAGCGTTAAACAAATTGGTAGAGAGAAAGTGTAGGTTTTCTAAAACAAATATTTACGTACAACTTGTAAATTATTTAAAAAAAAAAGAAAGAAAGAAAAGGAAGTAGTCACACACACACACACACGCGCGCACAAACACACAAAACCACACGTATACATAGATTGTATGTCGTATGACAAACACACTCATACACACACACACACACATTGCAGACTAGCAAATTGATACAGAATACAACATGACACGGAAATGTTTATTTAAGTATTTGTTGCTTCATTTATTTTTTCATTTCATTTTACACAGCATTTTTTTTTTCATTACAAGAAGAAAAAGAAAAAAAATAAACGATAAATAAATAAAATAAGCCAAAAAAATAAAGCATTATATACAATGAATGAATAACGCTTGTGAATCAGTGAACTTGAGTGAGGAACACAATGCATTCCGGCACAATACAAATAGTAAAAGAAAATCTGTGAAAATACTCATATATTTTGTATATAAAATAGTTGAGTGTGTGTGTCTGTGTGTTTTGTATTTAAAATATTGCCCAAAGTGTAACTGCCTGTAGTTGTGTGTGTGTGTGTGTGTATAAGAGTTGACTTTTTCCACCGACTGTAAGCTGTTGCAAGTGAGCAGCTGTAGATAAATATATATATATATATATATATATGTATACAGTTACTATCAAAATTGATAACGCTTTTTTTTACTTTTGATTTCAAGTTTACAGTTACAGCAAAAGTTAATGATAGTAGTGTACTATTTTTTGAAAACTGTGTAGTCTAACAAACAGTTTTTCTAATTAGTTTCGTGGCCGAAATCTTTATTTTATTAAAAAAAAAAGGCAACGTCTACAACAATTTTCAGCAAAATAGGCCGTTAAAAGTAAATGTAGATGAAAAAAAAAATGTTGTTTCTACTATGGAAACGTAATAGTATTGTACTACTGTTTATACGACGCCAAAAGTTCAAAAATTTTATTAAAATTTCAATATTCATTAAAAGAACTACATGCCCTATAAATACCAGCCAAAAAGCTTAGCAGAACTTAAAGTTTTGCAGGTTTGAGTTGCAGCACTAAAAATAATAAACCATTGCTTATCTAGAGCCATTGCTTATCTAGGGCCAGATGGAAGACAATAGCCCGATCTTAAATTACAGCCTTATTCTATGTAGATGACAAATGGTGTTTCTATATGTTATACGAACACTGAATGCTTAAGTAAGCGCAGTTTTGTATAAATTAAACCTCATAGGACCTTTCAATTGGCACCCAACATTCTCAATATTGACATATTGACATTTTTAACGTTTTCGCTTTCCACTGCCAAATGTTCGTTGTTGTTAACATGTGAGTGGGAAAATTATGCTCCCTTAATTTAAATAATATGACATCGATAATAAATCGGTCATATCATCAAGAAAAATTTAACGTAATTCGTTCGGTGCGAATGGCAACTTTCTTCGAGAATATTGAAAATTACGCTTATGGGAAAATGTACAAGCAACAAGGCTTACATTCTCTAGATTTACCAAGAATGTTGATAATGTGAACAATGTTGGAGTCAATTAATTGCTTCAGAAATTCTTTTTCAACAAGTTCATTTAAAAAACTATGAGAATTTAACAATTATAATAAGATGTAGTGTCACCGCACCCACTCGATCTAATTTCACACGTTACTGACCTCAGTGGTTACATGGAAAATCGAGCATCAAATTAGGCACTGAAGACTTTATTCCAAGAAATATATCGCGCACTACTAGAGACAAGTAGGAAGTATAATACAATATTACTACGTATTATCAAACTGCATAAAAATTTCTTAGCTCACAAATGTTTAATTGCACATTTTAATTGAATTAAACTTTGCTTTATTAGAACGGAAATTGATTTGCAGATTTCTGTTTCTTTTTTGAAAAGAAACTACATATTTATCAAAAGAAATTTACATACAAAGGGTTTAACTTAATTTTTTTTTCTTTTTTTTTCTGTAACTTAGTTTTTAATCAAAAGCGTCATCCGTTTTGAGTCACTGTATATACACATACATACTAATACCAACGCTTGTTTGTAAATTACAAGAAAAAGTAAAAACAGTTGCTACAGAACAAACTCATATCTCATACAAGTCAGAAAGAAAGTTGTTTAATGAAAATTTTAAAACTTAATTAAAAACTGTGCAATATATATTTGCATATTGTGCGAGCTTTCACTGCAAATTGTCTGTGAACAGAGTATTTTTTCTAGAGGTGTATGACTCACTTGTGTGTTCGGTGTTCTGAATGTGTGCGTGTGTTGGTATTGTTGCACCACTTGCTAAGAAAATAAATATCATTTTTTTTTTAATAAATTGCTTCCTTTTCGTTTTTTGTTTTTTTGTTTTTTTTTTTTTATGTTCTTACTACTTTTGTGAGCCTAAGAACAAAATGAACAATTGTACGAGTTACTAAACGAAAAAAAAAAAAAGGAAATAAAACGACGAACGAACAAATTATGAACTACCAGACTTATCAGCCTCCTTCGATATTGCTTCTGGCTTCTCTTCCAAAGTTTGCGAGATTCTCTTCCATATATTGTCGAATGAATCAGCGCCAGAGTAATCGACCTGTCCGGATTCCCAACACTGACGACGCATCAGATTCTCGTAGACTTCCTGTTCGGTTGTACGCTGTGCGCCGAGACGCAGCTGCGATAAGGCACCAGCAAGACCAGCCTGAAAGTAGGCAATGCAAATGTAATTAATAAATCACGTAGAAAGAATTTTTTTTTTTTTTTTTGTATAATTAAAAGTACTTTATACAAAAAACTACAGTTACAAAAACATACAGATACAATAAAACAGTGCGTTTATATTATATATATATACACATATAATTTATATTAGTTTTTAGTGCATTTGTGTTAGTATTAGTTTGGAGCACAATTGAAATAACACAGTTTGTTAGATGTAACAGAAATTTTGCGTATAATTGACTACAGGACTACAGACCACATGCAGACATTTGAATTTTTTGCCTTTAATTAATATGTTTATGAATTTATTTAGCTTTAATTTATAGCTGCAGAGCAGTGCAATAAATATAAGTCGTACACTTTAAAACTATGCACTTCTTTTTCATTACCTTGTACAAGATTTATATATGTGCAATATGGAGAATAAAAGTTTTCTTTATAAGGTTATAAGCATTGAAGATACTTTTATATGTAATGTGAATGAAAAGTGTGCACCCACATGTATATGCAGAACAACAACACACACAGCTATAATGAAACAATAACATATAGTAGAAAGTTTCAGATGTATTCGACAGATACCAGCTTCTGTAGTGCCATACAGAAATAATGAAGCAAACATTCTCACTCTCAGCACACTACAATCCACTCAACACATGGTTGATGCATGCGCAATTGAACATTGACAACTTTAATATCTGTCGGTGACAGCATCACGTATGTATTGAATTTATGAATTTAAGGAAAGAATTGGTACTGCGTACTCTATTGTACATGGCTTTCCAATTGGCTTCAACTGTACAGAACACCTTCACACACACATACACATACAATTTCACACATACAATCACAGAATGCAATGAAAGCTAAAAAGTGCACACGACGTGCAATGCACATAAAAATGACAAAAGCAGCAACTAATACGTGCTTCTTCTACTAACATTAGATGAAAGAATAAATACAACAATAATATTAACACACACACACACACACACACACACCTATACACTATATGAATAGTAGTAGTAACAGCAGCAGCAGACAATGCCACCACATAAATCCGTACAACTTCAAAGAACTGAATATCTTGCAGATAGACAGTAGCTATAGAAAGTAATTGGTTTTGTTTGAATGACAACCGTATTGAGCATTATAGTGAATATTGCTGACACTAGCTTATACAAAACGAGACAAGACTAGACGAGACTAGACGAGACGAGACGAGACATGCACACAATTTATAATGACATTTTATGAGTTTCTGTGCATCTCAGATGAGATACAAGCATAAAGATGAACGCATATAGCAGAAGTTCGTATGAGCGTATATAGTATATGAGCTTAATAAATTGACGCTTGAATAGTTACGTTCTTTTTTGTTTTTTTGTTTTTTTGTTTTTTGACACGACTCTACTGCTTTGTAGTTTTTACCTCATTTTTATCTTGTACTTCAGCTGTTTTCATTTGTACTTTGTGCTTCTGCTCTACTGTACTTCTGTGCTGATTAGAATCTATTGCATTCAGTTTATTACTATTTACATCTATGTAGGACTCTTCCATTTTTATGGCAGTGGTTGTTGTTGTTGTTGTTGTTGTTGTTGTTGTTATGGTGGGCGTAGTTGACTCAATAGATTCCGATGTTTTTATTGTAGTTGTCGCCTCTGTGGCTGTTGTTGGCATTTGTTGCTGTTGTTGCTGCTGCTGTTGGTATTCATATGGTGCTGCTGCTGCTGCTGCTGCTGCTGTTGTTGTTGTCAATGTTGCTGTCGTCGCTGTTGTTTCAGCTGTATCTGCATGTTCTATTCTAATCTGTTCATCAATTTGTTTCTGATTTGTTTCCATATCCGCTATTGTAGCTTTTGTCCTTTCACATGCACTATCGTTTTCATTTGAATTGAATTCAATTTGTTCTACAGCTTCATTTTGTTCAATTTCATTTTGTATATCCAATTTAACATAGTAATCTTCCCAAGGATCACGAAACTCTCGCACAAATTCGTGGTCATCATAATTTGTTGTTTTGTACTCATGCTCATCATATTCAGTATGTGGGCTTTCTTGTATAAAATAACTTTCATTTTTTTGGTGTTGCTGATGCATGCGTGCATGGTGATAGCTTCGAGGCGTTAGTGACAGATAATGGCACTAATTTGCGTTTGAAATTATGTTTAATCCAATTTTTGCAAAGCGATTTTGATTTGATTTGGTACGGGTGTAAAATGTTAGAATGCGCAACATAATATAAATATATTAAAAAAAAAATAAAAGTAAAAAAAAAACAATAAAAATAAAAATAAAATCATAAAAGAAAAATCAACAATAGCAATAAGCAATATTTTCAAACTCACAAAGAACAAAGGAAATAAAAATGCACTAACTACATCATCTACTGCAAAAAGTTAACCAAAAAAAAAAAAAAAGAATTTGAGCAAATTTAAATAATAATTAAATGAAATAACTTTTAATAAGGCAGGTCTGCGATGCTTTTTTCCTTACAAAAGTTAGTCGTAATTTTGGTAGGTATTATAGTACTAATCTATGAAAAATTCCATCACGTACTATTTCTGAGATAGCGGTATATTCGTATTTTCTGATTTATGATATTACTTAAACCAGCGTTGTGTCCAGAGTGAAAGCGAAGTCTACAAATTTGAAGCAATTTTTAACATTTTTCAGAACACAAATAATTTCAAAGTCGCATGTTTCACAAAAATTTCAAGCCTATCAAAATAAGCAAGATCGGGAGAAAAAAAAAATATATATATATATATATATATTATCATAGATCGAAGAAAAACGTAGTATTTTAATTTTCTGCTAAATAAATAAATTTCTCATTCATTGAAGACTTTTTAAAGATTAACAATTTCCTTCTTTGTTGTTGGACATTCCATTCATTTGTAAGAATATTGTGGAATTTAGCTTTCATCTTCAAAAAGTTATGGTTGGACTATATGCAAGGACGATAACCAAAGAGAATCTCAAAACATCTGCTACCTCCATTCCTATCAAAATAAGCATTATGCAGCAATTTGTAAGAGCAATACCTAAAAATGGTTTCTGTTTTAAATACCTTGGTGAAAATGTTAAACATTTGTAGAATGCAAAGATTAAGAAGGCATTATCATTTTCCTTGATATAAGCAAATTAATGCAAGATGCTGGCTTTGAAAAAAAGTATGAATAAAACAGAAATGCTCGCTTGGAAATCATTTAAGAAGGTCATAAAACATTTTTTTAGGAAACAGATTGTGATTATGAAAGTATAGTTAACAGCATGCTAAAAAGTCTCGAAAAGCTGAGTTGTAATATGAGTATAAAGCTGCATCTCATATTGACTTACTATGCAAAAATTATGATGCTCTAAATGAAGAGCAGGAAGACCAATTTCATCAAGATATGAAGATTATGTAATATACTAGAAGCGGATGTTTTTGATGGACCGCGAATGGAATTCGACTGCCAAAAACGCAAAAGTTCTGAACATTATTTTCTTTATATACTAGTTCAAATGAATTTAATAATCAGTTATTTAGCAGTAAATTAAAATATTAGGTATTTCTTCGTTTCATTATAATTCATCCATTAATTTTTTATTCGAACTTGGTTTGCTAGGGCTTAAATTTTGTTCAATTGAATGAACTATCGATTAAAAATGTTCAACATGGAATACTAAAAATACATCACTATTAAAATTTAAAATTAAAATTTATATTCCGCAGGCCTATGGAATTCACGTACACTCTGTTAATTTATAAAATCTGCGTAGAGCGAGTATTTCAATGTCCCGTTAAACTTTAACTGTCTGTTAGTCTACCTGGTAACATAATTTTCTTTGTATATATTTGTTGTGCAATAACTAACAGTTAAACTCTATACGGAAATTGAAACACACGTCGTTAATAGGTAAAGCCTACTTAAATTTTAAAATAAATCTTACTAAACTACAATATTAAACTATTCTTTCTAATTCGACAAAGTGAACTGAAGTCCTTGGTCGCTACAACAACAACTATTAATATGTTCCTACTTCTACTTGTATAACTTCACTGGAGTGCTAAGAATATACAGTCGAAGTTTGTAACAGGCAGAAAAAGTCATAGTAAATGTATACTTGATAAGCCATTAAAAATCGGGTCGGAAAGAAGTATGAATAAAATCGAAGTGCTTATCTGTCGTAAATGTACGAACAGGAAATTTTTTTTTCTAAATTTTAGAAAATTAAATACAAATTGAGTCGCTCTTAAAAATAAACTAACTTTCTTGTTTTAAAGGATTGTTTTTTCTAAAATTTTGAAAAATTAATATTGAAAATGGCTTAAATTTAAAAGATAAATTTGTAAAATGAAATAAAAACATTTCTACAAGTTCCAAACATTTTTGGAATTTGTTGTTCTATTTTGTTTTTCAAAAACAATTTAAAACATTTAGCCCATTTTTATTACCAAAATCTAAAAAGGGCTGTGAGTTTGTAGGGGGGCTGTGAGTTCGTCCTGAACGAAGCCCGGCCCCAGATAGTATCCATATTGGGTTTTAACTAAATGGTTCGATGAAAATTAGTTCCCGCTAGTTCCTGTACGGACAGACAGACGGACATGACTGAATCTACTTGTTTTGTCAAACTGATTGAGAATATATTTACATATGTATATACAATGTTTGATCTAAAAAAAACCAAAATTTTAATTTAATTCATAGAACACGTAGCGCCATCTATTAAATGTTGGCAGTGTTAGAAAGGTACATTTTTTTCTTTCGAAAGCAGCTAAGTTCATGCTTATCGTTTGACAGGTTACAAAATGATCCAGATTTTCTTGATTCGATCATAGCTGGTGATGAAACATGTTGTTTTAAAAATGATCCTGAAACTAAGCAACAATCTGCAGAATGAAAGTCAAAAGACAACCCAAAACCTGAAAAATTGCGTTCTCAGAAGTCAAGAATCAAAACAATGTTGATAACTTTCCATGATTCCAAGGGTATTTATGGTTCAGAAGGAATCTGTTCCGGAAACTCAAACTCTCAATGAAGAATATTATTTAAAAGTTTCACATCGTTTGTGGGCGAGAGTTCTGTATAATGTACCACCTCACACCACCAAAAAATTCAATGAATTTTTGATGAAAAAAAAAAACAGATTTGTCTCCTCGACCACCCTCCGTATTCGCCTGATCTATCTCCGTACGATTATTTTCTCTTCCCAAAAAAGAAAACTGCAATGAAAGGAGCTTTTTACTATGATATTACAGCCATATAAGCAGCCGTGACACAGGTGCTAAAGAACATCACAAAAAGCGAGTTTGAAAAGTCTATGCATAAATTGGTTGAGCGTTCCAAACGTTGTATTGAGTTAAACGGATCGTATTTTGAATAAATATTAGCTTTGAAACATGCTTGTTTTGTTTTATGCTTAAAAATTCGGTTATTTTTAGATCGTATCGTGTATATTTTGGGTCTCTGGCGACTTGTTACTAAAGTAAATATGTACTTAAGAGGTTTTTCTTCATTAAACTCGGTTTATCATTATCAAAAAAAAAAAAAAAAGAAAAAGATTGGTACCAAACTTTGTATTTAGACGTTTTATCGTTCAAATATAACAAATTTAAAAGCATATCGAAAATATGCAAAATATATGCAAAAAATATGCAAAAAAATATGCCAAAAAAATGCAAAATACAGTATTTTTCGCTTAAAGCGAACTTCAAGGGACCGGGCAGAAAGGAACGTTCTAAACGAAGTTCGCTTTAAATGAAGACTTGAAGAAAACAGTGTATGTATTTACATATGTGCACATACACGTATTAACTCCTTTGTTGATTTATTAGGATAAAGATTAATATATATCCATATAGAAGTTAGTTTTTAAAAAATCAGTTATTTTAGTTTGCTTAGTACCAATATTAGTTTCACTTATATACAATTCCACTTGAGCCAAAGTGGTCAAGAATTTGTTGTGGAGTGTCGCGTGACTGAAGAAAAGTTCTTACGTAGCTTACGCTACAAATTGCATCCAGTGCAGTTGGGACTCAGAATGGCTCTTTGTTGTCCGTGTCGTCGACAAGGTCGTCATCACCAGCGCGAACAGAGTGTAAAATAGCTTCGTCGTCCAATTCTTCCGTAGTTACAAGGTCGTAATCAATACATATGTAATCGTTGAAGCTTTCTGTCCCAACTGTAGATTCCAATAATAAATGGCAATATAAAGTGCGACAACTCAGCAAAACATTTTTATTACCATCTGTAAATGTTTCCATTGGTTGGTTTAGCAATTCGTTTAATGAAAGGTCATCATCCGAGTTGAACTCATCTTCATTCTTGGTAAATCCGCCGTGCCGAAAGCAAAAAGCAACTGTTGTTTTGCTGACATTTAACCATGCCATATGCAAAGAATGTATTGCGTCCAGTATACTAACTTTAAAGTTATCTTCACCCATATCAACTGAATGTACAATTTTTGAGAGAAGCAAGTGGCGATAGTTACTTTTCAATGCGTGAATGACACCTTGGTCCAAAGGTTGTAAAACTGAGTTAGTATTTGGAGGCATAAATACAAATTTAATGCACTCTAAGCTCTTTGTATCTGGATGAGCTGGGCAGTTGTCTACCACTAGTATAATTTTTCGATTCACACGGCGTAAATTAATGTCCCATTGTCTTAATTCAATGGTGAAAATTTCGAATGTCATCCAAGCCTTTTTATTAGACTGGTAATTAACTGGTAATTTCTTAATGTTTCTAAAGCACCTGGGATTTTTTGATTTTCCGATTACTAAAAGTTTTCGTTTCTCTGTACCCGTTAAATTTGCTACAAGGAGCACTGTTAGTCGTTCCTTTGATAGTTTTACCCCTGTGCAGGTCTCACCTTTGAAGCGCAATGTATTATTAGGAGTGAGTTTATAAAATAAACCAGTTTCATCGCCATTAAATATGTCCTCAATTTTAAAATTTGTTCGTATACCTGGCCACTTATTTTGCAACCAATCATTAACGACATCCACATCGACTTCAGCCGCCTCTCCAACTGTTTTTCCCGCTAGTGATGTGGTGGCGTCTTTCGCTGCACTTAAATTTGCAGTAATTAAGGTTTTTTCCAAAATCTTGGGCATCGGTTATAGTCACATTTTGGCTCTTTTCTGAGTAAACCATTTTAGTAGGCAATTATCCAGTTCCAGGAAAGAAGGTTTTTTAACCTTTTTTACATTTGAGCAGTTTATCTCGAAATTATTTAGCAGCAAGTCCTTATTTTTCCAAATTGTAGCAATTGTTGACTTGCTGAGGCCCATTTCTTGGCATATTTGCTTTTGTTTTATACCTTGTTGTAAGCTCTTTATTATTTCATATTTCTCTTTTAAAGAAAGAAAAAAACTTTCTTCGTTTTTCAACTGCTATTCCGTCCATCTTCTAACTTTGTAATTTTCAACTGCAGTCTGCACATCATCTTCACACAAACAAACATTAAACTTAGGGGATTTCCCGGATTCGAGAACACTGAAAAAATAAAACACTGCGTGTTACAGTGTTGCCAGCGGAAAAATAGAATTTTTTGTTCATAGCGCCACTTTTTGGTTCGTTTTAACCGAAAAATAAACAAGTTTTTCATGCCAATAATGTTCGTTATAACCGAAATTTCGCATTAAACGGCTTCGTAATAAGCGAAAAAGAAAAAAATGCATGGCTTATTAGAAATAAAGCGCGTAAGTTCGAAAGGCGTTAGGCGAAAGTTCGTTATAAACGAAAAGTACTGTATATGCAAACGAATTTCATCGAAAAATTGAAGCCCACTCGTTAAAAATTAAAGTGCGAGCAATACAGAAGAATATTTTTCTTGGTTTAAAAACAATCAACAAAGAGAAGCATATAGCATATATCAATATGGTTTTTTCCCAAAAAACAAAAAAAAAAAAAATCAAAATTTTAATAATGCTGTTGAATATTTTCATATTCATAGTGGGTTATCTATCCTTTGAGTTAATTTTCCAAACCATAAATATGAGAAAGCTTTTTCAGTCACATAATGTGGCTCTCCTGCAAAATAATGGAACATCCGATAACCCATTATTTTTGAACATCGACGATAGGCATTTACTTTAGTTTGGTAAAGTAAAAAATTTTGTATTTGCATTTTAGGTTCTTGAAACACTGAACCCAGAAGATGCTGAATCTATAAAGCTGGCAAAATAGCTGATACAAAATCCCCAACTATATCGGGATTTTATATATATAAAAAATCGAATTTCGAGATCATAACTTCCTTGGAAGCGAAGGGTCTACCATTAGCAAAGTCAATGAATTTGTTTAAGGAAGCTGAAAATATTGTTCATAACATAACTAGTGAGTTTGGAATGGATTTAAAAGATAAATTTGAAGTCAATTTAAAAAGAAAACCAGAGAAAATATTTAAAATCTCAAAGCTGAAGATTTGTCTGGACTTGAATCCGTCACAAATGAAAATATCATTAAATATAAATTTGCTCCAATTACTTCCTGTAACGTTGAAAGAAGCTTTTCCGCTTACAAAATGGTTTTTGAAGAGAAACGTCAAAGCCTCTCAATTAATTATTTGGAGAAAATTATGGTTGTTTATTTCTGTGCATTTCTAAGTCATGCACTCACGACTACAGCATTCTTAATGTTTTAATAATTTGTATCTGCATAAGATATGTATGTATGTATCTATTCTATATGGATAATGACAATGGCAACTAGAAGCATCCGTAATGCATATATTGGCTTAATACAAACCCGTATATATGTAAATATGTATATATGTACATAAGTATATGTAGAATGTAGTTTGTGTACAGACAAAAAGATAAAAGCCATTTGGCTTAAATAAATTTATCGATATTGCAATGAAAACATTTTGTTGGCTGTTGGCCAAATTGCTAGCAATACAATGCAAACAAATCAGTAATAAGAAAAAATGTAACATAGCCGAGAAAAATTGAGCTCTTAAAGAACAGCGCGAGTAGAATAAAAAAGTGAAATGATCTCGAAATTTATCATTGTTTGTGCCAATTACGCGCAGCATGAGTTTTCAATCTACGTATTATTATTATTTGCAGATGTTTCTATTTTTCTGGTCTCAATGGGTGTGGCAAAACTTAATTGCAATGCACTCAAGGCAAGTAAATATAAAAGAATATTTAATTTAAAAAAAAAAAAAAACAATAATACAAATAAATTTAATGTAAAATCAATTTGAAAATTAAACTAGGTCGAAACGTTTATGAAATTCTAATGCATTTGACAGCATAAATATTGAAATTGATAATTAAAACAATAAATATGGCAAATTGCGTTTTGTTTAAACTTTGACACATATTATGCATTAATAATTAATTGATTTTTAAATATTTACAAATGGGACTATATTTTTTCTTTGCTATCTTTCAAATCGGTGCTATACAAATATGACGTGCTCAGTTTTTGTTTAACTATTTAATGTATTTGTTCAATAGAAGTGGAGGAAACTAAAATCACAAAAAATTTGGCTTACCTCATCATTATCATCATCATCATCATGATCATTATTATTATCATCATCATTATTATCAAATTCGTTATTATCACTACAACAAATCGCTTGCGTTTGCTTTTAGTTTATTTAAGAGTTGAAAAAAGCAGCAGTTTAGTCAAACATAGTATTTACGTATGTATATCAATCGCAGCATAGTTAATCAAATATTCGACAGATAATTGTATTAGTTTTTTTCATAAACGAGAACAAAACAAAACTAGGATAGAAATAGAGCAGTTCTCTGACAAACAAATTCGAGTGATAACAAATATAGTATGTATGTTCGTTTTTGTTTTCATAAGCAAACTTACCATATTG
The DNA here is from genome assembly GCA_035044765.1 of Leucophenga montana. NCBI lineage: Eukaryota > Metazoa > Arthropoda > Insecta > Diptera > Drosophilidae > Leucophenga > Leucophenga montana. The sequence goes on from JAWNNQ010001520.1 coordinate 289,237, forward strand.
TCAGACAAACGCTCGTGCACATTATCACAAAAGATATTCCACCAGAGCTGTATCAAATCATGTGCGTGCGCATAGTCAGTGGGTGTGGCGACGGTCTTGTTCTCCGAATTGAAATTGAGCAACCAAGGCTTCAATTTACCCGCAAAATGCAAAATCTTAATTTTATCTCTGAATCTGTAAATTGAGAATATAGATTGTTTATAGGTATTGTTAACGCAAAATGCAGTTACGACTGTTTTCACAATAGGTAGCACTTGGCAGTTAGCACAACTGCGCACAGTTATCAATATTAAAACTGGAACTGATTTGATTTCTGATAATGTCATGTGGAGAAGGCTAAAAGGATTGTCCGAGAAGCAGAGGAATTAAGCGAATCCATATGAGAAAGAACTACTGTTTTAAAATGCATAGCCGAGAATAAGAAAACATTTCAAAAATAATATTCATAAATAATGCAATCGTACTACATAAATAAATAATAAACTCACAAAAGTATTCCGATATATCAATAGATATTCTTATTATTTCAGCCCTCGGAACACTGACACAGTTTACCGCTTGTAGGTGTTCATACTCTGTTTCGTTTGCTTGCAGAATCCTAAACTGTGTAGGGCGCCGGAACCTAACCTTCAAATGACTAAAAGCGATTTCAAGACCTCGTTGCGAAAGTGTAGGGTTTCATGAGTGCTAGTATTATTTATGAATATATTGGTTTTTGTTAACAGCTCGTTTTAAAATATTGTTCTCAAATATTTATGTATGATTTGTAGTTGTGCTATTACCTGAACTAAACTAGATCAATGTAAATAGATGTTGTAACTGCCAACTGCTGTCTAGTCTGTAAACAGTATTTGAAAACTAAACTACTCACTGTTTGAATGCGGGCAAATAGCAGTAGGAAGCATATGCGGTTACATTATAGACGAATGGCAAATGCTTCTTAATATCGGTATGTGCCCAATCGGCATAAAATAGGTTCAAAAGACCCTGATCGCCACCATCAAAGCTGCCATTTTTCAGCGCAAATTCTGTGATCTTATTGAATGTATCCAGACTTGGTCTGTAGACAAAAACGCCAGAATTAAAGCAATCGGGCCAGCTTACATCGGGCGCAGCAGAGAGTTCCTCGCGTTCGAACAGTTCGTCGCAATTTTGCAGCACCTAAAAAAAAAAATATACAAAATTTATTAGTAAAAAGACCAAAAACAAATTCAAAAGCAAATATTTTTTAGTCTGTTACTCACCAGCGTATCGGCATCGAGAAAAACGCATTTCTCATACTGCACTAGACGCCAGCAGTGCAGTTTTGTGAAAGTGATGCCTAATTCAGGTCTTGCCAGCAACGCCAGATTAGCTGCATCCTGTGAATCGAGTACATTGACCTCTTGTACAACATTGTACACGTCCTTCAGTCTGTCGCGCATTGCCTCCGATACGCTGGGCGTTACTAGCACTGCCAACTGATGTGCGGTGCCGGCGCGGCGCAGCGAATGCGCCAGCACAAGTGCACCCAGTGAATAGGCATCGTTTGTCGTCAACGTCACCCACGCGAATTCTACGAATTTAAATTAAAATAGAAAATAAACATAAGACGTTAGTTAGATAAATAAAACGGCGCAATATATTCAAACTAATTTTCACAAGGATTTTTATTTTTTTTTTTTTTTTCATTCTCAGTCGACGGTTTCTTGTTTAAGAAAATATATACATAAGTATTTATTTGTATCTATGAATTGCGTCAGCGTTCTGATGAAAAATTAAACAAATTAAAACCAGAAAAATTATTTTCACGCATTTAGCGAGTGAGCGAGCGAGCGAGCGAGTGAGTGAGTGAGGAGCAGCAGCAATGGCAGAGCACAACATGCAGTTTCTGGCAAATATATTATTTATTTTATTTTATTTAATTTTTCAGCAAAATTTTAACATTATTCTAGGCGTTCTTTGCGCAGCGAAGCGATTGATTAAAAAATAATATTTTTGGGAAAGTAGATTTAAAAATGTAATTAAATACCACGCTTGTGAGGTTCATTGGAGTTTTCAATTATTTAGTCTACAAGTTATTAGAAATATAATATATTTTCTTATTATTTGCAATGAAGCATTTGATTATATATTGTATATATAAGCTTTCAGGTATATGTTTTAGATGTTTATTTTAAAAACGAGTGCATAATGTTTGAAATATGATATAAGCATTTCAATGGTGAATTGAATTTCTATATATAATTTTAATAATCTTGATTGACTTAAAATAACCTAACTTAAAATAACCATTCAATTAAAAATTAAATGAAATATTTTGATGCATGAATAAATTTTACCACAAAATTGAAATTCCTACAGAAATATGTGCAGCAAAAGATTGCACACCCACATCATTCAAGGAGCTGTTACAACAACCACCAAATGCGATATAGAGTGCACTGTAGATAAGAAAAACAACTGTATGATAGCTAGAGTAGTTGATGTGGTTGCTAAAAGTTCATAACTGAACAATAGTTGGACATATAATTATAATTTAATAGTATAAATACAATTATAGAGGTATATCATATCTTAAACAATGATTTATAAACATAATAAAAATAGTTTTTGGAACTTATGGCAGAAAACGTTTTTACAAAATTAAAAATTCAACAACTAAAGTAATAAACAAGTTTTTTAACTGAAAAGACTTGATAAGACACGGTGTACACATATTCGTTTAGTGTTGTTACTTTGTAGTACATTTCGACTATTTCGACATCTCTAGTTGCAAAAATTAAAAGTATGTACCTAATTATTTTAAATAATTCACATAATTTCATAAGGAAACTCAAAAACTAGTTCGCTCACTAAAGTTTGTAAAGTTTTAAAGGTCCAAGAACAAATCACAATACTATATGTATTTCTACAAAAACAATATTCAGACTTTTATCGAGTCTTTTTCAGTGCATGTGCTATATACAAGGTATGATCTGAAAATAAACGAACTTTTAATTTAAATCATAGAACACGTAGCGCCATCTATTAAATGTTGGCAGTGTTAGAAAGATACACTTACGAATTGTTAAAAAAAGTTTATGATGATGATTGTATAAGTCGTACGCAAGTTTACACGATTTAAAAACGGTAGTAATGATTTAAATTATGAGCCAAGACCTGGACAACCCGAAGCATCTAATCGTGCTGATTTAGTGTAAAAATTAAGTGAAACAATAACTATCGATGCAAATTTCACTGTACACATGCTGTCAGAAGAATTAAATTCATCTTATTGTACAGTCTACAAAATATTAACTGAAGATTTGTGTAAAAAAAAAAAAGGTGTGTGAACGTTTTGTTCCACATCAGTTAAATGATGATCAAAAAATCGCTCGTGTATTCAATGAATTTTTGATGACAAAAACAGTTTTGTCTCAACGACCACCCTCCGTATTCGCCTGATCTGATCTATCAACGTGCGATTATTTTCACTTCCCAAAAAATAAAACTGCAATGAAAGGAGCTTTTTACTATGATATTACAGCCATACAAGCAGCCGTGTTTGAGCAGCTGAAAAAGAACATCTCAAAAAGCGAGTTTAAAAAGTCTATGCATAAATTGGTTGAGCGTTCCAAATGTTGTATTGAGTTAAAGGGATCGTATTTTGAATAAATATTAGCTTTGAAACATAATACCATGCTTGTTTTTGTTTTTTTTTTTTTTTGTTTTATAACTAAATAGTTCGGTTATTTTTAGCTCACGCCGTGTATATAATTTATCAAGCTCGTATCTAAGGACATTTTTTTTAGAATTTTACTAAAACTTCTTTCTATTTGGTTTTTTGCTTTTGAAATGTACCTACTTTTCGCAGAGTTCCAATAACTTACATTTGATAACTTTAATGTTAACATTAGAAACAATGTACTAAATAGCAATAGTTTAAAATATTAGCTTGTTGTAGTAAGTATTGTAAACATGCACATTGATCTTTTCATTTTGTGTTCTTAATATTAATAAAACAATTTTTTTTTATTTTTTTGTTTTTTAAATATATTATTTTGGTAAAATATTTACAACCATATTTATTTCCAATATCATTGTTATTTACAAAATTTTTCAGATAATTATGTTATACAAAACTAATATTGTGGTTATATATTATACACTGTTTATGCAATCAAATTGTTTAAACGAACTAAGTATTTATTTTAGTTTGTTTTTATATTCAGTTTGAATATGCACTGTTCAGACAAACATATTTATATGGGCCACATTTCTAGTATAGCATTGCACAAGTTTCAAAACTATAGCAAAATTTAATAGAAATTATGTACATATATAATTCCAAATCTTTCTCACATATACATATGTCTATGATCGTCTAAACAGTGCTTTACTTTCAAGTTTAACTTCGTTGCTAAAAAAAAAAATTTGATCGTTTCAACAGTATATTACAATGGTTAAACGAATTTATTAGAATGCTATTGTTTGAATTATACACTGTAAATAAAGTTTTGCATTAGAAAGCGCATTTGCTGGATAGAGCTAAGATAAGACTATATTTAGAGCGCGTATTTGGCTTTTATGTTTGAATATATATGTATGTATATTATGGTAAAAATTAAACTAATATACAACAGTTAATATTATAGAGATGTGTATGTATTTTTGTAATTACAACAACTACCTGTGCTCAGTGCAATGTTATCAAATTTTATGCAAACGCATTCCAGCCAGACACGACCAACTGCAAAACATATCACGTTGCAGCCAAATCCTGCGCAGCTCACAATGATTTTTTTTTGTTTTTTTTTTTTGTTTTGGGCATGATGTAGCTCATTATCAGTCGAATAGAATTGTGCTGAGTTGAATGATTGACATGCACAGCATGCGCATTATGCGATTATACGACATTTGTACATATAAATATATTCATGTATGATTGACTATATAATCCAAATTGCTACTAGAATGATGTGAGTCAAATGCCTTTAGTATTTTTTGTTTGTTTCTTTTAACTTTTCTTTATTTGTTTTGTGCAATGAGTAGTAGTGCCTAAAATAAAAATGAAATCATTTACTCTGGATATTCTTCAAGTTGTGAAAATCTTTTGTCACTTACCAACGGATGTATTCAAATAAAATAAGAAAATGAATTTTTCAACAAACTTTAACACTCAATAAAAATATTGTATTTTTAAAAAGTTGCTTGCGGAATTGTCAACTTTCAAACAACAATATATTTCAAAATATCACCACACACATTATAAGAAGCAATAAATTTCTAAGCTAAATAAATAAAAACAAACCAACAGTCGTTGTGCTACTAAAATTAAATTAAATTAAATAAAATAAATTTATCACTAAACTTAACAGCGAAATGAAACAAAAAAAAAAAAAAAAAAAAATGTCAAGAAATTCATTAGATAAATTAAAATATAGATACATATGTTTCATATTCCACTCGTGTATATGATTTGTTAGACTAGTCTATGAAATTTTATCCTCTATTTACGCATTATTGCAAATAAATTTTACAAATACACTACAATTTCGCACAGTGTATTTTTCAAAGTTTAGTAAAGTTCTTCGATTATTACTCTTAGTACTGTGCAAAGAGCGTAGCGTAATTATTGCGCTTACTGTTTTTGCTCACCGCTTTTGGACTTTACCATCATCCACAGCCGGCGCATGCGTTTTGCATTTTGCATCCACACTCTATACTCAAAACTTTGATTAATTTTTTATCAGCGTACATTGCGAACAAAATAAAATTGATAAAACCGAATGCAAAACGTATAAAACCCAAAATGAGAGAGCATGCTCCACAAGTTCAATGCTACTCTCAAATGGGGAAAGCAGAAACAAAAACAACAACACTTATTGTTGTTGAAGCTGCCCATTTCTCCCTTTAACACTCTCATTAGAGTTAAGCTAACAGTTTGACCTACTTAACAAAATTGATTCAAATTTGACACCAACATTTGATTCGATATTCTAATCAAATTGTTAATTCCAAACTTATTAATAAAAAAAATCAAGATTTTAATTGGTTTAACAAGACAGTTTAACATTATAGAATTTGTAGAGTGGTGAGGCAACGAACCCACCATAAAGTACATACATATGTGAATATTTGTACACAGAATAGTGGAGAGAAGTATTTGAACGAATATGATAAAATCTTAAAATTTAGTGTGTGAAAAACTTTGTTCATTTTGCACAGGATTTAATTGTGCAATAATTAATAGTGTAGTAGAAGAATGCTTTTTGTCATACTCGTACAGACATATTAACTACAAATTTTTTTAACTATGTATACATTGAATCGGTCACTTCAAAACCAAGATTTAAATATGAATGAAAGAGTTTCGGTCTTCATAAAGAAAATGTGCGAAGAAATAATCTCTAAAGTCAAAAACCTTTCTCCTGATATAATCAATTATGTAGTAAGTCAATATCAGCTTGATAGTGGCTTCTTATGGGGGGCTACACCAAAAAGTGGGACCATCCAGAAGAAACCACCATGTCGTATATTGACTTAACTACAAAAGTTTTTCTTACAAAAACAAAAAATTGAAAAATGGGCGATGGGTTAATTTGTGTTAGTATGGGAGCTACCACAAAAAAAGCACGATACGCCCATTACTATATTTTTATAAAGCGGCCGTCCATAAAAACCAACCATATAGAATTTCAAGCTGATATTGATTTAAATAAAGAAGGTTTTTATACAAAAACACAAAACTGGCCGGTAGGTTTGTATGGGGGGGCTACCCTAAAAAGTGGACATGACATATCAATATAAACTAAAGAAGAAGCTTAAATATCGGCTTTCAGCCAGAAACTGATATGCAAAAAATGCGCAGCAACTAACAGACGGACACACAGACAGACGAACATAGCTAGATCGACTCGTCTTGGCGAGTTTATCATGAATATATATAGCATATGGGGCCTACGATGCCTCTTTTAATTTGTACATACTTTCAGACAAACCGATAATACCATTTCAAACTATGTGTGAATGGTATAATCATATTAATGAAAACTAAAGTACTAAAGTTTTAATTCATGAAGTTGTAGGTCATTGAACGTGTATAGCTGCGGATTTAATAATCCGAGCGTGAAAAACTTTTTCTAGTCCAAGTACAATATTATTAACGAAAGCTAAACTGAAAGGTTCGAAGGTCACACTTTCAGAAACTTACGATATTGTAATGTGTAATGACCATTGGAGATAAGCATAATCTAGTCTGGCAAAAATAGCGAAATCGACTTCTTATGTATATTTGATCGACAACAGGATTCGATGTAGTCATGTTCCCCAGTTTAAATTTAAAAGAACAATTAGTTTATATTTTGGACCACAACCGCATCGGTTACATTACTTTCTTACGCACATCTTTAGCAAATACAGTCTAAATGGGAGCAATGCATAAAGTTAAAATGGAATATTAACTTTCAATGAAATGAAGTACTCCACAAAGCTCTTATAACTTTTTAATAGTCCAAAAAACTGCAAATGTGTTATACATATATGCATGTAAAGATTTATATATACTTATGCAGCCACATGTATATATGTACATACATACACAATAAGCCCCTTTACTTTGGTGCAGATATGGCAGTCGTTGTCGCCGCCGCTCAAAATGCGTCACACAGCATTAAGCCGACCGTCAAAGAATTCAATATCATTGCCAGAACTCGTTTACGGCAGTGAATGTCATAAATTGCGACGTTGCGCTTTGCTGCATCGCTGTATTGCTACAGCCAGCGGTGTTGCACTTGCAACACCAACGCGAAACCGCCAAGAACCGGCAATGCAAGCCGGCGAAAAACTACGCAAAACAACAAATGCGACGTCAAATTAAACGAGTTCTTCTTTATACGTTTAGTGCGCCTTAGGAATGTCTGTTGTTAATTTCTTTTACATATGTATGTACGAGTGCATACGTCTTATATGCTTGTATGTACATATAAATATATATATGAAAGTATATGTATCTACATATGTATGTATTTGTATCTATGCATGTTCATTCAATTCATACAAACTAAAAATAACTGAAGAGAAATGTGAATTTGTAGCGCGACAAGCTAGAGGACCAAACGAGCGCAAGCAACACTGCAGATACAAGATACATTTTTAGATGTATGATCACATGCTGGATCACATGAAATACAGCGCGGAGGCAAAATATACTACTATGTACAATACATTCATGGAACACTTGCAACGGAGCAGTACATTAAAGGCGATTGCTGAATCGCAGCAAGGGATCAAATGGAATTTTCGAATTGTGCCCCTATGGCGTAGTTACTAGCATGCTGATGCTGTTGCGAAAAATGTATCTGTGCTATTATTTTCAGATTTGTGATTAATGCGGGCATGCAAATATATAATTTCCACGACAATTTAATGACTTTTTATACACAGCTATAAATATGTATGTATGTACGTCTCGAATCTGCAAAATTTTCCAAATGCCTTTAGTTTTTCACAGCTGAATATTTTTTTATATGCAGTGTGGGCGGCGCGCAATAGAACGATATTTGCTATTGCCAAAAACAACAATATTTTCATGTGAAAACTGTGGAAAAAATGAACAAGCTTTTAAGATATTCAAATTTCTACATTTTCGTTGCCACATTATATTTTTGTGTATACATATACGAATATATACGGTACATATGTATATGAAAAATGCTGCTAAAAATACTTAATAATTTTGAAAAAAAAAGTGTTGCTAATAAAATTTTGAAAAGCTAAATTTATATATAAATTCAAAGCAGCATACAGTGAAATTTCTACAAACGTATTGTATCAAAATATTGATCGTTTTAAGCATTACAAATATCATATAAGTAATTGATAAACTAGAAAGGTATTTAATCACCAAAATTTCTATTCTCCGAAAATCGTAATAAAACAATAATACTTAAAAAAATACTTTTTGTTTCATATTCTATATAAAGAGAACCACCAACAGTCCAATCTGATCTTAAAACCTCTTCTGTATGTTAGAGTTCCCCACTTTTCGTACATTCAAACATTTCATTCCTAAAAATACGTCTACTATAAAACTTTACTAACTGAACGAAAATGAATTTCACAAAATGGAATTTTTTTTTTCATGTTTGCAAGGATTTTGCTATTTGAATTAACTTGTATTGAGCAACATGAAATTCACAAGCATAATGTCAAGTCAATTCAAATCGTACAATTCTTCAAAGCGTGAAAAATCTACCATTTTATCGAATTTATTTCCGTACAATCTTGTTCAAAGTTTTCACTTGCGGAACAAGCGCCACATATTTTTTTTCTCTATCACATAAAAGAAAGATTTGATAAGACATATATAAACCTAGTTCTTCAGGAATGCAATCTACTTTCTGATCAAAAGTACTCGAACTGTCTCATTTAAATGAACCTCGCTCGTAATATTGTCAAAATAATTTTTCTCGAGATTCGTACAACCGTCAGGTACAACAGTTGATACAACTGCTGATAAAACTGTCAGACATTCTATCAGATGGCGCCTGTGCAACGAATTTTGAATTTTTGTTTGCCTGACATTTTGTGTTTGCAACTAAATTTCTACGAGTACTCGTAATTATTGAAAACACAGACATACGAGTAGTAAAAATAGTTAAAAACATTCCGCAGTGTTGCAGCGTCGTTCTTTTTTTCAACTGACAAAAACGTAAAAAAAAAAAAAAATGAAGTATTACTCTTCAAAATCATTATACGAGAATTAGGGAGTTAGCAGTTTGGATCAATGCCGAGCATTATGCAACATGTTTTGGTCACAAACCGAGTTGAAGCACAACTTATAAAGGCGATTCTATAATTTATTTATGAAAAATGTTTTAAAGATTTAAAATAGAACCGTTCTCTTTAATTGAGAAATTCCGGGTACTTTTTGATAAGAAGGTATAAGATGACTATAATCGAAATGACAGAATATGACAAATATGATTCATGCCTTTCAATACGACAAATGCCGTGTTTCCTCCAAAAGAATTTCTAGCATATCTTCCATCTTTCATTTTGAATACACAAAGGGTGTTTTCACCAAAAATTTTCGTTTGTAGCGTATGACATCCGTTGAAACAGCTGGCTGATACAGACAAAATTTAAGGAGCAAATTGTAAACTCTTTTATTTTTGTTATTTTTCTTTTTTGTCCCGAGAAGACTAGCTCAAATATAGATATTGAGGTATTAAATTTAAACTAAAAATATACCAAAAAAATTTGGAAATTGCATTTTTTCATGCATCTTTCGATGTTGCGAGAGATGTTGTGTTTGTTTCCAACAACAATTGCAAAATAAAAAATTAAAGATGCTAGATATGCCTTGGTGAAAACGCTGTCTATTTGAAAATTTCAGACTTAGAAGTGATTGAATTAATTATCTGACTTAATTATTACGCCTGGTACGCAGAAATTTCTCATTGGTTAGGGTTTTACTGTATTTACTTATTCAACGTAAAATTTTTAGAGGTGTAGAACTTTGAATTGAATTAATATACTGAGATTAGAGAGATTAGTGTTTAAAAAGTTTTCGGACTCAAGCCGCGATGGCTCGTATTTGTCGCATTTTGGAAGTCCAATTTTCGAACACATTTTACTTGGAAAACAATACATGGTTAATCGAATAACTCGTTCGGATGGACAAAATGAACGTAGTACACGTTAACATTCTCTAATTGAACCATGATTTTAGAAATAAATTTGCACAGTTTGCAAGATTGGTTCCAGCGTTAGTATATGCATGATAAAATGCCAAACCAAACTGAGCACAAATGACAAAAATTCTGTCAGTTTTGAGCTATTTATGCCAGTTTAATCCTTTTCGGAAAAATGGAACCTTTAAAAAAAAACACACACACACACTACTATAGGCATAACAAATGTACTTAAAAAATATTTCAGATTTGCATATTATAACGAAAATTATGTCAATTCTACTGATAAGCTCTAAAAAGACAAATATATTTCTAGGTCAGGAATGTGCACAAAGTGCAATCAACTGAAACGGAAGAAGAAATCAGTGGAAATGCAAATTTGTGCTAATAAATGTCATGTAATGACGTACAAAACAACTAAACGTCACAATAAATGTCATAAAATTGATAATCCTCCCCTACCTTTCTACACTCATACGCCCAAAAAGATTCGGCGGCGGCGCCGTAGTTGTGAAGCTTATCAGCTGAAAGCTGTTGGTATTTTGACAAAAAACGTTCTAATAATGCAAAAAAATAAAAAAAAAAAATTTATGCAAAATAAAACAACAAATTACAAAAAAAAAATATGTTTAAACGCAAGAAATCTAATGCTCAGCGCGCACACACAAACAGACAAAACACACACAAATTAATTGAAGGTCAATAAAGGTCGTCGCGGTATTTTTGCCAGCGAACATTTGTGATATTTGTCAACGAATTTGTGTAAGAATTGAATTGAAATAAAATTTGAATGATTTACTTTTGCTTTAAGAGCACGCATGAATTTTGATGAGTATGCAATTCAATTAATAAGATTTATTTATTTGCTCTGTTTTTTTTTTTTTACTAGTCAAGCAATTGTTCGTTCATTTTTCTTGCATTAAAGCAGGTTGTATATATTGTCATATAACTTTTTTCGTTCTTTCTTTCTTATTTTTATTTATTTATTTTCTTAGCCATGCTGCGGCAGCCACACACTCAGCTGTTTTTTTTTTTTTTTTTTTTTTTTTGTACTTTTATTCATTAGCTGCATTTGAACACTTTTAATTTAAAAATATTTTTTTTTTTTTTACGGTTGCAACAAAAAACTTACTGCTCATTTTGTTAAAATTAACTTTAGTTTTTTCTTTATATTTTTTATTAAAGGATTCTATGCACACAAACGCAAGTTTGCTTCGTTTTTATTATAGCAGCAATGAAGATTGGGGTGGGGTTCGACGGCAGCTTTATATGCTCTACTTTATGTTCACACGGGTAGAAGTCGTTCTGAATGAATGAATGAATGCTTGCTTGCTGCCTGCCTGCCTGCCGAAGAGAGAGCGCTTTTGTTGTGTTGTACCGTACACGAGCGGCGAGAAACTGAAGTGGTTCGCGTTTGCGATGCAAGTCGAAAGCGGCGAATGAATGCGAAAGATGCGATGCGATGCGATGCGTGGTTGTAGGCGACATTCGCTGACGCCGACGTCGTTGTAGACGACGCTACGCCAAAAGCGGCAACAGAACAGCCAGCCACAAAAGTTAGAATGAGAAAATGATATACGAGTATGTATGTATAGCAATATATGTATGTATGTGTGCACTAGGAAGGCGCCAAAACAAAAATCGCTTAAAACCACAAAACTTGCACCGCATTAGCCGCTGTTGTAGCCGCCAATGCTCGGATTCTGTATCTTGAATTGTTTCTATGTACAGAGTTCGAAAAATATAACTTAAATCTCAACTGTATCGAGGGAGACGGATTAGTAATGTTTTCCCCCTTGAGATAATCATGTACTATGTAGTTTAAGCTGTAAGTAGCCAAAACGACAAAAAAAAAATTTTTTTTTTTTCTTTAAAATCGTTTCCGAGATATCCTCAAAAAGCACTTTTTTGGTAATCTTTTCATTTATGTACTCATATCTCCATTAAATTTTATACGATTTGCATAAATTGTATATAGCTCCAAAGGAAATATTGTCCTCGTGCAGCGTTATGCATTTTCTTAATAGCCATTTGGAATATCTCCCTCCGAATTCGGGTACAAATAGTGATGAGCAAGGTGCGCGTGGCATGATTGCGGCCTATTGCTGAATACAAACGCATATAGATTACACAGTAAACAAATGAAGAAGCTTGAGCAAAATTATGTATTTCAGACTAGATTCATGAATATGTGAACATATAGAGATTAAATTTTTCTATTTATTTTTAAATAACTTCTACATTTTTTGTGAAAATTATACTAAAAATTGTCACCCAAAACTTAATAGTATGAAAACAAATTTTTGGAATTGAACGGAGAGACCTTTTAAAAACGCTGAAAAATTAAAATTAATTCATTGGCGAATCCAAGGGGTCGAAGGGAATGGGGAACAAACCAACCCCCCCCCCCCCAATAGCATTTTTGCGCACTACATAAAATATTTTTTTCGCTTCATTATCATAAAATAATAGGTTTTTTAGTAAACTTCCCCCAAGAGTAGTAGTGGAATATTTACAATAGATTCAATAGATACAGCGTGGTGACAAACGGACAGACAAACGGACGGACAGCGGAGTCTTAGTAATAGGGTCCCGTTTTACCCTTTGGTACCGAACCCTAAAAACAAAAGTTTTTTGAGAATAGATCAAAAACAATTCTAAAGCAAAAAAAAAAAACACCTGTGGTGTTTACGCGACAAAATACATAGACCAAAGTCTAGTTTAAACATACTCAATTTTCTTTATTTTGCAAAACAAAAACTTATCTGTTTAATGAACATACAAAAAAATTAGTACAATGCAATATATTTCGGGAACACTGTATTGTTATAGTTGTACTGCGCCTGTGCATAACAAATTATGTATGTGTGTGTGGGTGTTGAAAAAGAGAGAGCAACTGCTTATGAGACAAAGTGCATTAAAAGCAGAGCACGATAAATATCAACTCTTTAAATTTCATTAGCCGGTGGAAAATAAAAATAAGAGAAAAATGGATGCTATTTTGGCGATATACTTTCCAAAAACCACTTATTAATGATTGTTGAGCTTAAACGGCGTACTGTGAACATGTTTACATTTTTTTTTTAATATTCTGACCAAAGAGAGCTTGGAAACAACTGAGCTTTTGCTAATTTATAGTTGAAATCATGGTGGAATAATTTATATTATTTCACCATATAATATAAAACATATTATTCCACCATGAATGAGATTCTGTGGCGTATACGCCGGGCAGCATATAGAAGAATCAGAGAAAATGTGCTCGATATATTAATAAATACATATTTTCAATTGGCAGTGTTGAAGCTAGTAAGTGTACGAAAGATTGTTTAAACATAAATTATCACTGCTAGAACTAAAGAAGTTGTGTATATTGTTTATGGATCATTTTTCATTCGCTGCACAAAAACATTGGTACGCAGAATATATTGGGTTTGTTGAAAAATCGAAATGTATGTAATATAGCAAAGGAAACGCCGGAGAACCCATAAAGTACAATATATACCTATATTCATGATCAGCTTGATGAAGCGAGTTGATCTAGCCACATTCGTCCGTCTAAGAGAAAAGTTCTCTGACTTAGAGAAATCAAACTTACGGTGCAGATTTTCTAGATGCCGCACTATTACCAGTTCATATTAATATTTCATTCCTAGCAATCGTTCAGCGCAATGGTAATAAGAAAGAATGCTGCAGTCGAGTGTGCTCGTCTACCCTGTAACTTGTTTAACGCTTCCCATATGAACCATAGATTCGTATACGAATGAATATATGGGGAAATATTCGATAGTGCTCTGATCTGGACCTATATGGGATATTTTAATAAAATTGACGAAAGATACACCAAATTTCACATTTTTTAGCTTAATTAAAATCAAGAAAGAACTTTGAAGTGCTGGACATCAAAATATACTGTACCTTGTATATTCTATTGGGATCTGATCTGGAGCTATATGGGAATTCGAATTCGACTGAGCGATCTTACTTGTTTTTGTTAGTGTTTCATGGAATTTAATCAGGTGATTTGTCGAGAAACCTTAGAAAATTTCAAGAAAATTCGCGTTTCTCAGGAAAAACAAAGAAGAAAATCTGGCAATTCCGTTTGCTGGAAAATAAAATGGTAACGGTTAGCCCGAATTAATCAGGTATGTCTGTTTTAAATTCTACAAAAAGTATAAAACCTGTAGTTAAAACCCATATATTCGTTATACATATTTTTCTTACTTAATGCAAAAAAATGGCAGCTGTTAAACTTTTTAACCAGGTGACCAAAATAAATGTGATGATCTTTAAGGTTTCACTTAATACTCTCTTTAATTACTGGTGGTTCTCACTCCGAGCTCCACAACTACTACAAGAAAAACCAAAACACAGAACAGCTGATGTCACACATTCCAGCTCATCAACCAAGCGCATGTGCAAGCTTTCCAATGCACTACAACGACAACAACAACAATAAGATGGCGCCGGTTCCGCATTGTTTGCCATTCGAGGCTTTCTCTGCGCAAACTTTTTACATTTTCAAGGCCTCTCTCCGACATTTCCACGCCGATGCGCACACTCTCTTTCTCAATGTATATTTTCCCTGTGGCACTGTTGCAAGCACAATACATACTACAAATGTAGCAACCAGCAACAAATCGCATCTGCTTCATTCAGTCAACATTAAGCGACGCTAAAGCACGGTTAAAACATCCGACATTCATAGGCGGAAAATGTGGAAAATTCAGCAACTACAACAACAACAGCGGAAAGTGGAGGAAAACGCCAACTAAAATCCAACGCTCTAGTATAGAGAAGATAAAATGCTATATATGTACATATACATATGAGACGCAATAGCGTCAGTGTCTGTTATCACGGAAAATCCAATTAAAAGTGAAATTAATATGAAAATTGTTTTAGCCACCAATTTGTGTTTGGGTGTGCAGTTAAAGTGTAATTAATACAGTCAAAAATTTATTTAAAATAAAGAAGTAAAAATCATTAGAAGTTTTCCATCTCCGTCGTATCTGAATTCGGTCACTTGTTTATTCGAGACGACGCCAAATTGCATTTTGTTCAAAAAAAATTAAGCCATATCATTTGAGAAATTTAATACTAAGAGAAAAATGTGTTTTGAATCTCCACCCTACAGGCTGTCTGAGCCATCAAAACTTTTAAGGTCAGAGCGAATTTTTCTGATTTTAGAACAAGCCAATTGACCTTCAAGCAGTCAAGTAATAAAGGTTTTGGGTAAAGTGCATTAGAGAAAATGTTTGTGAAATAAAGTGAATTTCGACATTAACTTGAGAAAATGGAAAACTCACCGTCAAATTCGATTGAGAATAAAATCGACAACTTTTTGGAACAGTTTAAGCGTAGCGCTTCCAAGGCTATCGATGCAGATTGGACAGCGGCCGCTGGCGGAGTAGTGACCACAGCAATAAGCAATGGCATCAGCGGTGTGGGCAGCGCTGTGGCAGGCAGCGGTAGTCCACAGCGGCAGCAGCATTTACTGCAGCGCACAAAAAGTCGCTCGAGCTGTCTGGATGTCTCGGAATTATCGGGTAAGAATTGCATCTACCCATACACATGCTTTAAAAAAATGAAGAAAACCAACAGGAAGTAAAATTTCTTTTACTATACGAGTATATACACACATGAGCGTTCCTTACTCCCAGTCGAGTTTATTGACTTTTACCGCAGCAAAAATAACTTTTTTATTGTAACTTGCAGCAACAATAACTTGGCGAAGCGCCCGCAAACTTAACCTTCTTAAAAGGACAACAACGCTTTATAACTCGGTTGGAGGTGGCTGTGTCATTATATTATTATCGTCATACATGACAATGGCCGGCCGAGTGGGCGCCGTGTATGCGATACAATTTCTACATTTCTCACTCAATTCCGGCTAACTCCCTTTCGAACATTCTTGGGAAATGTGCTGGTGTGTATTGATTTTCCATAACTCGCCGACAATTTACGGAGGCACTTCTTTGAGATATAGTTAAGAAGCTAGGACACTTCAAGTTGGATTTAGCTGCAGCATATACCATGGTTAACTTTCTTCAAAATCATTTTTCTTTCGCAGTAAAAATTTTAAAATCACGGTATATCAAAATTGCCATCTCCAACCCTATATACATATATATGTATATATATAGTTGAAAATGGATTTCTAAAACTTGTTGAGTAATCGGCGTATGTTGCTTTTTTGTGCACTCAACTATTTTCTAGCAAATGTTTGTCACCATAAATGCAGATGTGCTTTAACCGCATTGTGCATGTTTCTGAAAGCAATACAAATGGTGATTAGAATGCAACATTCTGTTTCTCATGTAACTGCACTTAAATGGCCGCTTTTATGCCAAAGTGCAATAAGAACAATAGTATAAATGAAATGCTTCAAACCACCCACGCCATACCAAGTTGCTCCCTTTAAGCTACCGACCATGGGGTGGCTGATGGTGATTCCGTCTTCTCCTCATTTTATTTTTGGTTTCTTAGGGTTGATTGTGGACATTGTTTTTTCGTGCCGTGCAGTTCCGCCGGCAATTTTTTTTTGATTCGTGTATAATAACTTTGTATTCTCGGTCACTTTTTGTGCTCTTTTTTTCCGTAAACGACCTTGGTTAGTTCATTTTCTACAAATAAAAGCATGCGAGTGGGTGTAGCTTGTAGCCGCCCACCAAAATAAGGAAATGTATTTATATACTGAGTTTTATAGTGTTGCACAATGTAAAATCGAAGATATTTGGGCATAAGCGATGAGCAATAATTGATTGAAAATGTAACTGTTGTTGATGTTTTGTTATTATATTATCAATCAGCATGAATTCAGTATTATAATGTGGGGCTGACTTTGTAGTTTAAAATAATTAATATAATTAAATTTTCTATACAATACTCCACATAGGTGCAGATCGGACTACTATGACATATAGCTTCTATACAAATCTACAGTTCAAAGAAAACCCTTAGGCCATGCTCGACTGCAGTGTTCCTTCTTGTTCTATTTACTTTAGGTTTTAAATTTTAGAATTTTTAAATGAATATTGCACTGTTTTATCACTAAACTGCAATGATATCTCTGATTATCAGTGCTGAAAAATGAAGCAATTCAAAAATACATGAAGCCAGAACTAGTTCACGAATCATGTTAAATCACGGTCTGAAAGAAACGGTCAAGAAAATAATTTTGATATGATAAGTACTTAGCCAATTATACAACGCTGTTCATCAGCTAATCATACTAATATTATAAACGCGAAAGTTTGTATAGATGTGTGCAGGTATGGATGTTTGTTATTCTGTCACGCAAAAACTACTGAATGGATTTTAATGAAACTTTACAATAATATAGCTCATATATCAGAATAACACATAGGCTATAACATATGACGATATACACATACATGTAATGAATAAATGTAAATGAAATGTAATGTAAAGTAGCTAGTATGAGCGAGATGGCGATAATTAAAATATGATGTATAGCAGAAAGCCACATATTGTAGAGCGTTCATGTGTTTGTCTCATATGGTCATGTCTGCGTGATCAAAGAGATATAACGAAAGTATACGTATATTCGAAGTAAAATGCGGTAAAAGCATTTTATCGCATTGGAAATGATCGATTAAAAACCATTGTGAGCATTTAAAATTTCATGAGATTGCAGTTGAACTCATATGAATGTTTGGAAAAAAATTTGTTTGAATATACATACATAGTATATTTGTACGCTAGCTACTGACCCTTTCTCTGTTCGTCATTTTGTGGAAGTGAGCGCATACAACGTTGCGAGGGCCAGCTAGTAATTAATATATAAACCGAACGAGCTGTGGTCAAAATTTTTAATAAAATGGACGTTTAAGTAAATAAAGTGTTTGAGCAGTTTGAAAATATTGCATGTAATTTAAATGCGTGACGTTCTAATGCGATGCGTGCCCACACACCTTTCAAATCCACAAATCACATATGTACGTCTGTTCAGAACGAAAAAATAAAAATCATATCGAGGAAAAAAAAGTGATGTGTCGAAAATCAACGAAACTTTTTAATTTTCTTCACACATTTGATCACGCAGTCAAATCGCCAAATACACCCGTCGATTTTCCGTCACATCACGCAGTTGAGCAAATTTGTGAAGGTGTATTTGGACCTTAAATAAAACAAAAAATTTTGTTGTTTGGTCAGTGTTAAAAAACATGCGCGAAAAATACACTTTCGAACGATCAAGGATGTTTTTCAATCCATAAATTCGATATTCAAGTAGAACCTTCCACAAAGTACAGTCACCGACATTACAATTGATTAATTATACAAAAAAAAAAAAAGATTTGAGTTGACTGAAGTAGAGAAAGTTATAACTATAAACTTAAATTGAGATGGCACCTAACCGGGCAACTGATATATATATATTACGAGAAGTATTTATAAATATATGTATGTAATTTAGATCTGTCCAAACTTTCGTACACATACATACATATGTACATTTATTTTGCCACAATGTCAACTACAAACTTGAGTTCAACTTATTGCTACATATTGTATTTACTATATTTGCCATTTAAAGAAGTACTCCGATGAGCGATAAATTTATGTTGTCCCACTTAGAAGATAGCTTGCAATTTGTTAAATGGAAATAAATGGCAAAAAAATTAAAACGCTGTTGACAATGCGAATGTATACATATTTCAAATAGAGAGCAGAGCAAGATAAACTATGTGCCATGAAATGTGCCAAGAATTTTTCACAGACCGCCTGGCATCGAAGTGCTGGCAGTCAGCTTCAAAGGAGCGCTCAAATGAACGTAGAGCCATTCCTTTTTGCCTTGCTGCACTTTCAGGCAAATGAGTTTCTATTTGCTTGGTAAAACAAAAACTGAAAATAAATGAAACGAGACTAAAATAAAAATCCACACTGCCACTTGTGTTGTTTCGCTTGTGCAAATATTTGCATGAGTCACGTGCTGCGCTGGTTTCCGGAAGTGACAGATAGACAGCTTTACGGAATGGAGAATGAAGCTTTTTATGTTGAATGCGTTTCCACTTTGCCTGAAGGTAAGCAAAGGCTTATAATGATATGTTTTTCATAATGACGGCGATGACTCATTCAAGGGCTTGTGCTAGTAGGCGCGTTAATTATGCGCTTTTCAAAATTTTTAACGATAGCGTGGGTGGCAAGAACTGTGGGTGGTTCGGTTAAACATTTTGACGTACAGTTTTCGCTTAAATTGCAACGAGGATAACACATAAATCGCTTTGTTATATGCTCGTCTATAGTTTTTTTTAATGCATATTCATTGTTTAATGGATATCAAGAAATTCTAATTGTTATGAATTACTCATAAGTCAAGAAAGTCAAGACAATCATTACCACCTATCTTATTTTAGCTTACATAAATAAGTTCTTCATACAACAGCACAAAAGTGAAAGTAGGCGGGACACGCCTATTAGAATATTTATGTCAATATGAATACTCTATTTGACTACAAAAAATATAAGCCTGGGTGACGAGTTACAACTGGGTATCTTAAAAGGTGATCCCTATAAAATGCACAAAAACTACCAGATAAACAGACGGATATGACTAGATCGATTCGTCTCAATGAGCTGGACAAGAATATACTTTATGGGGTATATGATGTCTCCTTTAATGCCTTACAAACTTTCAGACATTGAGATTTAGGACAAAGTGTTACCAGAAGGTAGAGTTTTCCAAAAAAAAAAAAAAAAAAAAAATATTGCGTTAGGTGTTTTGCATTACTTGAAACGCCCCTTACACCATAAACTGTTTAGCTACAACGAATATAACATGCAGTAAGTAGTTAACTCGACCCCGGCATTACCGTACATTATAGCGCCTCCGTCGGCGTGTTACAGAATTCGTGGCAAAATTAATATACTATACATATCACACTATCTGTGAAAAGTATAAAAATCTAAAATGCCATATTAACAATATCCAACTAACCGTCTCCAGACTACGCCCATGATTGCGTACTCCTAGGTAACAGGTGTCGTGATTTTCAAGTTGAAATAAAAGTTTCAATTTGAACAAATCTTCCAGTTTGCAGGTGAAAGAGAATTCGACTGTGCGTCTATCTCTTTTTCTCTATCTCCCAGCAGTCGCACACACAATAGAAACATATGTATGTATATACAAATCGCACTCTTCACAACACTATTGTGCGCTCTCTTCCTTTCTTCCTTCGTTCGTAGTCAGCTGTGCGTGCAAAGTAAAATTGTAATTGCAACTGCAGAGCTAAAAATATTTTCACGCTTTTCTTGTATAATTATTTCAATTGAAGTGTTAAACTAATTTAAAACAGTGTCATTAAATACTGAGTGCACAATATATTTATTTAAAATGCGTAATTGTTAATTGTTGTAATTGCTGTAAGTATGTGTGTAAGTACTGTGGCGCCGCGAGATGTGGGCAGAGCAGCCGTCGACAAACAAAGCCGGCGTTGAGTTTTGTGGCCGTTGCTGCAGATACTTTTTTTTCGATAATAAATATTAAATTAAGTTAAAGTAGTTGCGCCAAAGGCTTTTATTGATTTTGTCTGGCTTTGAAAGTGTGGGCAATGGTATACAATTTTGTGGCCAAGTTGATACAGGCTTCTGTATCGTGCATCGCAACTGAAGGTTGGCCAGGTCCTTTAATCAGGTCAAGGTGCAGCTGCGTTGTACAAATCAGTACGATAGTGTGTGCCTAGATTAACGTAGTGAAAAATTCGATATGATAGCTTCTTGTAGACGGCCACTTCACATACATATACTGATGAGCATATCCCGCTCACTTTTCGGGGTAGCCCCATACAAACACACACGGACTCATTTCGGTGGTTGTAAGAATTCTTTTTTATAACAGTCAATATCAGCTTAAAATTCGATATGATGTTTCCTTATAGATGGGAGCTTCACATATATGTTACGTGTAGTGTCCCGCCCACTTTAAATGGTACCTCTCACACAAAGTTGCCGCCCACATTTCGGATTTTGCTTAAAAAACTTTTTTATTACAGTCAATATCATCTTAATATTCGATATAGTGGCTTCCATTCGCTACATCTATATATTAATATGATTGTACCGCCTACTTTTAAGCGTAGCCCTTAAATAAAGCAAACACCCACTTTTCTTTTTTAAAGAAAAGCGATATTATTAGTCAATATTAACTTAAAATTCGATATGGTGAATTAGGGACGGAAGCTTGACATAGTTAATAGTAGGCGTGTCCCGCCCACTTTCAGAGGTAGTCCCTCTAAAGACCAACCGCCCAATTTGTGTTCTTTTATAGGCCAAATTCTTTTATTTTTCGAGCTTACCACATTTAACATGGAATGAAGGCGTCAAATTGTCATTGCAGCATTAAAAGACTTGAAAGTAATATGTTAGCTGCTTGTGAAGTGTATTAAAGCTTCGTTTTTACCGAAGGTAGCGTTTTATCTTGTTTTATTTCAATCTATCTGGCTCTACTCGATAAACCTCTCCTAGATTTTAAAGAAAATGTCATAATTTAATTTAATTCAAAAAAAAAAAAAAAAAACAAGTAAAAACGTTAACTTCGGTTGAACCGAAACTCTAATAACATTCACACGAAATTTTAAATAGTATTGTAAAACATAAAAGTGATGGTTCATATAGGGGCTACCCCAAAAAGTGGGCGGTACACGCCTAGTAGTAGATGTGTATGAAGCGATGTAGTAAATGTGTAAGATGCCGCCATATCGAATTTCAAGTTGATATTGACGTTTTCCATACAAAACGTGAGCTATGGGTTTATATTTGCATATGTATATGAAGCGGTTGTCCACTAAAATCCAACATATCTAATTTCAAGCTAATATTGATTTAAATGCAGAATTTTTCTATAAAAAAAAAAAACAAAATAGCACGGTGGGTTTTTATATTGGCTACCCCAAGAGCGGGCCACTCCCATTCGTCTATGTATGTTAAGCGGCTGTCTATAAAATGGCACCATATCGCATTTCAACCTAATATTGAATTTAATAAAGAAGTTTTCCTTACAAAAACACAAAAGTGGGGCCGTACGCTTGTATGGGGGCTACCCTAAAAAGTGGGGGGCCAAACCGTTAGTTTATGTATGTTATGCGGCTGACCATAAAAAGGCACCACATTGCATTTCAACCTAGTATTGACTCTAATAAATAAGTTTTCATAGAAAAAGTCAAAAGTGGGCAGTAGGTTTGTATGGGGGCTACCCCAACCAGTGCGCGGGTCCCTCCCATTAATGTATATGTCAAGCATCCGCCCACGGAAAGTTACCATATCAATTATTAAGTTGATATTGACTACAATAAAAAAGTTTTTCATACAAAAAGTCAAAAGGGTTACTCATTTTTCATTTCTGTACCTACCGCCATTATACGAATCTTTCAGTTAATTATTATGCAGCTGTCATAACACACGCACACAACATGCCAAATATTTATGTTAATTATGTATACCGAAATGTTACGTTTAATAACAAAAGTTTTCTGGCGGCAGACACCTGTATCTCAGAGTACCACAGCGCCAAACTGCCACTGTTTAACCGAGCACATTTCAGTTTCAATTACACATTTCACGCGAACGTCCAATCGTATTCGCTTTATTATTATATAAAAATGTATAATAATACTCGTAATAGTGCTCTAAAGCAAAATTTAAAGTGTTTAAATTTCCTAAAATTCTTCAAAAGGCGTAAGTAACGCGATATCCATATAAAATTGTGTCAATCTCCTCCGTTTAATTGGAGCAAATGTAAAGAGATTACAACACGCAGCACTTGCCACTGTAAAGCTAGGCAAATGTTTAGACAGTACAGTGCAGAGCTATCACCCTCTTGACTAGACGCAACTCGTCATAGTTAGCAGTTAGCTGAAAGCCAGGCACTCAACGTGTCAATGCTTCCGGAACTGACACTTGAGCTGTAGACAAACGCGCTCCAAATACGTCAAAAAACTGCAAGTGGTGTGAGATTTTTAATTGTTGCAGTTGTTGTTCTACAATATACGTATGTTTGTACGTAAGAGACATTTTAGAAAGTTGTAGTATGTATAAACCTATTATTATACAATTTCTTTTACAATCTCGATTCCAAAAAGTTAAACCGAACAACAATTTCGGTATATATCCTTCTTATGGTAATAATAATAACCACCTGCACATAATCCAACCAATTTTACGTTTTTCAAAATATTCTACATGATATTCTCCAATTTTCGAAGCACTTTTGCCACTCAAAAGTGGGTACCTCCTAAATGCGCAGTTTAAAGGCTTCAAGAGCCTCTTAAAGTCTTGATTGTAAGGCGGATGACCCATCATTTCGATGTTTTGAGTGCTTAAGAACACTATTCTGTTAAACGATGTGTGAGAGCACGTAATGTCGTAGGGGAGATCGGTATTTGGTTTTTCTTAAATCTCCGAAAACATCTAGAAAACAACTTGTTCTGAAAAATTCAGAATATCTTATTTTACTTCGTTCACGAACAACTTTTGTTGGATTTGACTCGTATTGTAACACCCATAGAGTCGACTGCTGTTTTGTTTCAGGCATATATGCGTAGAACCATGATTCGTCGCCTGCTACGATGTCATAGACGTGTTTCGAACCACCGCGGCTGTATTTCTTCAATATTTCTTTGTACCAATCGATACGAGCCTTGGGCGATTGTTAAATTATGCGGTATCCAACACGAACAAATCTTCCCGACAATCAAATGTTCGTGTAATATCCAATGTATGCTGGTCCCACTAATAACCAAGGATGTCTCAATCACACGGTATGTCACAATAACAATTCACGCACAGCATCGATTGTTTCTGGCACAATAACCCTTTTTGACGACCGTCCCGAAATTTGTACTTGTCTCCGATTAAACGGATCAGTCCAGCATAAAGTTATATAGTCATGGACGTAGAGAGTGTAGAGGTTGAGGTGTTTCAACGAAAACTCGACGTTTTACAGCTCTATATTTTTGCTATATATTATTTTTCTTTATTGATGCTAAGTACCCAATTTGAAACTTGCGAAGGGCATTAAAGCTACGGTTCCACTGAATTTTTTATGGTTTTCTTGTCATTATTGATTATATGATTGATATTGTTCAAATCACTAGTTGACGATGAGCGGTTTAAATGTCCATCTGTATACACATTCTTACAAACTTCGTTATTGGTTTGTCCATCGATATTAAAAATTGTTGTTTTTTTTTAAGAATAATCTTATTATGAATACACTTATTTGAAAAGTCGTGTCGATATATAGTTGATTTAAATTTAATAATTAAATGCAGAAATTATTGTATGAACTGTGTTTATAAAAAGAGAAAGATCTTTCTTTTATATTCTCTTTGCGAGCTCTAATGCACCACACGTAACGATGTACGGTTATGTTCAAATAAATTTGTACAGACCATAAATTCACGCAAGTTAACAAGAGAAAGCAACAACGTAGTTCACTACGACAGTGCTGCCACATAATTGAGCTGTATTCAGTGCTGCCAAATTACAAAAATATGAAAATAATTTTAGAACGTTAAATTTTAAAATCAACTTTATTTTTAATATCAGTTATCGACGCCAATCAATTCATTCATTTCATTTTCATACTTCATTTCGTGTAACTTCGAAAATTATCAATATTTAACAAAACTGCAATAAGTCAAAATGCCTGCTACCGCCGAAGAGAAGCAAACACGCAGCGAACTGACGGAGCGCACTCGACGCATTGACAAGTGTACCGCGGATGTGGTACTGAAGGCGGGCAGCGGTTTACTGATCGGCGCCATTATCTCTATATTCCTGATGCGTCGTCGCCCATACCCCATTTGGCTGGGTCTTGGATTCGGCTCTGGTATGGCCTATGATTCCTGTAAAAATCGCATTAAACCTCGCACAAATGCATAAAGCAAATAGGATCGACCGACTGCAAAGCAACAGCTTAATTTTGTTGTAAATGTTGTTTTCTTTTGTTTATTAACATTGTTTTGAAATTTGTCGTCATAAATACCAAGTTACACATGTCTGAAGCATATATGCATTTTGAATTCTATTGAGCAGCTGATGCTGCAGCTTATCAGTCAGCACAAATGAGCATTATGTGTAGCGCAAAGATACTCAGCTGCTTGTAATGCGCAGATACATTTACTCTTTGAGTGCTCTCTTTGCGATCGAAAGCTTGTTCTCTATCACATGCGCTCTGGTTGTGTCTGTTTTTTATTGTGCTGTGGCGTGCACCCAGAACACCAAGGCGAACGCGTACAAAATGTATCTGCGAGTTTGCTAACGTATGCCGGCGTGTGTATATCGCAAACGTCGCGTTACTGCAGTGGTCGTATATTCATACATAGCTTTTCTGCTTAATTTTCTTTTGACTCTCGTTATAAAAAAAATTAATTTGAATTACACACACTTACAATTAATAACAACTTCAAATGGTGACCACGCAGCGTGAAGTTCTTTCGTTTAGCGGTATCTGATGTGTTTGGTTTTAAACTTCAGCAAATAAATACAAACACGCAGGGAAAATCAAAAAGACATAAAATCTAAAGTACGTGCTTTCTGGTTTTATTTGCTGCCTACATTTCGCTGTTGTGTATCTTTTATGCTTTGTATTTTGTATCTTGTACGTGTATCTACAGGTTTTTGTCTTTGACAAAATGTTGCTGTTTTTCAATTTTTTTTATTTTTTTTATTTTTAACGTTGCCAAAAATAAATCGCACCTCATACGAAGTTGCAAATGCGCAACTGAAAAGAGCAGAAAAATTAAATAGACGAAAATACAATTTCTTTAATTAGAGAAAACGCGCCAAAGCACACACATTGTGTATGTGTATCTTTTTCGTATGTTTGCCAAAATTCTGTGAAAGTAAAAGTCATTCGTTTGTTGATTACGTTTGAAAATTTGCATAAAATTTTAGTTTGAAAATTTGCATATATGTACCTTTGCAATACACGTGATTTAATTGTATCTGTGTGATATTTTTTATGTGTATGAGAGTACGTTAAAGTGTGTGTTATATGAAGTAGGCGTTTTGTTGTATATAAATGCATAGTTAGAATTTCGTACAGTTTAATGTAAGTGTTAAATAAAAGTGTTGCAAATAAAAAGTATCTTATTAACTAACTTAGTTAGTTAACTTAGTTAGTATGTTTAACATTCTAGACTGGTTGGCACGAGGCAAGTGTAATGTGAGTTACACAATTTATCTATGCCTGAGTACAAAAGGTTTTAAATTAAGTACTTGTGAATTTGTATATATTTTATTATTAGCTTGTATAAGTCACCAGCATAAAGAACCCACCATTGTACTTTACATACATAAACTGTGCTGAGTGTTGTGCGTGCTTTATGCGGTTTAAGTATTCATTAAAGGGGAATTTTTATTATTTCATAAATTCTTGTACCCCGACGATAAGTTAAAAACAAACAAAGTTACACCCTAAACTGATTTTGAGCAACGATAAAAAAAGACCACTCAGAAAGTGATAATGATTTAACAAAGTCTATTACAAAAGCATGCTTAGCTCTGGATCGAACATCATAATAGTAACAGATGCTCAAAAGTAAACAACTTTAGTTTTTTATAGTATATATATTTTTGAATTGATATCGCTCTATATTGGAATATAACTCTAAGTGCGGCTATAAACTTCAGACACACATTACTCATTTGCTTTGCTTGGTCGCTCTCTCTCTCTCTCTCTCTTCACACCCACATATTCTTATTCATGTTGAGAATGCATTGGATAAATCGCTTTAATCGAAACAAGCCCAAAATTCATCTTAAGCGTGCATTGAACTTGAATTAACTGCAACAGCAACGGCAAATGAGTTTAAATTAAATTAAACGTAGACGGCATTAAATAACTACATAAATAGATTAAGAACGATGACGCTGTCATATGCACGTCAAAAGCTTGTTTGAGAATTATCACAATAATGCTATTATGTCATCAACGTCATAACTGGAGAATAAGCAATGCTTAATTGTAAATGTGTAGATACATTTCGTGATATCTAGTATACATATACATATATATATATATATATATATATATATATATATATATATATATATATATATGTATGTGTACATAGATGCTGCTTATAATCACAAAAACAGCAACAGCATATTTCTGACTGATAAACGCATTAAACATGCAACGAAATGTTTTATAGCTGCATTTCCACTTAACTTTGCCACTGAGTGACAGTTGTAAGTGGTTTGAGTGAGCTGCAGATACGTTTTACTTGTGGTGTATAAAAGAAAATTTAACTCACAACAAATAGTAAACGTTGGAAGAAACGTGCAATGTACTAGTATCTATAGCTTTTATTCAATTAAAATTGTTGCTGTTTTCGTTGTACCTTGTTATTTTTTTGTTTTTTTTTTTGTTTTGGCACTATTTTCCGCTCTGAGCGACAAACAGATACATTTGATGCTTCACTCAGATGCTTTATAGTAATTTTGCCGTAAATTGTTTTATCTCTGTTGTTATTTTGTGTTTTTTTTTCCATTTTTTTCCTTTTTTTTTTGCCAGCACTCTTCCGCTTGCTGGCGCTGAGGTGAAATGTACTCTCTGAGATGAGTATCGTGATACTGGCACCACAATGCTCGTAAAAGATATTATTTACTCCCATGCAGCGACAACTTGAAGTCGTTTAGGTTTTTTGTTCTGTTAGTCGTTCTGTCTGCCTTGTCGCGTCTCGAGTTGTAAGCGAAACGTGCAGTTTGTCAGTTTGTTATTTTCGCTTAAGTTTGATTTACTTTTTTATGTTTTTTTGCTAACTAGTATTCTTTGTATTCGGTTCGTTTTCATCTTTAATATAACAAAAAGTTATTAAAATTGAGAAATTTGTAATTGCTTAAGTTCTATTTTTTTTTTTATTCGTTTTATTGTGTGCAGTCATGGTTCAAATAATACTTTTATATGTAAACTGTGCATTAAAATATAATTGAGATACGTCATAGTATCTGTGTTGCTTTTATCTGTCAGATAATTTTAATACGTTTTTTTTTTGTCATGGGAAATCTACAGTTCTATACAAATGGTACGTTGCTTTGTGTATATTCGCCTAATATTATTTTAAGTATTTGCTTTTAACTTTAATAAGTGTAAGACTTTTCTAGCGATAAAAACTAAAACATATTAGTACGTTGCATAATTTTTTATATTTTTATATATTTTTTTGCAACATGAGCTCATACCTATTTGTTTTGCTGGAAATCGAATGTGTCGTACCGGAAAATATTTGTTGTCGACGCATTTATAATGAAATGATTCGTCATATATAATGGCGCCAGTTTTTCATTTTTGAGTTATTTTGTGCGAATTATTAGTATCAGCTTGTAACTTAAGAAGCTTTCAGTATTAATTGATTCAATATTAATTGAAGGGTAACTTCACACATAGTGGCAAAAGGGTATTATCAGTTTTTTTTCTTAAATTTTGTAACGGTGCCATTGGAGACCCAACACATATTCTTGATGTTTGCCAGGATGTTGTTGCGGGTTTTTTTTTCTTAAGCTTATTTTTTTAACTGAATACATTATCTATATCAATATGTCACGCCCACTTTTAGAGGTAGTCATAATACTAACCAACCACCCACTTTTGTATTTTTGTTTGAAAAACTTTTTTGTTAGAATCAATATGAACTTAAAATTTGATTTGGTGGCTTCTTAAGAACAGATGCTTTGCATAAATATCAAAGAGCGTGCCCCACTAACTTTTAGGTTTTTGTATAAAAAATTTATTAATGTAATGCAGTCAACGTCAACTTAAAATTTGCAATCTGGCTCCCTTTGGACGGAGGCTTCACCTTAATATCAATGGTAGTGCCTCATCTACTTTTAGTGATAGCTCTCAAGCAAACGCACAATCCACTTTTACGTCTTTAGGTTTAGGGTAGGGTTTAGAATTGGGGTTTTTTCTTTTGTTGGAACTTACTCGTACATATGTATAACTGCGATACAATTTCAAATTTTGTGTGAAAGGTATTAAAGCTTTAGATCTATCGAAATTAACAATTTCCTGGTTATAGCTTGCCCTAGAGGGTCAGAATTGAGTCGATATAGTTATGTCCGTTCGTCCTTCGTATGTTTAAATAACAAGATGTCGGAGAATTTGCCTTATTTCTCGCGGCATCTAAAAATTTGCTGAGAATTAACGAATTTGGTTTTTCGATCTGGACATACGCGATAAATTTTATAAGATTTAAAATTAATTGAAGAAAAAAAAAATTGTATAAATAAACTTAAAAATGGGTGCAGGTTTGAATGATGTCTAAACTGGACCTATGTATGTAGGATATTTTATTAGAATTAATGTAATGTATAACAAATTTGGCATATCTAGCTTAACTAAGAGCAGAAACAAAAACAAAATTTGCATACAAAACTTAATAAAACTTTTTATGGGGGTAACCTTTTATATTGGCCCGACACGGACATATGTTTTTGTTTTTAGGATTGACGTAAGAAACACCAGATTTGGTGTTTATGACGTAATAAATAGTCAAAACAAAACAATTTCATACAAAAACACAAAAATGGCGGTAAGTTTGGGTGGGGCTACCTTTTAAAAGGGGTTGAAGAGATTAAAATGAGAGTTTAAATATCCAAGCTTGAAGTCATTATCTTTTAGATTCGTTCAAACAGACGGACGAACAGACAGTTATAGTATCGACTCGAATTTTATGTTGAACAAGAATATGTTTAGTTTATAGGGTCAAACACGTCTACTTCTGCAGTTACATACATTTGCACAAACATAATATACCCTTTTACCATATGGGTACAGGGTATAAAAACGCTTTTTTGGGTATTCGTAACGTGCAAATAATATAAGCTCATGAAAAAGCTTTATTTCGAAATCACAGATATACACAACAATATATTTTATTTGTTAATAGTCGAAGCCCCCAGTAGCCAGTGCTATATAGTATCATTTATTGTTAGTTCTAGTTATACCCTGCCCTGGAGGAAAAGGGTATACTAAGTTGGTAAGAATATATGTAACAGGCAGAAGGGCTGTGGAAGACCCCATAAAGTATATATATTCTTTATCAGCATCGAATTCTAAGTCGATCAAGACAACGAGATCACGGCAACTATAAAAGGTTTTCCACGAAATTTGTTTGGATTTATTTTTGAAATTAGTACATATATGTATGTACATATATTGCTTGTGCACCCGCCCCGGTTCCATGATTTACATTTTATTTCGGAGTTTGTTCCCATATATGATTTATGCAAGGGTCGTGTCGTCTCCAATTGTTCCAGTGTTCCTGACATTACCGTCGGTATCCATATAAACTCACGATATTTCTCACTCTATAATTTGTAGTGTAGACTAGAAAATGCCACGGCAACTTCGCTTCAATATGCTTGCCTGA
Organism: Leucophenga montana; assembly: GCA_035044765.1. NCBI lineage: Eukaryota > Metazoa > Arthropoda > Insecta > Diptera > Drosophilidae > Leucophenga > Leucophenga montana. The sequence continues at coordinate 320,294 of JAWNNQ010001520.1, forward strand.
ACTACTAATTTCGTCCCTAATATATGCAAAGTCTGAATCGTCGTCATTGGAGTCACATTTGAATTTTATTCAGTCATTATGCAGTAAGGAAAAATTGCTTGAGAGCAGTTTTCCATCACTTCTACACTTAATTGCCAAGTATCTCAAGAGTCTATGTAAAATGTGAAAATGGAAGTATAGGTTGTGCTTGCAAAAATATCGGGATTTTTGAGTAAAACCAAAAGCAATTTTAGTCGTTAGAATAAGTTTGAATGTGATAACTTAATTTAAAGTATTTGCATGCTATTTTGCAGCGCTCTGATGGGTCGTAATGATTCACTTTAAACCTTTTAACCAAACGTTCTATTGTATAATTTTTCAATAACCTTGTAGCTGTTTTTGATTTTGTCGTGTATCACATTACGAAATAAAATTTGCTAGTTTCATGCATATTTAGAAATTATTATTATCTGGTAGTAGAAAATGTTAGTAATGTTAATTGTCGTGACAAACAATGGAATACAGTTGTGACTTATGTGACTATGTATTTATTGTTATATATATTTCATACTATTTATTGCGTATTTTTTTCAAATTCGCACAAATGCAGTCAGTCATGCCATTCCGCTGATCGGAATTCTAGCACAATCTGTCATAAGACTTTATAACTTTGCTTCTCGAATCGTTTCGTTTGTATGCTAATTGTTGCTGCTTATCAATTATAGCACAATAGTATGTCGATAAATATAAATGGATTTACATAACTGATAAATAATTTGATAAGTAGTTAGAGAATATTGAGCACAAAAGAGTGCTGTGCGTTGTAGCATTTGTGATAACTGTCGTTGAAATTCATATTAAAAATGCAGAAGTGCCAAAGTATGTCAGATGTACTAGAATTTAAGCTGTACTCGTAATTTAATTTATGTACACATATCTAACTTGTGAACTATACATATATACTATTAGCTGGTACCCGGCGCGTTTCTGCCTCTCCTTCCCTCTACCACTCCTTCCCCTGCCACACCTTCCTCTTACCATACAACCCATTTCCCTGCCTCCTTTCACCCCTTCGCCTACCACTCTTTAACCTGCACCCATTCACCTGCCCCTTCTCCTGCCTCCCATACTCCCTGCCTCCTTCAATCATATTAACATGTATACAACATTTGTTCCCTCTATCTTGAATGGAACCCTACGCGTTGCTGCTCTTCCCCCTGCCTCACCTACCTCTATCCATCCTTCCCAATGCCACCTTACCCTACCTCTCATTCCCATTCCTCTTCCACTATTTCTTTGCCCCTCTTGTCGTGCCCCTTTTCCCCCTTCCACCTCTTCCCCAACACTCCCCTTCCTTCTTCCATGCCATACACAGCATTTCATCCATATTAAATTGGATCACGATTACTCGCGGGAATTCACAGTGGATCGAATTATGAATCTAAACCATTCTCGAATCCCCATGAACACACACAAACATTTTCATTAAAATTGGGGTCTTCGATGATTGTTTTGCTATGTTCCATACATTTTGACATCTCAAAAACCCAAAATACCCCAAATAACATTACTTACAAGTGTCTAAACTATCTATTTAACTATCTGTAACTATTTAATTATCTATCTATATATTTATCTATCTATACCTACCTTAATGTAAACGACTAAACTTTAGCTATTAAATGTATCTAAAGATGTTAACACATGATTTGAACATTTCGCATTTAATGAACTCTTACTTCTTATTTGCTCCAGTTTTCAACGTCGCCAAATAGTGTGTAGCAGTTATAAAGCAAAAATCATATAAAAAAATATAAAATCAATACAATTCTTTTGTCTTGTTTTTGTACTATAAACAGCTGTACATATTTCAATTGTATTTACTTTTACCTGTTGCTTTCAGAGATAAAACCATGCGTAGTACATATGTATATGAATGAAGCAATTTCTTCTGTCTGCATACATAAAAACCAAACATATACAAATAAATAATCCTAAAATAATTATCTCAACTAGATGAAACCAAAACAATATGCATATTATAGTTTTCTTTTTAGTAGTCGTAGAATGCAACCTGCTGCTTTTTGGCTCTATGAAATGAAATGAAAGTAAAATAGGTCAGCATGCTAAAAAAAGCATAAGCCGTCAGCTTTACACACCGCAAAAGACTTAAAAAGTGCTGCCGCCAGCATTTAACCCATTTGCGGCATGATTTTTAAGTGTTTTAACATATATCTCACTTTGGCTTTTTTTTATGAATGAAATTTCATATTCAAAGATTTCTACTAATGCCCTTTTTCGACACTTTGCTTTTGCAGATAATGACGTCGAGAACGCGCTGGCCGAATCACAAGCAATTGTAATAAGCGCCGCGCAGCAGCGACAGCAGCAACTGATCAGTCAGCATATGGTCGATTCACAGATCTCGGTGAGCAGCGCCACATCGATACAGACAGTGCTCTATCAATCGCTGAGCAATACGCCTACACACACAGCACAGCAGCTGCAGCAACAATCTTCGACAATTAGCAATAATTCGAATAGTACTGTGAATTCACAAGGGGTACCCTATGCTGCTGAGGCATTACTTAGCAGTGGCGGTGGTGGAGTTGTTGGTTGTGGAACGCAACAACGGCAAACAGCGGAGAGCATAAACTCACTACTCGAGCACATTAGTCCAGCACAGGCAGCGGCAGCCATGAGCGGTGAGGGTGTACTCAACATAGGCGATGTAGCAGATCTGCTGCATCCGCAACATGCTATAATTACGGGCGGACGCTCGCAGGATGGCTGCCCGATGATTATATTTCCGGATAATAACAATTTCAATGCACTCGAAGAGGCAGACTATCAGAAGTTGATATTATATTTGACATCAGTGCCATCGTAAGTAGTATTCGCATATAGCAAGCATAGGGCGTATTTTAATAAACATTTTTTTTCTATTTTTGTAGATTACAAGATGCTGATCTCGGCTTCCATTTGATTATCGATAGACGCAAGGACAAATGGACCTCAGTAAAATCAGTATTACAGCGCATATCGGTTGGTAGCAAACGCCATTTTTTTTAAATTATGCTCGTCTAATAGTGTTTATATATATTTTTGTACAGATCTATTTTCCCGGCATCATACACGTTGTCTATGTACTGCGTCCCTCTGGACTTTTTCAGAAAGCCATATCCGAAGTCAGCTCAAAGTTCTCCAAAGATGAATACCGCTTCAGACTGGTCATTTGTTCAGCTTTAAATGATCTGCATGAATTCGTTGATCATAGCCAGTTGACGACTGATATGGGTGGTACTTTGATATATTCGCATCATGAGTGGATACAACAGCGCATTGTATGTATTGTTGTGTTTTATTAAAATAGATTGTACTACAAAAAAAAATTATTTTTTATACATAGTCACTTGAAAAGTTCTCGAGTCTAACGCATCAAGTCTCCGCTGAGCTGGACATTTTTATACAGGCGATACACGATACCGAATTTCCAAATTCCGTTGAGGCCACACAGCAATTACTGGAAAATCAAGGCACCGATTATGCGCGTCTTAAGGTTAGAAATTAAATAATTTCATTTTAATTATTTAACAATATTGAAATATGTAAAATTTTCAACTTTTGCAGGACGAAATACTCGCTGCCGCCAGACATGGTGAAACTTTGCTCAATAATATCAAATCAAATGAAGAATTCAAGGAGTTTTCCGAACGCACGGGCAATGTTAGCGCCATTGAACGGTACGCTTTGTTTGCTGTGGTGTAGTTTGTTGTTGAGATATTGTTAAGCTTTTTATAGGTTTTACAAGTAGTTACTCCTTTTCTAAAGAAACAAAAAAAAAAAATTCTATTTTCTAATTAACTGATGAAATATTCTTCATTAACCAATTTACTTTCAAAACTAACCAAAATTTGTTGACTTTACCGAGTCTTTAATTTTTAATAGCTCTGCACTGGTTTTGTATTTAATTATGTTAAAAACGAAAATCTTTTAATACAATATTTTTAAGCAGGTTTTCTATTTCTATTCATTTCGTATCATTTATCTGTTATACTGTTCAAATTTTATGTGTTAAGATTAATTTTTGTTAGTTATATTTAAATTAATCAAATAATTTATTAGATCGTATTAATTACAAAGCCACACAAAAACAGTATTTTTGCTGATCTTGGGGGATCGAGATTGCTGAATCCAAATGCGTCTAGAATATGTACACCATCACCTGATATTTTTGGCATAAGCTCAAAAAGTTCTCACAGCCATACAAAAATGGATAACAATGCTGGCTAGTGGGTCACGTGATGTGGTAAAACGAACTTCGCATTCGGTTTCAGCGAACCCAAAAACATTTATTAAACATGATCAGACACCCAGATCAGAAAACATTTTGTGTAGCTGTGTGGTTTATGTAGCAAAACATAGTTCGTTTTAGTAAAAAAACACTGAGTTATTTGCCGATTTAGGGTATTCACATGTACTCTATTAACAGCTTTGTTGATGGGAAAATGAAAAAAAAATAGTAATTTCCAACAACAAACTCTGCTGGGAAGGTATGAAAAACTTATCGACCTCAACTCTTGTATAAGCTACTATACCTTTTCACCTTCCTGAGTGAGAATCATGTAAAAATCGACTCAGCCGATGTTCACAGTATTGTGTGATTACTTGTAATTGTTAATCTTTAATCGATTATGTGTGAATACCCTACTAGATAGTTGCAATTAGTGCAATCTAAAATTAAATAGTTTTTATGTTTAAAGACTACTTCAAATTTTAAAGCTATTTAAGTCTATAAATTTAAAACTAAGAGTGTTTGTTTTGTTTTTGCATGCAGTTCAATTGTTGTTCATTAATGTTGTCAGGCCATAAGCACACCGCTTTTAAATTTGTTTGTGTTGTCGTTTCACAATTGTATTATTTTATTTGAAAGCGCAAAGTACTTGATGTTGCTTAATAGTTTAATTTACTATCAAACAAAAAGCCCAAAAATTCCGAAAAATATAAAAAATGTGATTTAATTATTTAAATTTTGTTTGTGTTGCTGAACAAAAACAATAACAAAAATAAATATTTGTAAGTTAAATTCTTTTCATAAACAGTGCACACTATAAATGCCTTTTCACAATTTTAACACTTATGAAATTCATTTTGTACACCAACATCTATTCACCTAACGCATATTAAGCAACACACACAGACACACGAAATTGTTTAAATGTTCTTCAAAATTTTTATAAAGCTAAAATAATCTTACTTAAACTCATCTCAGTGTGCTTCATTCCGCTCATCAAGTTGTTGTGGTCTTTTTCTCTTTTCCGACATACATTCAATTAAATAAATAATAAAAAAATTGCGCGTACTCAAATATCATAAACAATGATGTATACATTCATATCACACACATCGATGTGCAATTACATAAATTAAAAAAAAAAACCAAAAAAAAAAAAAAAATAATAAACAATTGAATTAAATAAAAAAAAAATGCAGAGCCAGTGCAGGGTCTGCGACGATGTCGGTGATGACAACGCAACGTCAACAAATTATTTACCATCAACAATATAAGTTTAAAAAACCACAACATTTTGACGATTGTCGCGATTATCGTAGACTGCTGGTGCAACTGGAGGAGACGGAACGGCGCTTCGATGAATTCTGGCGTACGCATCGCAATAGGCTGGAACAATGTTTACGGCTACGCATGTTCGAGCAGGATTTTAGAGAGTTGCAAGTAAGTCAGATAACTAAGATAATTAATAGACTTACTAAGTTATTATTGTTATTGTACTTTATAGAACGTTTTCGATGCACATTTGAAAACTGTAGCCGAGATGACAGAGATCGGTGAGAGTGTCGCACGTGTCGAAGCACTCATACTGGAAACGCAGGAGTTTCGTGAACGCAGCCTTGTCGATATTGAACGCGCTGACGAGATAATACAAACCGGACAGCAACTGATTGGTTTGCGCGGCGTTTATCCCTGGGAGATTGTGCAACCGAAGTGCGATGAACTGCAACGTGTGTGCGATATAATCGCACTGCGTTTAACGAAACGGCTTGAGATCTTGGCAAAGAACAGTGAACTTATGGAGAGAGTTGAAAAGGTAAAAACATTTAAACAATATGCTGTGTGAACATGGTTTTATATAAATATATAAATATTGCAGGCTAATCAATGGTGCGCTAACGGTGTTGAACTTCTCGCTTCACAACGCATCGAAAAGTGCTCAGTGTCCGCGGAACTTGCCGAGCAGAGTTTACATGAGATACAGGCTTTTATTGCCTCCGCATCTGATTTTAAATTATCTAGTCCCAGTGAATTTAAGAAGATTTTTCTAGAGAGCACAACACCCGAGACGAAAGCACTTGTTTCGCAGGTGAGTTTGCTGCATTGTTTTTAATGTGACTCCAAAAAAAAAAAAACTTAAAGTGTTATGTTTGTACTAAATTTTTTTTTTTTCTACGGTCAAACTGCGTGCATTGAACTCACTTAGAAGCATTGTACATTATTACTGAAGGTTAATTGTTGCTGAACTTGATGTGTTGTTGGATTTTTTTTTTTATTTTTTGTATCTGTTCTAGGCTTTTAAAATACGATAGCGTTTAAGAGAAAAAATGATTTCGTTTTGATTGAGCTTATTTGCATTATTTCTGCTTCGCTTGTTCAAATGTGCAAAGTGTGATTCTATGTCAAGCACACAGTTAGATATATACCCTATAAGGTGTAAGTTAAAAGTAATGAAGGTTTCATGTTGGACAAATGAAATGGGAATTTATTGAAAAAATAATCGCATAATAATTTGTTGAAACAAGAGTCCACTTTTTAAAATATTTTACTATATTAGTAGTGAATCTTATAAAGGGTGTGGCGGAGGGTCAGCTGGCGCAAGACGGCATATTTCCTCTCCCTTCTTTTTAACAAACAGCAGCAGCAGAAGCCACCAATTTGAATTTAAATTGAAACCCTAAAAATGGGTTTTGGCATCTCCATGCACACATATTTTTTTGGCATCTCCATGCACGCCCAAATAGACACTGTCATTTCATGTTGATATTGAGTTAAGTTTTTAGTACAAAAGCCAAAATTAGAGTGAGTTTTTATGAAAACTACACTTAGAAGTAGGCGTGGTATATCAATTTGGAAATCCACAACGAATGGAGACAACAGAGAACCTTCATACATCTAGATCGACTTACCTTGACAAGCTGAAGAATATTTTTATAAACTTTAGCGACGTATCCTTTTAGGTATTACACATTTTGTGTCAAAATTAATATACTATCCACACTATGCTGGCTACACCTAAAAAATATGTGCCTGTTTCAAACTTGCAGCAATTGGATATTGCCGCGGATTGATTCAATATATGTACTTGCAGTAAAAGCATCTCATATAAAGCTTTGGTTGTATTGTTTCTCGAACAAAGGACTCCAATAGTGAAAATTTTTAACTGCACATATATCTATGGATCATCAAACGTTGGTTTGGCTAAGGCTATTGTAACCTGTAGTTCCTTTTTATAAATTGTACTAATGAATATACTTTCCTAATTAATAAGTATTGTAGCCTTACAAAGTTATCTATAATGTTAAGGTTTCTTTACACAGCGATCCAAAATTGTTGTACAATATATTTTTCTACCCTCTACCCATCGGGTAAAAGGGTATGTTAAGTTTGCGCCAATATATGTAACAGTCTCATAAAGCATATATTCTTGATGAACATCAATAGTCGAGTCGATGTAGAAATATCAGTCAATCCGGTCGTTCGCCTGTTTGAGCATCTAGAACTTGAAGACTATAAAAGAAAGCCGGCTTCAAGTCTAAATACTAAGAATCATCTATTCTCTCTTCAGATAAAGTGTATTCAATGAACGTGCAAACCTTACTGTAAGAGGTAGTCCTCATTCAAACCCATTTTTGAGTATTTGTAGGAAAATTTTTTTGTTTTTGTTGTTTATTAAATTAGAAACGTCAAATTTGGTGAATCCTAACAATATTTTTTGACAACTAGGTGAAAGTTTTTTATAATTTGTATAGGGTATATTTTATTTTTTACAATTGCATATAAATCTACATAGTTATCAGAGTATACATTGTATGAAAAACTTTGAATCTCATACATCGAGCAAGTGCGCTTGGAGCGCGTTTTACTGCCGGGATTTTGATGTGATTCGTTGCGCGCTTCGAGCATTTATTAATATAAATTTATGCGGACGTACTGATTGCACCAGAATCATTTATGCTGCTGCACATTCATTCATTACGCTTGATTTTGAGCGCCCAATATACATACAGTCAGTTTAATCAGCTGCCGCGCTAGATGCTGGGCTACTGTGTAGCTCACTCTATTAGACTGACTCAGTCTGCGGCCGGCTGTAAACGAAATCGAAACAAGTCTCGAAAAATGTGTCAGTGAAATACAAAATATATAAATCTTTCAAATGAACACTGCCAAAACTGTATATGCAAAGTATACAATTGTATGTGAATATATATGTATATAAGATAAAATACAATGCAAGTGCGTGGCCACAGGAGTAGCAGAAAGCGCTGGTCTATGCCATTGTCGCCCAGCCATGACGGCGGCAACAACGACAACTGTGATAAAGATTTATATAATGACAATGTAGAATTCAGAGTAAGTTTTCTTAAGCAAAAAAAAAAACTGCATTTTCCGTTTTCATTGTAATTGTTGTCCAAGCCAAATATGTTTTCAGCGATATTTTTATGCCATGCACAGATAGCGTGAAATGGTATTATCAGTTTGTCCGAAAGTTTGTGACGCATTAAAGGAGGCATCGTAAAGTATATATAGTATATATATTATTGATCAGCTCAAGACGAGATCAACTCGCCATCTCCGTCTGATAGCTGCTGCGCAGTTTTTTTCTACTAATTATTTAGATTCTGACTGAATTCCATTATTTAAGCTTCCTTTGGACCCAAAATATGGAGTATTCATTTTGATATGCCATTTTTTTGATTTTTTATGTAATACTTCTTTACTTTAGTGAAAATTAGCTTAAAATTTGATATAGTTGCTTTTCATTCATATACATACACCATTGGGCATGATCCGCCCACTTTTTTGGGGTAGGCACCATACAACACACCGCCCACTTTTTTGCATTTCTATGAAAAACTTTTTTAGTTAAGTCAGTATCAACCTGACATTTAGCTTTTTATGGACTGCCGCTTCATACACATATATTAATGGGCGTGTGCCGCCCTCTTTTTGGTGTATGCCCTATACAAACCCATCACCTACTTTTATGTTTTATAATACGATGTGAAATTTCGTTTGAATGGTATTAGAGCTTCGATTCAACCGAAGTAAACGTTTTTTGCTGCTTTTTTCCTTTTTTTTGTTTGTTTTTTTTTTCTTTTGCATGCTTAACCCATATTTGTCAAATTTCTTTTGAAACGAGTGCGTGTTGGCGCCTGTCTTCTACTCGTAAGTTGTACAGTGCATAACTTCAAATCGAAAATTACAAAGTCCAAACAGATGCAATTGCTGATATATATATATATATATATATATATATATATATATATATATATATATATATGTTATAAATGTAACGCATGTTGGCTGCAGTTGTCGTCGCGTTGCACAAATCCACGGCAACTAGTCATCCACGCAAGTTGATTATTTTTATTAAATAATTTCATGTTTTACCAAAGTAGCATAGGTGCATGTTGCTGCATGGCTACTGACCCCCAGTTGTCTATTATATGTTGCTATAGTTGTGTACGATCAACTCTGTCAACTGTTGCTGCTGTTATTGTTGCTACCACGTATTGCCAATATCATTGCCATAATTGTCAATTGACTTAGAATTTCTACTTATAGTTTATGTCTGGTTTTATGTTATTTAATACATTGCAGACTGTTAAATAACTGTTTTCACCATTGACAATCTTGCATTCGTTCTACTGAAAGTTGCTGTTGCTACTACAAACACAAATAGCTCATTGATCAGCTGGTTTAACTTCTGTGCCGTGAGTGAATGTCACTTGTTGCTAGATAGTTTACCAGTTTATAAGAGCCAGATAAATTAATCATTAATCTGAAATATGTACATATGTATGCGGAAACATGTTTCAGTCGAGAAGTATTTAGTAGAAAAGTAGTTTCGTTTAACTACTCAAATGAAATGAATTGCTTTGATATACATACTTAGATACTAATTAATAAAAAAATATATCAGTTCACACTATGTACTTCAAAACACTTTGCACCAATCTATAGAAAAATATTGAACACATTTTCAGACATTCCAAGACACACACCGTACAAACTTAGCTGGTACACAAACCCGCCAAGTAAAAATACGCCAAGTTTTAGTTGGCACATGAAAAAAGAAAAAAACCTGACTTCAGTATAATCGAAGCTTACAGACTCTTGCCAGTATCTGTTTCTATTGTTATTGAAGCGCAATGTACAAAAGTTAGCGTACCAAAGATAAGTTCGTTTTAACATTTTACTTTATTTTACTTAGGGCGAGTTTCTTAATGTCTTGCTAAAATTTAAAGGCCGGTTAACACAATTTCATGATCTCAGTATTTGGTCAACGAGCGTCAAGTGGTAACCAGCGCTCTTAAGGATTTAACAAACGCTTAAATCGAACAGCTGATTGTGCGTTTGCTATCACAAGTGAATGAATTTATTGCAGTTTTTTGTTTTGTTTGTTTTTTAATTCGCTATGATCTTTTATTTGGTTCTTGCGAAATTTTAACATTCTATGTACAATGTCTGTACATCGAAATATTATGAATAAATAGCCGATCAGCTGGTCTTGCACAGTGTTGTCGCAGTTAAAATTTTTTTTTCCATTTACACACTTGACGGTGTGAAAATTTAACCGACCTTTGAGAAATTTAAAATGTTGAACCAGCTCTTTTAATAATCGTTAAATTGATGTGCTGATTTGTTAAAAATTAATTTAGAAGACATTGAGAAACTATGCCTTAGTAGTATGTGTGCTTATTATACCCTGTCCTCGAGGCCAAAGATATACTAAGTTTGTGCAAATGTATGTAACAGGCAGAAGGAGGAGTGGCAGATACCATAAAGTATATAAAATCTTGATCAGCATCGAAAACCGTGTCCGTCTGTATGTTTGAACAAAGATATCTCGGTGACTATAAAAGGTATATTTTTTTTAGATTTGTTTTTTGTTTATAAAATTAAAACCTGTTAAACCGAAGCTCTAATACCATTCACACGAAAATTTTAAATAGTATATTAGTATATGAATCGATGTAGTAGATGTTTAGGATGCCGCCATATCGAATTTTAAGTTGATATTGACGTTTTCCATACAAATGCATAAAAGTGGAAAGTGGGTTTATATGGGACTACCAAAAAAAGTGGGCTGGTTGTCCACTAGAATTCACCAAATCAATTTTCAAGCTAATATTGCTTTAAGTGAATAACTTTTCATAAAAAACACAATTGCACGGTGGTTTTGTATGGGGGCTACCCCAAAAAGTGGGCGTGCCACGCCATTTAGTCTACGTATGTTAAGCGGATGACTATAAAAAGGCAGTATGTTTGCCTGGGGGCTATCCAAAATAGTGGGTCGGTCCCATCCATTAATGTATATGTCTAACTAAAAGTTACCATATCAATTATTAAGTTGATATTGACTGCAACAAGAAAAATTTTCATACAAAAAGTCAAAAGTGAGCGGTGGGTTTGTATTGGGCTACCCCAAAAGTGGGCGGGGCTTGTCAATCTTGATATTCTATTAAACTGCAATAAAATGAAGTGCATGTGTAAAATTTCAAGTGGATAGCATAAAAATTGGTCCCCAAAAATGTGCAACTCGTCTCGTCCAGCTGATCAAGAATATATATACTTTATGGGGTCTATGTATGGGGTCTATGGTAGAGCAACCCAAACTAATATGAGTCATGTGGGTTTTCCCGCAGAGTTGCCCTCTCCTTCGCATATTTACACATGGTTCTCCTCATTGTTTTCTTATTCTTCACTGATGTATGTTTTGAACCGCTAGCACCAGTAGAGTTTTTGCTTTGAATTTTTCAGAGCTGCTCAAAAAGTGAAGTAGCAAATAATAATAAGCATATTATTTGTATGTAACATAGCCTTAAGCATTGCTCTCGCTTTACTTTCCAAGTTTCAATAAAAGAATTTCAATAAAATTTGGTAAAATTTTGTACGTGAATTGATCTGTTAACTAGTATTGTTTCATTAATTTAGAGTGTACAATAAGTATAAGCAATTTTGTATTTTCTTAACTGCATAGCAAATGGTACGTCAAATTTAAAGTACACTTTTTCACAGAGCATATAAAGGGTATTATCATTGGGCAAGTTAAAACACTTCAAACATGTTCGCTTGCAACTCAAACTTATATTTAAAACGTTCGAGCATCAGACTTCAGATTCGCCATATGAAAATCCAAACCAGAAAAAACTAAACTGATGTATTCCCAGCTTGATAAAATACATTTCTTCCAAACAGGATTTTCATGGACTGCAAGACATTGAATTCCAAATTAGTGTGTATTTGAGTGAAATAAACTGGATTCTATATGTCCGTTCCGTCAGTTCGTTCCGATTACACAACCCACTGGCGGAAAAACCGGCTTTAGAATTTTTCATGCCATCCCAACTGCAAACGTAAAAGAATCACAATCAAATTGTTTTTCTTGTTTTTGTAGTTGCTGCTGTTGCCGCTGCAAACCATGTCGAAGATGCAATCACTTTTATGGCCAGTTTTTGTGCGATTTGTGAACGTTTATGGCGTGTCGTTGTATCAGCTTTTTATCTGAGGCAGTTTTTTTTTGTTTAAATAGAACTCGTTGCCGTTATATAATTGTTAGGCGCTTAATTCTTATCTTAGATACGAACTGATTGTTGCAACATTCACGATTTGCGAAGCTAGAATAAGATACAATTTGAAAAGATTTGTTTAAACATGAAATGTCGTCTAAATCAGTTTTTACAGACATTTGAGATACATACGAAGCAAAGTATATTATAAATGCAAGTTGATAAGTTCAAAATTTTACAGTTCCATTAAAAAATGTAAAGTCGTTAGCTTAAATACTAGTTTAAATACTAATTAGTATTAGTTATTTTATTTATCTTATATGTCTTCCCTCCTGCTCTCTCTACTGCGCTAATTTCATTATTCTGCTACGCATTTCTGCTGCACATCACAATAACCCGAATTCCAATCGTTCAACTTTCGCGCACACCGATTAAGTAAAAAATTTATCAATTTACCTACTGACCAAATGTGCTGCTTTAGCGCGTTGAATATACAAAAATGGGTCATCAGACTTGTTTAACCGGGAAAGAACGAGCAAAAGAACTTTGAATATGTATCTTAATGTTTGTAAAACATCTGACATATTTCCTATTCCAACGAACATCAAAGAAATGCTTTCATTCTGCCTGCCTACTGTCGCAGCTTGTTTGGTTCGAAGCAACAAACCAGATATCCTTGCGTTAGTTAGTCTGTCGATGAAGTTGACATACTTTTTGGCTTCAGTGATTAATTTCTGTGCATTGCATCATGTACAAAAGATGTGTACATGCTGTGCGTACTAATGAAGTAGTCTGTGCCTCAAAGATTATTTATTGGCACACATAAAGCAGTTATACTATATATATTTCTTGATCTTCTGAAGGATTAAACTACACTTGTTGCATTGGTTGTGTCATCATAAACAAGAAATTTACAAACATTGTGCAATAGATTTATCAAACGCGATTCACAGCAATTTCAATTTGAATTCAGTCATAAAGAATTAACCTCTTTGAACTGCCATTTTGTAAGATTTTTGTTCAAGCAAAAAAGAAAAATAAAGAAGCAATTATTTTGGTTTGAACATGTTGCTTTTGAAATACAGCAACCAATCTGTTAAATTAAATCTTATATCAAGTCGGTCATGAAATATTGCGCAATTTCATGCCAACGAATTCTGATTTACTTTTCTCAATAAATATGTACTTCATATGTATGAAATTACTAAACTGAGTGTCGCTAAGCCTTAAATCAGTTTCCAAAAGAGAAATTTTGCGTACTTTTTTGTTTGTAATTAGACGTAGCATCTGCATTCTAGACAGTTTTTATTAATAAATTTTGATTGAAAACATCACTAAGAGCAATCATCATCTTGAATGCATTTATAAATAATACAGATTCAGCTTTTCTATCAGCCAATTAGCATTCGAAGCAAGTGAAACAAAGTTGCATAGATCCGCAAAAACTTTACAAAAAACAGAGAGATGAAAAAATTCAAACCACATAAAACTAACTTATAATTTCTACCAAATCGAATGTTGTTGATTGCTTTTCTGCTATGTTGCTTAATGATAATTTTACCACAAATCGAAGCAATAGAAAATCTACATCCAGTAGCTTCCATACAGCCAGCCAGCCAGCATATTGTAGAAGATGAAAATTTTAGCTTACATTATACGCAGGCGCCTACGCCGCAATCGCTGTTGCTATCGAGTCACAAAATACAATTGGCCCGAGGCCAATAAATTCATTTGGCAAACAGCCGTGCAATGTCAGTGCCACTGGAGAAGCGCAAAAGCTGCAACAAAAATCAAAGATTTATAGACATAAACAGGAAGATGCGCGCGCACCATGTATCTAGATACATTATCTACATTTTCACAATGTGCGCACGACAAGAGCGAGCGTGAGTTCGCCGCCAAGCAACATTTGACAAGCAACATTAAGAGAAAAGAAGTTGTCGGTAAACCTGCCTCATTTAAACATGAATGTATTTTATTTTTGGAAAATTTCTCAAACAAAAAAAAAGAAAAAATAAATAAATAAATAATATATAATAAAAAAAGTTCACGTTTTCGTCTTTGCTACAATGTCGGCAACAGAGTTCAATGGATATGCGGGTGCTTGTATAATACGAAGGCGTCCTGACTTAGCTCGGGGTTAGTAACCTAAGTGTCTACGTCTGCGTACATTATGCAAACATATTAGCTAAATAAATTGGCAACTATAGCCTGAAATTACAAAATTTATTATCGATAAATCGATTTACACTTGGTGTCAGTTGAAAATGCTGCACGTGTGCATTTGTCGAAAATTTACCGCGGAAAATGAAAACTGTTAAATGTTGCATCGCCAACATTGCGCAGAGAGTCAGGATACAGCTGAAGATGCGCCTAAGTGCTGTTGACACCAACAATGCACTCGTGCAGAGGATGCCAACGAAGTGAAAGTCGTAGCTTGTAGGTTTAGCTGTAGTCTGTCTGTCTGTCTAACTCTTAGATCAGGTTCAAAAGGCGTCTTGCTCAATTACGTAAAATGCCAAACGTCATTGCAGCAGCCGCATCTTAGATGTTGTGGTTTAACTGTTTGCATTCGCAAATTTACGAAATATTTCTTTTTTTTTTGGTATAGGTATTATGTAAAGGTATTTTCAATGAATTTCTCTTAATCTTACGATCAATTGTGTAATAATAAATAATTTTGAACTAGGCTCTAAACAATTTTAAACGAAAAAATAATAACTAGCTTTATTTGTTATAATAAATATCAGCTTGAAACATGAAATTGTGTCTTCTTGTGAATGAATCCTTCACATATACTTATATCCAACGACATATACGTATATATGAACAACGAGATATCGGATACTATAATATATCTTCAAATAGGTCCTAAAATGTTTAAACTCTTCAGATAAAGTATATAAATTTGTTGTTAATTAATATTGTGTAGCTTACTATAGTATCCCACGTTTGTCCAGATCGCGACTCTTGCGAAGTTTTAAGCCAAATTTGCTGAAAATTGTTAAACCACATTTACGGATTAATCCCAACAACACACATAAAGTAAGCAGACCTATATTTAAATATAAGAAAACTCTTTGATATAAAACCCCAAAGAATTAAAGAAATAAAATGTATAATGCCCCAATAATCTGTTGAAAACAACGGCACTATAGATACATGTTTGGAGCACACAGTGCATGGCCAGCGTACGTCGTTATTATACATGGAATTCATTTATGATAGCCGAGATTGTATATCCTGGTCACTTAAAGGGGTAGTAAGCCTCGTATTATGTCAATAGTCCTGAATATTGTCTAGTCTTGTTCAGATCGATTAAACTACTCCAAGCTATCTCCGTTTGCTGGTCCTTGCATAAACACCATTTTAGTCGTACAATTTTGAAAGTACAAGGAGGATCTAAAAATAACCGATTTTTTAATTTAAATCATAGAACACGTAGCGCTATCTATTTTCTGACACACGTTTTAATAACATCAGTTTTTGTAGTTTTGTCGTAAAAACAAAAGAGCAAATATTAAATTTGGTTTTAAGCTTGGTAAACAATTTTCTGAGACTTACGAATTGTTAAAAAAAAGTTTATGATGATTATTGTATGAGTCGTACTCAAATGTAAACGTGGTGTACACGATTTATAAACGGCCGTGATGATCTAAATGATGATCCAAGACCCGAACGACCCGAAGCATCTAACCGTACTGAGTTAGTGGAAAAAGTAAGTGAAATAATCGCTATCGATGCAAATTTCACTGTGCGAATGTTGGCAGAAGAATTAAATTCATCTTACTGTACAATCTAGACAAATATATAACTGAAGATTTGGGTAAAAGAAAGGTGTGTGCGTGTTTTGTTCCACATCAGTTAAATCATCATTGAGAACACGAGCGATTTTTTAATGAAAAAAACAGATTTGTCTCATCGACCACCCTTCTTAAACGCCTGATCTATCACCGTGCGAATATTTTCTCTTCCCAAAAATGAAAACTGCAATGAAAGGGGCTTTTTACGATAAAATTCCAGCCATACAAGCAGCTGTGTTTGAGCAGGTGATAAAGAACATCTCAAAAAGCGAGTTTAAAAAGTCTATGATAAATTGGTTGAACGTTCCAAAAGTTGTATTGAGTTAAATGGATCGTATTTTGAATAAATATTAGCTTTGAAACATAATACTATGATTGTTTTATTTTATAACTAAAAAGTTTCGTTTATTTTTAGATCACACAGTGTATACATGTGTCAATAGGTTCACCAATTCCTAGAGATCGCCTACGTAGAAACCCAAAGCCTTCTCAATGTCCAGACGTAGCATGCCCTTCTTGTTGGTTTATTTAAACACATACCCGTATATATATGTAGCAACCCTCGTACTAACTTAAATAATCCGTATTTATAAGGATGGTGTAACTTGTTTGCTTTTCGTTCGAAGTAGTAATCGTAGAATCTCATGTGGACTCGGTTGCCAGAATTCGCTCTTACACAGTTATTATGTCAATGGTTCTGAATAATGTGTAGTCTTGTTCAGCTCGATTAAACTACTCCTAGTTATCTCCGTTTGCCGGACCTTGTGTAAAATGGCGTTTTAGTCTTTCAATTTTGAAAGTATACTACTGACACTTCAATCAATAATTATAAGCTTGAAATACGCCATAGAGAGTTTTTATAGACAGATGATTACCATACGAATGTGTCATAAAATTTTGTAACTAATTCCTTCTACTACGAGCATATGTCAAGAATTACTTCTTATTTTATTATTTTGTTTTTGGCTTCTAATATCATTTACGTAACAACTTAATTAATATTCTCCATTTGCTCTTCTGAATAATTAAAAGTATGAAAACATTGTCAATATTGTGCGGAAATAGACATTTTCAAATTCTACAAGCTAATAGTATGTATAAAAATATATAACTACGTGAACTATAACATTTCGATTGCTAAGTACTTAACACACAAAGAAATTTTAATGATTTCTATTTTACGTAATTGCACGTACTACATAAGACTCTTTCTCTATATTTTTATGAGTCAGTGAAAGTAATATAATAATTAATACTTATGCAGCATTAAATACAATCACAAAAAAATTTGGTTTTATAATCCGCGGAAAAAATTAAAAGAAATGTCGCTGATCAATTTCAAGCAAAATGAAAAAATCATTAAAACTAAATATGCGTTAATTTAAAAATAGACAGACAGACAGACAGGCAGGCCGACAGACAAACGTCTACAATATTGTACGTAAAGCCAATGAAGCGAGCTGCAAAATACGCAGTAACATTAAATGCTGCTGTCGTTTGTTTTGCGATTGTTGCCGTTGTTGCAGTTGCAATAGTGACAAATGTGATTAATTGCAGCGAGGCGCAAACCAATTGCATTTAGATGAGCTTGTTTTGAGTAAAATTTACCACGCTGTAGCTTCAAGCGTTGCAGTTAGCGACTGCAACAACAACAACAACAACAGGTGGCAACACGGTGGCAATGTGTTGCACATGCATACCCGAGTACGTAGCCACTTTAAGTCACTTCAAAACAATTGTTACAACTTTTGCACTTCACTTCACTTTCTACAAAGTTTGATTTAAAAGTATCCAATAGTATCACAGTCGACCAAAACTTCGAAAATAATATCGTGATCGAAAGATTTCGCAAACGTTTTGCGGACAAAGCTAAAAAAAAAAAACTAACGGTAGTTGTTCAAGAATCTTTTGTGGCAGTTTGATAGTTTGATAAAGATATCTATAATGATATATTTTGGGATAGTGTGTTGTGTGTCTATTTCAAGGTATAAAAGTGGGACAAGGTTATATGATTGGAATAATACAACAGTCCCGGTTAATTATAATACTGTTAATTTTAATTGAAATGCAATGAAATAGAAAATGTTCAAAATAGAAATTCAACTTCGCGTCGTAGCACGTCTTCAAAAATTTGATAAATTTATAGGCTCGCCGAACTAGGCGTTACGGTTATAGGATTAATAAGAGTCGTGACTATGGGAGCAGTCGATTTAGCTAACCAGAAATCGAACTTTTATGAATTCAACTGCAAGTCTCAGAAATGGTTGAAGAAAGTGATCTACACACTACTGATAGTTAGCGTGATTATTATTTCTGAGCACGTAGAACATAATTTTCTAGCTCGATTTTTCAGAATATGCAAAATTTTCTGCTAAGAGTAATCTCGTCAACTATTTAACTAAATCTCTATTCCGAAATTGTTAAATAGTTAAAAAATAATAATAAATTATGATCTCGCGCAGTAACATTTAAAAACATAGCAATTCGCATATTATTGAGCCTATTCAGAATGGCTCAATTCAAATTTTTCGTTTTAAAATCAGTAGTTCATGACAGATAATGCGATACGGATTTTCATATCAATATAATTCGCAAAGAGTTCTTAAGTCGTTTTCTATTTGCGCAATCTGTGTAATCAAACTTAATAAACCACAAAAATACCAATCTTTCTACCATGGCTGAGAAAAACTGTTTAATTCTGACTACACTTTTATTCGTCTTTTCCAATAGTATCAAAATCCGCTCGGATTCGGTTCTCGTAGTGCAATGGTTTCATCTACTCGATTTGTTCTTGCTTTCTTTTAAATTTTTTCCTACATAAAGCTGAAAAAGGCTGCTCTTGTGGATAGACTTGTACGTTGATTGTTGGCAGCTCTATAAACTCGGGAGAAATTAAGTTTCCAGCAATTTTGCTGCCTTATCCGCATTTTTACTGCTTCGAATATCTGCTTTCTTGAATGGAGCATCATTTTGGGTTCTCATAAGGAAAAAACCGATAATTTAGGCGATCAAAGTTCCAAAGTTTTCATATTAGTTTTCATATCGTTTAAGCGTTGTTTATCGTATGAAATTGGAATCATTAGCGAAATCGTGACAAAGTTACTCCCTGATAGCTGAGTAGTGGCAGTGTCGAATGAGGTAAATAAGTTCACCTAGAATACTTCTATATCATCCACTATAAGTGGCTGATGTACCTTTGAAGTACTGAAAAGCAAACTAGAAATTGTGCCGTTTGTAAGTTGAATCATTTAAATGCGCTATTCCATGGTGTTGGTACTTCTTGACTTAAGCTGTATGGCGTTTCCATCAATACTTTACGCAGTTCTCAATTTTAAATATGCGATTGGGCTTCTTTTAAAGTACGTGACTATGATCTGACACTTTGTCATGACGGCCTTTATATTTTTACGTGGATAACTAGATAAACGAGGCATGGTAAATATTTTATTTTAAGTAATTCGCAAAATTTAATCATAGATGCTGCGTTGTCTGTTACAGAGAGAGTAAAGCATGCAGTGAATCTGCGATATTTTGTGACGAGTGGTCCGTATCTTCTAGTAGTTTGTTCGTTGACAATACGGCTGACCGTAATTTCAAGTCGCTTGTGACTCGATACTATCGATAGTTTACCAGCTCTAGTTAAAACGAAAAAAGTTCAGACGACTCAAAACTCATTAACGTATGACAATACATTTTGTAGTTGCTTGATTTGAAATTTGACTACGTTTAAACGATTGTGAATAGGCTTATTAGTTTTATATACAATTTTTTTTTTCAAAAATTTTCACATTTTCCAATTTGCAAACATTTGCATGTTGGACCAAAACAAAATGTGTTTTTCCAACCAGGGATGCAAAATGCTACAAATCCAAATGTGAATGCTAGAAGTATTTTTGGTACAATGCCTTCAACGGTCAACTTAAAGCGTTTATTTGCTCTAAAAGCTCAAAGAGTGATCTACGCTCTACAAACAATTTGAAGACTT
Source organism: Leucophenga montana (assembly GCA_035044765.1). Classification (NCBI taxonomy): domain Eukaryota; kingdom Metazoa; phylum Arthropoda; class Insecta; order Diptera; family Drosophilidae; genus Leucophenga; species Leucophenga montana. The sequence continues at coordinate 340,868 of JAWNNQ010001520.1, forward strand.
GAAACAATAGATAAATCAATGGATTATATATTTAAAAGTAAATATGGGGAACTTTAAAGTACCTCTTTAAAAGAAAAATGCTGTAAATTCTGCATAATTATAAAGCAATTGTTGCTGCTGCTGCTATTTATCGCACTATTTTCCGTGAAAGTATCTTTAAGCAGCTAGAAAAATACACTTTTGCTACGCTTTAGCTACTTTATATATGTAAATGCAGTTTTTAAATGTTTCGAGTCGCTCGTAGAGCATCATTACTATGGAGGTTTATGTAAATTTGTTTTTTTTTTTACATTGTACTTGACGTACTGTAAGCTACTACAACGCCAGCGCGCTTTATGAATATGTCAATCTATTGTAGCTACCTACCTGTCTATCGGTTTTCATGTCTGCGGCATGATTGACAGGTTTTTTTGTTGTTGTTGGTTTTATGCGATTCAGAACAAGTTTAATAATGCCACAGATGCTTCCATTTTCTCATATTTCTTTTTAAATATTCTTTTCTTTGAATTTTTACGCTTTATTTATGTTTGAATAAAGTAGAACATTATGCGCGTTGGTTTTGCTTTTGTACTTTATATTATTGTCATTTTTTTTCTTTTATTTGGCGTGTTGACACTTTCTCTTGATAAATGTCAGCTAAGAATTTGTAGCTTCTTTTTTTTTGTCAAATTTTTTAAGGCATAGAAGCAGACTTTCCATAGCTAACAAATCATGTTATTGTGTTAGCTGCCGTCTGTCTGTCTGTCTGTCGCTTTGTTTAACTGATGAACTGACAATAATTCTGTCTTTCACTTAATTCTTGGTATTTTCAGTGAGATGATTTTCTAATAAATATTTTGTCGCTTTGACATTTATTGCTGCTGCACTTTCTAATGAACGCTTTAAGAAGATTCCTATTGGAAAATTATGCTACCGCTTATCAGTTTTATTGAAATTGATTTCCCTTCTATTAAATATTTTCTAAAATAATCTTAATTTATGATTTTCTACAATCATTTCTTTCAGGTACTCCAAAGAATTGACGATGTCTCGTTGATGTGCGATAAGCGCATTGCTAGTCTTAAGAAGCTTGCTCTAAAGCCACCGCGTCCCGTGCAACAAGTTACACCGGAACCAGCAGTGCCACTGCAACCACCAGGCGGTGCACCGCATCTATTAAGACGTAAATCGAATAAGGTAAGTCGCTCAAACGCTCGACTGGCGCCGTTGTACATTAGGCTAAACGTTTCGACCTTTTAACAAATCGGTGCTGCACTTTTGTGGCTGCTGCTGCTGCTGCTGCGCTTTATGACCCAAATAAACTGACTCACTCGACCACACGCTCGGTTACGGTCAATGGCTGCGCTCGGTCGAACTTTGTTTAGTTAAAAATTGAAATTTTTACTCAAACATATTTTGCGCATTTCAAGACAAAACAAAACTAATTAAACAATGACATCAAGTAGCTGTGTGCGTCGAATTTTCTTACAAATTTCAAGTTTATTATGCAAAATTCACACGATTTTTTATCATAGCTAAAATCAAAAGCGCTTAACTCTTACTTCAAGCCAATTGTTTGCTTCATCTCCCTTAGCAAGATACTTGGATGGTTGAATGGATTGTTGTCGCCAATTGTTTTTGGTTTTTTTCTTCTTTATATTTCGATGTAATTGTTTTGCGCGCGTTTTTGTTTCAGTTTGTATTCAGTTGTAAATTAAGTTTTAACTACTTAAAACACAAATAGGCTTTTGTAAAGCAATGCTGGCAAATACATAAATCTACACAGCATTGTGGAAGAAGTTTCACTTTTTCTTAAGATTTATTAACAAACCAAAATAATATAAACATAATAAAAAAAGTTGGCATGTCTGAGTTAGTGCCAAGGAAATTTGAACTGATTTAAAAAAAAAGATAATGAATAATTATTTTTGTTTTTATGTATGTACACATAATAATAAGAAGCAAGGATTATCTAAAATCATAATAAAAAAGTTACACAGCAGAAAAGTTGAAGAAATTTGTATGTAAAGATATTCGTGGTCAATTCAATCTAGCACTATATCCGTCTGTCAATCTGCTGTACAAGGAAACTCTTTCACAGTTTTGAAGACATCGATATACAACTAGTTTATTTACTAAGTTTTGTCACATTTAGAAGAATTTTTCGATTTGACTTAATGGAAAATTTATACTATGAAATTCATGGTTTCAACGTGAAGTAATATCAAATTGAAAAGCACCTCAGAAAGTGGCAAAACTATCAATTTATTCGAATCGAAATCTGGAACAGGGAAGGAAAGTATTCATTAAATAAAAATCTGTACATAAGAAAACAATTCAAAATTACATATTTGCATATCCAATTTCTGCTCAATCCGATCAACAGAAATTTGTCTAAATTACAATCGAACATAACATACAAACTAAACACTTACACACCCTTTGCACGTAAATAAAATATAAATAGATTGTAATAATCAAAAATTTTGGTATTAATAATTTTTCTGGCAGTATTTTAATATTCACACTTTAAGCCCAATACTGAGATCGATGAACATTTTTGATGATGAAATTGTTAATTATTTCTGCTATGTCAAACAAACGAAAAATAGTGTTCCCAAATCAACATGAAATACTAAAATCAAATATTTATTAGGTGAAAAGTCCACACATTTTGATTTTTCTTTGGGTGTTTCTGACGGAGATGCAAAAGGTCACACTGTTTGTCACCTGTTTATTGAGTATATAAAGTGTTTTCGAGGGCAAACGTTTTTGTTATCCGAGTACTCGATGAAAAACAGTTCGTGGCGAAATTTTTTGATTGTTGTTTGACAACGTTTTTATATATGAAGTTGTTTTGATATCAAAAATTTTCATCGATCTCAGTATTGGGCTATATAAAAAAAAAAAACCTACAAAGTATTTTAAAAGTCTTTAAATTAGTTAGATTTATTCAGTGACTCTTGCGATCACTACTATATCATCAAGCTTTCATTTGAACTTATGGTGACTCTTAAATTAACTTCTTAGAGCTAGCAGTTACAAACTTTTAGTGTATTACAAAATGCGAAAAATTCAAGAATAAACTTAATAATATTGTGAGTCAAATTTATTTACTTTAGAACAAAATGAATGAAAAGATTAATCAAAGTACTTTTTATCACTGGTTACTAGTTTTCCCTACCTATCCAGCAATTTTCGAATTCAACTCAAAGTACACAACGTCCGTTTTGTTCCACTAGCTACACAACATGACCTTAGAACCATGAATATTCCTTTAGTGTTGATGTTGAGGACGATGGTAATGATTGACCGAGCATAGTGTAGTACTTCTTCTTCTTGTTGTTATCGTAGAATATTCATTTCTCATTCCCAGTCATAAATCGATATAAGAAACCCTTTCTTTGCTGCCTTTACATAAGCTGCTCGCAACGTCTTTCGGTTTCAGTTCCTAAGGCACCGAATCGCCTTGCTTTTTAATTATTCCTATGGATTTGCTTGTTGCGTCATTTTCAATAATTCTGCAAGCTTCTCTTGCGTTTGACTCGGATCTTCATCGAGTAATGTCTCCAATTCTTTGTCTTAAATTTTTTTTTTTGGCCATTCAGAGCGCGAGGTTGTTTTCAACGCTGAAATCACCATTCGTGAAACGTCGAAACCATTCCCTGCATGACTTATCAGTTGGAGCATTGTCACCATAAACATCCATCAGTATTTGATGCGCTTAAGGTGCACTTTTCTTCCAATTAAAGCAGAAAACTAAAATCTCCCGTAAATGCTGCTTAGTTAACACAAAATTTAATATATTCAGTACGGCAAAAAACAAGGTTTTTTCTAAAACTCAAGGCGATGTAAACTGAATTATATTGACAAATGTCTAACCTTTTTGAAACTACCGAAATCAGCTGTTAGCATGAAACATTCACAACAGCCGGAGCCATCTTTTGAAAACTAACCGAACTAATTTACACACGATAGTTTAAAGGAAACTAGATTTTATACCAGTTGACGTAATCGATCGGAATCTAAGAATAATTAAAAAACGTTTATATATATTTTTTTTAATGTACACGCCAATCTAAAAAGATCGCTTGAACGCTACAAATAGAACGGAATGAATGCAAATAAACGCTTACTTATCTTCCGATTCAATGAAAAGTAAAAATGAAATGCAATGCATGTCAACTTTTCTTCGTATGTTCTATATACTCTTTTATTTGTACAAATTAGTATCGTGCAATGTGTATATGCACAGATTGTACAACACATATATACATTTTTATGTACTTGTATATATGGAGAGAGAAGAGAGAGATGAACAAAACATATGTGTGTAGTATAACATAAATAGCGTGTGGGTGTGTTTCTAAAAATGTTACAGCCTCGTACGCCCAAAATATTCACCCGATTTTGATGAAATGTAGATACATATATTGCGCAAATCTGCAAATGAAAACCTTTCAAAAGGTAGAATCTTAGTTGCTATTGAATATCAACGCAACAGTTATCGAGTTTCTATCTAGAAACATGGCTGTGTGCATTTTATAATGATTTACACACAGCTTCACAACGGAAGTTATACCTTTTGCATACGTTTATTGAACTGCTTAGCATCGCACTAGGTAATATCAATAGATACTAAATTGTGCTGAACACAGTAACAAGAATCTATAACACGATTGTTAAAGTTAAACATAAATACGCGCTTCCAATGCTGTCCTGTAATTATGTAATTTTGCTTATCCGCACATTAAAGCACGTAATTTGTTTTGCAGAAATTACCAAAGTTGCTTCTAAATGTCTTTGTTTGTAGCTGTGCAATTAGGCTTAAGCTATTATATGGTTTTTATTGCAAAGAGGCGACATTTTGCAGTATTTTTTTTTTTTTGCTTTTAAAATAGCAATATTTTCTTTACGACATGATAACGTAATACTTGAATTTGATAGGTAACATTTAAAAAAGAAAACCTGTTTTGCCAAAAAAAAAAAAAAAAATTTTTTTAAATAAAATAAACAAATTATGTAAAAATCTGCAATAGACAAGTCAGGTGACTCTAATAAACAAACACCAAGGCTTTCATTTCTTTACAACGATATTATGTTTCATGTCAAATGTGAATGCCGCCAGTTAATTTCTGTGCGCACTGTTTAAATTAGTTGCGCACGTTCCGGCAACACTCAAGAACATGCAACGGTTCATCTCTTTGGCCATCATTGGCAACGATTCTTACCACTAAACGTGCAACATTTCCGCAACTCATGAAGTAACAGGAAAAGAATTACCTACCTATAACAATTCCGCATTGTAGGTATATGAAAATCTGCTGCTCTGTAACCATGTTGGAATAACTTATTGAACAAAGTGCAGCGCACGAATCAAAGCGCGAAATTAACAATTTCTTTTAACAGTTTGCTGCTTTTGTTGCACTCGACGAGTCCATATGTGCAGCTAGGTGCGAAATATATGCAACAGTTTTGTCTAATTAGAAAACATGCAGACATTGATTTTCTTTGTAGCTTACAATTTGGTGTTTCCTGAGTGTGTAACTTGGTTTAATTTTACAGGAATATTAACAGCAGCATTTTCATTTCTTTTGTCATGCATAGATTTGAATAGATACAAATTTCTTGTCGTTTTTCCGCAGTTTTTCAAATTTATATTTACATGTACCTTTGCAGCATTTCAACAGTTTTTGCATATACGGAGGGGACTAACAAAAGTCTAGTTAGTTGCTTAGTAAAAAATAGCCCAAAATATATTTAATTTTTTTATTTTTAATCTTTATAATTTTTTGTCTTCTCTGCAAATTCACTATTAATTTCAATATGTATCTTTATAGCTCAATATATAGTCAAATCAGTTTAGAATTTCTCAATTTCTACACAAACAGGATGAGTTATCTCCGCATTGCTGCTGAAGACTTTTCACCTTAATTTTTTGTTTTTGTATTTTTGGAAATAACCAGACCCGTATAATATGGTGCTCGGGAAGAAGCCGTAATAAAGTCAGTAGTTCTTTCAGCTGTGTGAGCGATGCATTATCGTGATATACAACATTTAATACCAGCTCCTCAGCAATCAGTTCCAGTCTCAATAGTAGATCTTCTTTAACTCTATTATTATTATCAGGGCCACATTTCTCTTGAAGCTCATGCTCTACCGAAAAATTTCCAGTCTGAATTTTTCGAAACCACTTGGAAATAGTTTTAAGAGATGGTGCATTTGTTTCATATGCAGTTTGGCATTCATTTAAAATTGGTACTGGCTTGATTTGACGCCGAAAGCCGTAAAGAATCGCATAATGAATTTCTTGCCTCCAACCTCAGAATTTTTACATTTTCTCCATGCCGATCGATCTTCCTGAAATAAAAAAATTAAAATGTTGTAAGCCAATTGTGATGCGTCCACCATTTTTGCATTTTTCTAAAAACAAACAAAATACCAATAACAAAACGAACCGGATTGCAACTCAAGACAAAATAGTGTCAGATAAAATAAATAAGCACAGAGCTCGGAGCTCGGACAACGTAAATGGCGTTCAAAAAACTGCAATAATTTCACCTTTGGATTTTCATTCGTGTTAGAGAATGGACACTATAATACATAACTTGTTCATGCGTGTAAAGCCAATCAAAAATGTAATTAATGCAGCAAACAAAAATCTACTGATGAGAAGTTTGGTATGTTCGAAACAGTACTGTGCAGTTTCCTTTTTTTTTCAAAAAGTTTTTGTTTTTTTTTTTTTTTTTTTTTGTATAAAAAATATCTCAAAATAACGATTATCGGACTTTTGTTAGTCCCTCACGTAAACTGTAACAAAACATTTTTTACTGCGGCATTTTGAAGTGTAGTAGGCTGCTTTGACTATTGTCACAGTTTCATCTCTCGCTTTCTGTAGATCTGATTGATGTTAGTGTCGATTGTTGTTACATATTTTATGAATATGGTGAAAAAACTTAAATTTTGCAAAGTGAAAACGTTTTGCTAGTGACTTAAAGGCAGCAGCAGACAAGATGTATAGAATTAAATGCATACACATATGAGATTTGTAATGATATAGTAGCGCGCAAGTTTCACTTTTACAAATGATGCCATGCAAAAAAATACAAAAAAAAAAACAAAAAAATAGCAACAAAAAAAGAATGGTTTACTAATGATATGTGTTGAGGTGTCGATGATAAAGTTAGTAATGATAGCTTGCACTAATTTATACACTTAATGACTTGTTGTGGCGTAAGAATGATAAATCTACAAATTAGCTACATATAATAGATCTATAAAAACTACCTTGAAATGTATGTAAATGCGAGCAGTTTTTTTTGTAGGTTGTAACAAATTGCATTTTAATCTATTTTATTTATTTAAATGTATCCAAGTATCTACAAATCACAGCTTCATTGGGTGCGAAGAGTAGGAAACTTTTTAAGTGGGTTCTTTTGAGTTTTGACTAGAGATGGACGTGGAACAAAATACTTCAACTCGATCACACTCATGCCAGTTTTTTGCGAATATATGTACCTTATATACCAACTCGCCTTCCAACTATTTATTATTTTTTTTGGTAACCGAAGTTTTTGTACCATTCACACATAGTGTTAATGTTGTAACATCTCATATTTTTGGCTGATACAGTCACTTGTGCTGGTTTGGACCACTATTGGCTGCACAGTTCTTCAAGCACAGATCGGTCCGGGCCGTTAACCCAGTTGTGCTCGGTATTGTCAGTATTGTCATTATCAGTTTGTTAATGTATTAATATTCTTGATCCGCTTGACGAGACGAATCAGCCAAGTCCGTTGCAGCTCATTATGTTGATGAACAGGAAGTATCATCGCTTCATTGTGCAAATGATCCTCATGGGTCATTTGCAGACAACCAGTGGCAGTCCTCAGCGCACTATTCTGACTTCTTTGCAGGCTTTGTCATTGAGTCTTACTCAGGAAAGGAGTCCATACAGGAGCAGCATAATTTAGGACACTCGCGCCTTTTTGATTTTTTGTCAATTTTATTGAAGTCAATATTAAGTTTTAAATTGATAAGGTGCCTACTTACGAACGGACGGCTCACATATATATCAATGGGTGTGATTCTCCGCTTTTTGAGGCAGCCCCATGACCCGCCCAGTTTTGACTTTTTGTATGAAAAACTTCTTCATTTAAGTCAATATCCGCTTGAAATTTGATATGGTGGCTTCTTCTTGTACGGCCGGTTCAGATAAGTAAACTAATAAGCGGGTACCGCTAAGTTTTTAAGGTAGCTCCTATACAAACTCACACACATATATTATTGAGCGTATCCCATTCACTTTTTGGGCTAATAAAATAGAACAAATTATCAAAAACCGGATTTAAGGATATATAGTCGTGTTGTGCACGTAGTAGGCGTTGTGGGCGTGGCATTTATACACTTGATCTTAGTACATAAAAGTCCAAGTTTAAAGGCTTTACCTTTTATAGCCTACGAGATCGTGTTGTTCAAACATACAGATGGACGGACGGACATACGAACATGGCTAAATCGACTCTGCTTTCGATGCTGAGCAAGAATATATATACTTGTGTGGTCACCTTCTGTATGTTACATACATTTGCACCAACTTTGAATACCCTTCGCCTCGAAAGGCGGGGTATAAAAAATAAATTGCATTTAAATACGACGGCAATTTGATAAGTCAGTGACTTTCTGAATTTCGAATTATATTATTAATTGAAGATAGTCCCTGAAGTACATATGAAGTTTGACAGCCATTATGAGCAGACATGAAAGACAGACAGACGGACAACGAAAGCAAGTTAGTGCCGAAATTTATCTTAGAATCCTTTATCCTGTAATAACTTCGAAGTAGTAGCAATATTATCAAGTTTTTGTGCCGTTTCATGAACATGTATAAAATATGAATCCATTGCAGCACATCAGCGACCAAGCAGTATAGTAGTTGTCTTAATCGACGGATCACGCGGCAACCTTCTGATTTCTGTTCGTCTGTCTGCCTTTCATGTATGTTTTCAATGGATTATTATGCCCTAACTCTCGCAAATTTTAACAGTCCCGACATTCTGTAAGCGATCACATATTTTTGAGTAATCAATTGTTTTTAATTTAAGACTTAAAATCAGATGCATGCAATCGGAATTATTCTGCTTCTAACGAGATTTAAAAACGCTATCATCAACTTATAATTTCTCTAAAATGTTTAAATATTGTTTCATATACTTGTAGAGTTATGTGCAACTAAAAAAAGTAAAAACTCTTGCGTATCGCTTATATTTACAAATCCGCTTTGCGCACACTATTAGATTGCCTATATGAAAGCAAAGCTTAAAACAATTCTTTCAGCAATACACGTGACAAAAATACTGAAAAAAAAAAAATGTTGTATAAATTCATAACATATTTAAAAATTAATGAAAGTGCAAGTAGTACATCCAAATATGTTTACTTTTATGCCTTATACTGTATATATTGACAAATGACAAATGTATCTCTTTCATTTGTTAACTTTTCATATTGCTGTGTGATACTTCTAGCTCTCTTTGTCCAACTCGTTTTTCTAATGCATTGATTTATTAGTTTCTTATGCAAATTTATTAACTTATCAGCGGTTATATGCCAAACAGTGAGAAAGATATTTATAGTAATACTAATAAGTATTATGGCAACTGTTCAGTGCTTTAAAAAAACAATTTGCTGACTTTCTCGCAGCATAAATAAATTAATGAACGAATGTCTGAGCAACTGAATTTATGAAGTAGAAAACTAAAAATTTTAATTTCATTATGATGGCTGGTACTCACAAACTAAAATATTTTTTTCATTATGCTGGCGTAATTGTCAAAGCGCAGCACGTAAAATTTAGCAAATATACCTCAGAGTTTTTTTTGTTTGTTTTTGTAACTTTTAAATGTCTATGGAAAACCATTTTATAGTCAAACCGAAATAAAAAGCATTTTTTCGTGGCAAAGACATGCATGCGTACATCGTTTTTTCATCAAAAACTTTCGATTTTTCACAATGTAAGTCGTGGCGGGCACAAAGTGTTGTTTTCCCAGCTAATTGCCTTGCGATGCGCACAAAGCAAAGGAAAATCAATCTCAGGTCGACCAGCAGCGTCGGTTGAAGTGCACAGTAGCAATTTGAACTCACCTCCTCACTCAACACAACTCAAGCTTGAAGCTCAGCCAAATTCAAATCGCATGCCTTTTTGACATGCTGGTCTGCATTTCATTTCATTTGTACGAGTATGCAACAGATTTTATAGAGTAAGAGTGCAATCAAATAGTGGTATATGGCATTTTTTATACGCTATATAAAATATTTTTATATATGTACATACTTGTATATGCATATATAATAAATGCAGTTAAAAATGTGATTTTTATTTGTCTCATTGAACTGGTGACTGCTTCAGCATTTGCATTGTCTGCAAGCACATTCAACTTTTGCATGCTGCAGTTGCATGTAACCATTTGCATTTCTATGTTTTTTTTTTTAATTGATTGAGTGTGATTTATATGTGTGGGCTTTTGTTGTTGAAACTTATTGACACGAACCCATAAATATATTGACCTATATATTTATAATGATGCGCATTAAAATTGAAATGTGGACGTAATAGGCAGTACATACAAAATTTTAACTGCGTATCTAAAAAGTTTAGAGGTTCTATATTTTATTGTCTCAGTGACCTCGTTGTTCAAACATGCGAAGGGCGGACTGAACTATTTAGTTATAGAATAAAACAATCATAGTATTATGTTTCATAGCTAATATTTATTCAAAATACGATCCATTTAACAACTTTTGGAACGCTCAACCAATTTATCCATAGACTAATCAATAATCAAAATAATCTGTTTTTTCATCAAAAATTCATCGATGTTTTGATCATCATTTAACTGATGTGGAATAAAACGTGCACACACGTTTCTTTTACTCAAATCTTCAGTTAATATTTTCTAGATTGTACAGTAAGATGAATTTAATTTTTCTGCCAGCTTATTTCTTTTACCACCAATTCAGTACGATTATATGCATCGGGTCGATCAGTTTTAGGATTATCATTTAAATAATCACGACCGTTTTCATTTTGTAATCTGTCAAACGATTAGCATGAACTTAGCTGCGTTCGAAAGAAGAAAAATTTACCTTTCTAACACTGTTAACATTTAATAGATGGCGCTACGTGTTCTTAAAAGTTCGGTTATTTTTAGATCATATATTGTTATGTATCCAGGTCCTCCAGAGCAGAGTACACATATAACAAGTAAAACTCTAGCATTAAGTGGTACAACAACCTTCACTTTTTTTTATCTTTGGAAACGTCGATTTAGATTTAACAATTTTCAATATAATCAAATGTATACGTACATGTGTTTGGCACAACACAATTGTTTGTTTGTCCACGGAACTGCGTTTCGGCAGACGCTTCTCAGTCCTCTTTCACAGTCGATTATACTGAGAGGAGGGCAGCCTTGGTACTGTACCATCTAAGATCAACTGGTTCACTGCTGGTTCACTTACCGATACGGGCACAAGTGCGGGTGTCTTCGGACCCAACACCAAGAACCATATTGCCATGGGTGCAATTTGAGGTCCACGCCATTGAGGACTGCGCCCTATATCGTTTGGATAAAAGTCCTAAAGATGCCATAATAACCATCATTTCAGATAGTCAAGCGGCTATTAAAGCACTAACCTCTTGGAATTTCTCCTCGAGGCTGGTTCTTCAATGTTACGACATCGTCCAACAACTGTCAATCGGCAGCAAAGTTGCGCTTTGTTGGGTACCTGGCCATAAGGGCATAGCGGGCAACGAAAGTGCTGATGAACTAGCCAGGACTGGTTCGGCAAATTCCTTTATAGGTCCGGAACCTTATTGCGGAATTAGCTGGGCTAAATCTAAATCTTTCATAGTAGATCATTTTAAAAGCACTACCTCCCGGTAATGGATACAATATCCTGGTAAACGGCAGGCCTAGCTACTAACTCGTTCTATATAGCTTCAATATATCTGGCCTGAGGTTGCTTTTGGGCTACCTCACTGGCCATCATCCACTGAGAATCCCCTAAATGAACTAAGTCTCTCCTCTGAAACAGAGTTCAGACTCCTCTGTCTAGAAGATGACGAAACTAGTTTACATCTGCTTTGCGATTGTCCGGCCTTGGCCAGGCTCAGAATTGAGCTGATGAATAGACCCTTTATTACATCTGACAAGATCAGAAACACCTCGTCTTCCTTTCATTCAAGAGACGTAGAAGATCCTATATAAATAAACTTAACCATATCCGGGTTACGGGTACAAAAGACATCATTTCTTGTCGCAGTGCCCGTTACTTATAGGATGACCCCCGACGTTCTAGCTCTGACACTGAGTCCTAGTTAGCGTTATAGACTGATCGAGCCTGATTCGATTAATTCAGTGAGTATGAAATAAATATAATAAAGATGGACACGCTATTGAGAGCTCAAATCTTTTTTAATATAAGCGTAAATTTTATCAGCTATTGTGAATGACATTTAATGTCAAACTTAAATGTTTCTGTACGCGAGTTATACGTTCTAATGGTCATATCACCGACATTTTCGCTAGGGTAATTATTCAGGTTGAAAAAAGTCTCCATACGAACTGAGGGAATAGGAAGCATTTATATAGCATAGCACATAAGACAAGCACATATTTGTTTCGTGTATCACTTTTCGGTTGAACACGATTCCATATGTAGATAGAAACACTTCATTAAATTCACTTTCGTTTCGCAGAAAAAACAAACTTTAAGATTTGACTGCAACGTGCTAAGCATAAACAAAGCCATGAGTTCAACTAAGCAAGACTTATCCACAGAAAAAAAAACAAAACAATTAAGCTTTCAATCAACTTTCAAGCAATTCAATTGTTTTCAACGCTCACAGACAATCGTATTACGCTGCCTTAAAGCCATAGTAATCCTAAAAACAAAACTGAAACTCAGGCTACCATTCCATTTCACTAATAATGCTCCAAAAGATTGTCTGCCTAGCTGTCGATTCAATTGCTTTTAGCCATAAAAATGGCCATGACCTAGACAGGTGCGTTAAGAAAAGTTGCTTATAAGAAAGTGTCTACTCTTTGATTGAAAGAATTACTGTTTGAGTGACGCACAATTTGCCGCAAGTAAAAAGATTTTTATTTACGAAGAGAAAAAAGTTCGTTGCACTAGCTTGCGGTTTTAGCAAAGTATGTTTTTTTTTTGTTAAAGTATCTTATAGATACTTTTCAACAAAGCGTGCGCATTGTGCGTTCACTTAGTTCAATCGCTACTGACTTTCATTGCGAAATATTTCACGCTTTATAGTACATAAAACCGAATATAAAGCTGCTGCGCATGCTTCATAAATCACAGTGTCGCGCATTGTAAAAGATGTTGAGCTGTGTAGAGCAGAACCTACTTTCACATTACTTCCGACACGTCTGGTTATTGTTTTTTTAATTTTTTATTTTGTATATTTTCAACGCCGGCGGTCACTGATCAAGCGCTGACATATCTTGGACCACAAACGTACTAACTTCATAAAAGTTCAAAAACATGTACAGAGTTGCTAATAGTTTTTTTTTTTTTTTTTTTTTTGTGATGTTATCAAATACTTATGATCTGTTTTAGTTTTTCGTTTTGTCTTTCATTTTTAAGTTTTCGGTTTTTTTCGAGAGAAATTTTTTTAATTGCCTTTTCTAAATTTTTGTAATGTAAATATTTTACTACGTAACTGTTTAAACATTTGATGATACATTAATACAATTATGCTAGTCCGGTGCAATTAGTATTAGGTTTCAATTAATTCATGTCGATTATGCAATATGTTAGTTTAAATTACCAAAAGTGCTTGTCGCTTTAATTGAATTTTGACCATAAATAACTCTCCAAAGAATGCCAAAATTGAAATAAATGTGCCCAACACCCAAATCATTAATATGCCCGCAAAATTTGACATATTTAGTTTCATTGGTCCAATATCATCCCAATTGTTGCTCATCGTACTCTCCACCTGCTGTTGTAGTTTTACATTAAGATTCTCAGCAACTACACGATACTCCCAGAACTTAGCGAAGCCAGCAGAATGCCAACGGGATATAAGCTGATTAAATGGTTCCAACAATGGCCAAATGCGTGGCACAAATGCCACGGTGTACTCAAAATAGATATCGTCCTGCATAATCTTCATATGGTCAATAGCCTGCGAGGTAAGATAGTCCTCAATCGCATAATGACCTAGTTTGAAGATTGTGAATATGCTGTGAAATTTTTATTTACCTAACGTAATAATACGCACCAAAGGGTAGGCGTTCCACAGTAAAACCCATGCGCTCATTCATAGCCAGATCGTTAAGTTGCTCATCAGAGTATACATAAAAGTTCTTTAATATGTCTATAAGCAGCGGCTAAATTTATAGATAAATTGTATTTATAGTTAAATTTGTATCGTATGTAAAATACATACATCATCGGCATCTCTTATAGCTGATACCCAAGCTTCTGAATTACCAGCCCACTTTAGCTTCTGTGAGTGCAAGCGTTCAAGTGTATCGGCTGCCTCTTCCAAACTATCAATAAAAATATGTAAAAACTTAGGAAGCGTATGAAAAATAATTTAATGCACCTCGGTATAGTTAATATGCTTGCCAAACCTCCGCCGTAGATACTCGTTATAATGATGTCGTTCAAAAAGCAGGCGAAAAGCAGTGCACGTACTGTCATCGAAGTAACATGGCTTATGCCGCCCTGCGAGATAAATAGCTTAAAGGTGGTTACGCTTCCAAATTTCAAGCTCAGTAACCAACTGCGATTCGCTTCATCGAACAAATATAGCTCGCTGTAGTATGTGCATACTAAGCTCACGGTTTCGATCAGTAAACAGCCGATAACGGCAGCCCAGAGTGTTGCACGAAACGGCTGCAACGGTAGCAGCCAACTAGCCTGCGGTCTTGGCGCAGGTACAAGACATGTAATGCCGGAGCGCACTAGATATGTAGACATATCTAAATACATGTAACCTTCATACCAAGTGTACATGGCTCCAATGGTAATATCTGCTTTATGTTTGAGAACCATGCCCATAGCAGCATAGCCGGACATATTCGTATAAATGGCGCCCCAGTCGTAGGTCTCAGCTGTGAAATATATATCGTACTTTACCTCAAGTTCTTGCTATATTAGCTTATAAAAGAATTGTTTACTTACATGTATCAATCTGCAGTGTGCAGTTGTATTGCTCACAGAATGCCATGATCGCACGTGCCTCGGTACCATCGATATATGCGTTCTTCTTGCTTGGTTCTGTGGTGCCAATATCGCGTACATTTGGTGGCACATTCTACACACATTGTAGATACATATATAAATTACGAAACATTTAGTTTAATTAATTTTTTCTTACATATTTTAAGAATGAAAATGGCTTGTAGTCAACCATAGCCACAGTCAATTCACGTTGCTGCAGATTATGTGTTTTGCGCGGAAAGAGCGTTTTGCCTTTGGCAAACATGTCATTTACAGCATCATAAGTATCTATGAGATACATTAGCGCAGGTTGCGCTTCACGTAAACCTACATATTTATTCGTCTTCAGTTGGAATTTTGTTGCATTGCGATAGCTACTTTCGATTAGTAGTATACTAGGTTGATCTGCAAGCAGTAGACAGATAATTATATGGCTTAAAATCCTGTTTTGTAACTGTATATACTTTCCTTCAAAAAAGTAGCCCTTAAAATATGTTTCCTCAACTGCATGCGCGTAGTAGGCAAATATAAATTTGTTATGCAACGAACGCCAAATCGAATACATGCTGGAAATCGCAAATGCCTCAACAAATTTCGGTATATCGTTGCCAAAAACAATAAAGTTCTAGACATAAATAATTATATTGCTTAAAAATAGTTACATATAACTACATTTAACTATCTTCACACACACACACACACACACACACACACACACACACACACACACACACACACACACACACACACACACAAACACACCTCACAATGCGATACTTCAATTGACATTGTCAATTTGAGCAGCAGTTCATCATAATACAAATCATAATTCTGCAGTTGCTTAACCTTTGCCTCAAAATCGATGACATTATGCTCAAACGAACTGTTTAATTGATGCATATCTATATTTACAATTGCGCTATAAATTGCTATTTCAGCGTTTTGCTGCAGTTGCAATTCGAGCTCATTGTTCCAGAGTATACAGATTGTGGTATTGTTGAGATAGTTTTGTACTGTCAATTTTTTTTTTTTTTAATTATTTACTATATTATAAATTCATTGTATTATGTACCTACTTATAAAGTTTATAATGCGCGACCAATAGATAAAGCTTAAATTCATCTCCATGCTTTCGTTCTACACTGCTGCGTCAATCGATTCGTACTAGATACTTTTAGCGCAATAATCATGATATATATAGTTGTCATAAAAAAATATTGAATTTGTTTGTTTTGTCATCAAAATCCAATTGATCAATTCTTTATAATTTGTAAATACATTTTTTCTGCACAGAAATTAAGTAATTGTCAAATTTAAACAAACAATTTCATGCATTTAAATTTGAATGCGCTAGTTATTGTCTTGTCTGTAGATAATCGTAGCTAAAAACTTGTAAAAGCTGGGTTCAACGATATACCTAGTAATTTCTATTACGGCAAGAAAAAAATTTCTCTAAATATAAGTTTAATTTTATGTTTATTCATTATTATTTAACACATATTTAATCAGTGCGAAAACATCGAAGTATGCGCTGTAAACAAATGTCGCCGCAGGCAACACAAAATTGTTTTTATTTTTACAGCATTGAAATCTATTCATAACTGCCAAAAAAGATATTCATTGTTTTACACTTTTACTGCTGTGCAAACAATTGAAAATACACAATATGCCACTAAACTTCCGCTGTTTTATGTGCTAGATTGCTTAATTTAAGCGCCAGTTGTGAACAATAGTTATTATGCTTTAATAATTGAACGTTGAACTAAACTAATCTTCAATATTTAACAGCTTCCAGGACCAACATAATATCATCGTTAAATTTAAATCTGTAAATATTTAAGCAGCTACTAAAACTATATCCATAATAATTATGATTTATTATGCAAACAATTATTGCCACAAGTTTCGAAACAAAACACAAAAAAATCATACAAAAATTTCACCAAATTAACTCAAATTTCATTTTATAAAAATAGCACTTACTATACAATTAAGACTGTCTGTTGGCCATCTTTCGTTTCTCTCGCTTTAACTTTTTTAGCAGACTCATTTAATTGTGCAGAATACATCTTTAGAATTATGAAATATTGTAGAAGAAGTCGACATATGTATGTATACTATTTTAAGTAACTAAATTATGCATAAAATACACACTTTCAGCGCTGCAAGCACTCTATAATATAATTAAACATAATGAAGTGGTGATAGTATCTTCTAGATACAACAAAATTCGGAAATTACAACGCATTCGAAAACGAAACATTTTAATTGATTTCAAACGAGATATTAAATCGTGATATTTACTTTCATTAAAGGATTGCGGAGTGATATAAAAAGATGCGCAGATACATGTGTAATTTGCGTTCGTGCGCATTTGAAAGTTAAGCAATAAAGCATTGAGCGAGCTTAATTGCGGCACTTGAAGAATTGTATTATATTGTTTTTCAGTAAGAAAGTATTTCTTTCTTTCAACATCAAAATATAATAAATCGCTGTATGTTTCGTTTAATCCGTAAAACATACAATACAAAAATGTATCTGCTTTGAAGATGGGCGATTGCGTTGACTACTTAAGTGCTTAGTTTTTGTCAGCGTTGCGACTCTGTGTTTAGAAATAATTACAAGATGCTTGGCATAAAAATGCGAAAACGTTTAAACAAACAAATTGTTTTTATCACGATTTAAATTCATGGTCACTTTAACGATACAAGTTCTTTAATTCACTGTCTTTCGTATATTTGCCAGAACGATTGTTTTACTAGATCATAAGATTTAAAATCGCATTTCAACATTACTGATTCACATTCATTACTGATTCACATTACTGATTCACATACAATAGAAAATGCTTTCTACCTGCCAAAAAAAAAAAAAATAAATAAATAAACAAGAAAAAAAGTTAACTTCTAATACTATTCACATGAAATTTTAAATCGTATTATAAAACATACACGTCGGGTGTTTAAATAGGGGCTACCCCAAAAAGATGTTTTCGCAACTATAAGATGTCACCATATTGAATTTCAAGTTGATATTGACGTTTTCCATACAAATTCATAAAAAACTGTGGGTTTATATGGGTCTACCTGAAAAAGAGGGCGAGACACGCCCATTTGTTTATGTATATGAAGCGGTTGTCCACTAAAATCCACCAAATAAAATTTCAAGCTAATATTGATTTAAATGAATAATTTTTTCATAAAAAACACAAAATTGCACGTTGGGTTTGTATGGGGCTACCTCAAAAAGTGAGCGGGCCACTCCCATTAATCTATATATGTTAAGCTGCTGTCTATTAAAAGGCACCACATTGCATTTCAACCTAATATTGACTTTAATAAATAAGTTTTCATAGAAAAAGTCAAAAGTGGGCAGTAGGTTTGTATGGGGGCTACCCCAACCAGTGCGCGGGTCCCACCCATTAATGTCAAGCATCCGCCCACGGAAAGTTACCATATTTATTATTAAGTTGATATTGACTACAATAAAAAAGTTTTTCATACAAAAAGTCAAAAGTGGGTGGTGGGTCTGCATGGGCACTACCCCAAAAAGTGGGCGCGGCGAGTCAATATTTATACTCTATTAAACTGCAATAAAGAGAAGTATATATGCAAAATTTCAACAATTAGTCCCCCAAAAAATGCTCAACAACATACAGGCGGGCATGGCTAGATCGAATCATCTCGTCGAGCTGATCAAGAATATATGTATATACTTTATGGGGTCTACGATTCGAAACTATACTACCGGTTTATTTCGGTAAAAGGTTCCGGTTCCGGTTTTTAATATAATATCGGTTCCGGTTTCGGTTCTCAATTTGAATCGGTTGATTTCGGTTAATGGTTCCGGTTTTATTCCCTGGTTTTGAGAAAAAAAAAATCGAAAGCCTCAGTTATGAGCGCATCCCTAATAACGAAGTTTTGCACTAAAATGTTCGAAAGAAAAATTGAGTTTAATTAAATTTTGTTGTTTGTTTTTTAAACAAAATTGCTACATACTTTTATACAATACAATTTTCCGCTGAGCTTTTAAAAGTCTAGATTAAGTTGCTATTGTGTTATGCGGAAGTTTTTCTGAGTTTGCGAAATTAAAATCAGTTGCGTGTGCAGCAAAAAATCAAAATAAATAAAATTAGTTCAAAGTGTATTGTACGGAAAATATGCTGGTCGTACATAAAAGTATTATTATTTATTTATATTGTTTTGTTTTTTGCTGTTTTTTTCGTAAATTGTCCATGTTGTAATCATCTGCATTCAATTGTTGATTGTCCACTAGACTAGAATTAAAAGCTAAGCTATTATATTTATTTATTTTTTAATTGCTTTTATTTGACTTTTCTTAATTTGTTTCAATGAAACAGAAGTTTAAGCAGCAACAGATGATTTCGTTTAGTTTTCAATGTCACCCCGAATACAGAAAAAAACAAATATACCTACTTAATTATAGCATCTAAGTGTGTGAGCGGAAATTATTATTTTTAATAATAACAACTCACAATTATGGCCAATTACGGGGCGAAGAAGCAACTACTGCCCACTTTTATAGAAAAGTGAACAACTTAAATTCAACTCAGCCGTGGAGGTCATTGCGTATTATTCATGTGGGTGTGTGTGTGTGTTGCCGATTTGTTTGGTTTATTTATGTATTTATTATATTTGTCACAGTTCGCAGGCCAAACTTTCCATTTCAATTGAAATTTCACAGTTTCCACACAAAGAGCATCTTCTTCTACAGTTTAATATACCAAAGTATCTGTCTGCAACGTTACGAGATAGAATAAATTTAAACAGCTACGGCGCATTTATTTTTCCACGCGTGTGCGCATTTTAATTTTAATTTTAATTTTGTTTTTTTTTTTTGGTGAAGAAAGTTAAAACGCAGCTGCAGCGCATCTAAGCCGTTTGATACACAGTCAGCTAGCTCATTACAACTGTCTGTCTGTCTGCCTGTCTGTCCTTCCGTCCGTCTGTCGATGTTTCACTGCATTACATGTGATGCGTTTTAATTTTTATTAGATGAAATGATAAATTTCATTTTCATCTGAAACATCTTGCTACTTTAAGCCGCAGCAGTGCAGTGGTTTAAGACTCTTAAGTTGTATATTTCAAATATATATATATTGCTGAGAAATTTAATAAGTCATGCCTTCAGTCTGTATGTGACGCTGTATGTATATAGTATATGTTGTGAAAGATATTTCTATATAATGGCATTTCACGTGATTTCATAGCATTTATTTAATTAGATTTATATTTGAAAACAAAAGCAGTTTCACTTTCGATTACATAGGTTTTTATTTAGTTATACGCCTTTAAAATTTAACAATTTAATTACATTGCTCATGCGCCGTATATTTATAGTAACACATTTCCTTCCGCAACATAAATACCTTTTAAGGATTTTGTGCAAATTTGTTGCTCAATGCCATGGTCGAACACTATTTTGGTTATAATGGTGACCATAGAAAATAATATAAATCAATTTGGCAGACTACTCGTATATGGCTGGTGGACTAAACATTTAAAATTGATTTTGTACTCAGACAATGTTCCTAGTTGTGTTAACCGTCTCTAGTCTCTCGCTTATTTGAAAGGAATCTTATATAATACTTCTTCATAAAAAGGCTAATAACTCCGATATGTAAAATTACTGGGTTATTGCTAAATTTTTTTCTGGAAATTTTTACTGGAAAGTTACATCATTGCATCTCAGCTACAACACCAATGTAGCTCCTCAATATTGCATTAAAACACCGGTCAACTTCTTCGAATCTATTAGATTTCACTTCTCCGATCACTTATTGATTTCGGAAAAACATTGAAACCGATGTTCATTTTTTTTCATAAACTTCAACTTCTTGAGTTGCCTCCCAACTTACTGAACTGGATTTCAGACTATTTATTTACTCGAAAAAACAGGGCCGTTGCTTTTCATAAATGACCTTCCTCATTTGCTGTCAAAAGTATTTATGTATGCCGACAATATTAAACATTACTTGTCGTTTTCAAATTCAGATGGTTATTTGCGTTTCCAGAGTGATGTCGAAAGTTGCATTTCTAGTGTTTCTAGTGTTAGTGAAACAAATTTTTTTTTTACTGAAAAAATGCTGTGGGGGGGACGTTCCCCATGACCCCTCCGCTCCCTTGGGTGTGCCAATGCATTAGAGCGTATCTCAACTATGAATGATCTTGACATGCTTTCCGGTCCTAAACTTAAATTCAATGCCCAAGTATTGTAAGTTTTACTTTATTAAATATCGCGTTGGTCGAAGTAATTCGTTGATCATCATCAACCTTCATTCTGTATAGAGTACTGTAAATGCGTATTGAACCCTCAGTACAGAAATTAATTAGCAGATAGTTAAAACAACAATTTTTACTGTTGCTCTTCGGAACGTAAATTAGGATCCCACCAGTTGCCTCCCTTCCTGTTGCGTTAGACTTACCAACGTGACATCATTAAAAGATCGTAGAACCTGTAACAGTGTGAATTTGCTCCACAAACTAATGTTGGCTGCCATTGATTTTTGCAGTTGTTTCTACTTCAGTTCTCGAAGTACACGGAACTTCACCCCGCTGGCATTATAGCAGTGTATAGTGTTTTGCAGTTTTTAACAACGAGACCATGCATTTAACGAAAGTACTGAGCAAGGTGTTTTTGATTGTTGATCATTGTACAAGCATAAAAAGGCTAATGCGCTAATACACTCATAGTATGAAAGGAATGCATTCGTACAATTTGAATTTTACACTAATAAATTACGCATAATATATTCTCATGGAGGTATGTCGAATGTATTTATTCAAGGCTCTAATATACATACGTGTACATATTAATTGATTTTATTTCCAACGTCAGAAAAAACTTTCAATGGATCTGTTTCAATTTTATTAGCTCTGAAAATTTCCTCAACTGCCATACAGATTACAGATGCAATACAGCTTACTGATACATCTAAAACTTTTCTCTGCATGAGTCACACGTGCACTATAATTCTATATAAGTTTCGAAAACCAAAACGCATCGGATGATTAATCAGATAGAGTTTTCACATAAATTTCTATGCAACACAAACGCAGACATTGTCTACGACGCATTCAAAACAATTTGTTATAAAAGCTTGGACAGCCAAAAAATTCTCATGAAAGCAATAAGAAATATAGGCAGACTGCTGCTTGTTATCGGCGTAGAGCAATCAGGCCATAAGCTACACGCTTAGAAGGGGCAGCGGAAAAAAAAAATCAAGTCAGGGCGAAACTTTCAAAGCCAAGAATGCATGAAATAGTATCCAAAGCAGTATAGCAAGAACAAAGACCAATTGATAGCGTATGGAATGCGAGTAAGCAGCTCAACAGTGAGGAAAAAAATGGTAAAATAAAAAAAAAAGACAAGTAAGAGTACTGTTGCTAAGGTGCACGACGACTATATTATACGCTGCACATTTCTATGCTATGCAGAAAATTACAAATTATATTTTACACAAAACACAATTTTACATAATAAAAAAAAAACTCATAAAAAATATTTTTTTTTTATTTTGGTAATTGTGGGGGCATTTGCTTGTGTCCGTCGTACTAACAATAATAATACACCGAAACCAAACAGCTGATCTATATTTAAGCATTTGTTGAGGCAATTTCCAAAAGTGATGCATGTAGCAAGCCGACCAAAACTATCTTGTATAGTGTGACAGGTTTTGGAAAACCATGTGTAATATGTATAGTCTAAAGACCAAAAAGTTATATATAGTTTCAAAATAAATGAAATTACACGCTGTAGATCAATTTGAATTCTTAATTGAATGTTTTTATATCAAAACTTAGGTTTAAACATAGTGGAAGTTATAAAACACTGGTCCAAATCGAAGTACCACTTGTTCGTTTTTCTGTTCGTCTATCCACTTGTCTGTCCGTCTATCCTTACTTTTGTCAGTTTGTCTCTACCAATCTGTCTTTTGTAAAACATTAGTCAGTAGGTGTGCCCGCACACTTTTCGGTACAGCCCTAATACAAACCCATCACCCGCTTTTCAGTTTTTGTCCGAAAAATAAAAAAAAACTGTACATATAGTCAATGGTTGTTTCTTATGGACGTAAGCTTCACAAGCTTATAGTATTAATGGGCGTTACCCATCTAGTAAAGAGCCACTATTCACGTTTAGGTTCTTAGATTTAAAAATTTGGTATTCAATTTGAAACTTGATGTGAATGGTATTAAAGCTTTACGAGTAGTTCCTTCGAAGATAACGTTTTTTTCTTGAATGTGAAATGGTATTATCAATTTGTCTGAAAGTTTGTTTTGCATTAAAGGAGACAGTATATACCTCATAAAGTATATATCTTGATCAGCTAGACGCGACGAATCGATTTTTTAGGGATATATTGTTAATATATCCAGCTGTAACCCAGCACACAGACTTAGTTTTATTGCAGTCGAATAGAGTATGCATATTGACAAGCCACGCCCCCCTCAAATAACTAACTGGCCACTTTATGTATGAAAAACTTTTTTATTGCAGTCAATATCAACTTAATAATGCATATGGGGGTTTCTTATGAACGGAAGTGTGTAAAACTTCTTTATTTTTAGGTCAATATCAGCTTGAAATTTGATATAGTGGCTTTTTATGAATAATAAAGACATAAGTATACTAATGGGCGTGTCCCGACCACCTTTGGGGTAAGCCCACCCACCACTTTTGTGCTGTTGTATGAAAACTTATTTATTTAAGCCAATATCAGTTTAAAATTCGTTGTGGTGGTCGCTTTACACACATATACTAATGGGCGTATCCCACTCACTTTTCGGGGTCGCCTCTATACAAACCCGCCACCCATGTTTACGTTTTACTAGATGTGTTTACTGTTGTAATTCATAGTGTTGTATTCATGTCGAAACACTGTATAGGAAATCTGCCACACAAGATTTATTCAAGCGCAGCTAAAAAAAAAAAAAGAAATTTATAGTATAAAATTTGGCAGTCGTATTCGAATATCAAACATTTTTTTATGGATGTGGCAGGATTTCATTGCGGATTCTGTTATATAATATCTATCTATATGATATTTATTGTCCCAAAATTGCAATGTTTGGGATTTTAAATTTTTTGTCTGTCAAAGTTTTCCAATTTTTTAATATAAACAATTACTTTGCTTTTCAAAAAATATATTGTATGAAACTTCAATTTGTGGTTTTAAAGCGGAGTGCGGAATAATTCTCAACCATTAGCCAAAAGAAGGTCGAGCCTAAATCATACTTGTATCAAAAGTTATAGCATTTTCAATTCAAGCGAATTTTATTGTCTGTGAAAAAGTGTTTTCAAAGTTTCTTTAACCATCCACTACATTAGAGGATTATTATAAACATATAAAATATATTTATACATATTTTTATATTTATCTTCCAATTGGACAAGTCCAAAATCAAAGAAAAAAAAAATAGTCTTTCATTGAATGACGCTATATTGAAAATATCTGACACTGTGCGTCGCATGCTACACACTGCAAGTTCATCAAAACTAATATACCCCTTCACATATAAAGTACATACTTTTGTGTGCAGGGTATAAAAAACGACCAAATCAAAGTCAACACTGGCGATTACGGCCAATAAACTGCTGCCAGTGAACCGAACTAATATGAATCGCAGCGGAAACTTGGCTCAAACCGAACATGTTCCAAATGCAAAACAACTTGTTGCAAGCCAAGTTTGTGGCTCAGCTATCAACGTTGTGCGGAACACTCTAAGCCGAACTCTTGAAGAGTGCACAACGCGTCGCGCAGCAAAACGTCGTCGCCGAACAGTGCCGATCCGATTCGAACAATTCAAAAAGTGTTTTTTTGTTTTTGTATTTCTTGCTCTTTCACACTTGCTATAAAGAAAGCAGCAGCACCGCGCAGCAGTGTGGGTCTCATGTATCTGCTGTATCTGCTGCTGTCGCAAGGTGACAAAAGTATTAAACAAATCAAAAAATAATAAATTCGATTTGCATAATTATGCAAAGCCTAAACAATTGTTTATTGATTGAATACAAACAGCAGTGGGGCACGGAGTGTCGTAAATGTATCAAAAGCGATGTTAAAAGTGAATGTTGATTTTGATTTTTTGTGGTAAATTTGTTGCAAGAAAAATTTACAAAAAAAAAATAAAAAAAAAAAATTTTTTTAAAAATCCACCGGCGTTTGAATATATGCACAGATCGGCCTATATGTTTTGTAATAAAGTGCGACCGTGAATTTTACGATTATTGTTGATCTCTTTCGCAGTAAATGCATTTGCATGCGAATCGAAAATCGAATGCGATACATATGTATCCATGTATGTATGTGTGTATATAGACAACAAAAAGAAATCGATGAATGCAATTTATGAAATATTTCAAGTTGTGGAGCAATGTGTATAACGAAATATAATAAAATGAAACAAAATTCGAATTAAATGCGACATTGTGCGACAGACAACAAATAAAATGTTGCAATTATTATTATTCACGAAAATAAATGTATTTTATAGTAAACTAATAGTTAATTTTTGTCTGCATTTGAAAATTACCTAAAAAGTTAAATCGAAAAAAAAAAACGAAAAAAAAAATATATATAAAAATGCCAATTGGCAAAGTGCTGCAACGTCGCATCGCGTCCAATGAGACACTCAATATGGATAGTACCATTGATTCGCGCATGTCCAGCACGGATATACCGAAAATGGAGTTGCTCAAGGTGAACTATGTGCATCAGTGCAAGGAGGCCATAATGCACAAATCGAGTGAGGTAGCGCTGCATCAGCAGCAACAACAACAGCTGCAACAACAGCAGCAACGACTCACAAATCCTGCACGTTATGCAGGCTATCGACGCTCCACGGTGCTAACGCCGAACATCAGTAAGGTGTGCATTGGTGCCACGGGCGGTGGTGTTAATATCAATGCTGCACTTTCACCCAATAGCGCACGCAAACCTCTGCCACCTTTGCCGCCACCAATCGTTGAATCCTGGCAGCTGTTGCACAACGCTAAACGTGTGCCGCATACCGCCAGCGCATTGCCCAAATTTGTCATACAGCAAACACCGTTGGAGGATTCCGATTGCTCGAACTCATGTTGCAATTCTGCATGTTCTGGTTCTGATACGGATACGGCATCTCAAACTGATGCTAGCACGGTGACACCTGATTGTGAGAAATCGAACAGCTGGAATTATCATGCCAAGTGCTCGACACGCGATATACGTCGTGATCTGGCACGCGCGGGCATACAGTCACGTGCAGATCGCATTGCGCGCATTGAGAAAAGCGAGTGCGATCATCGCAGGCAAATGAATGTCAGCCAAGCGCAACAACAACAACAACAACAGCAGCAGCAACAAAAACAGAAACGCATAGCGCCTGCAGCACCAGTTGTTGCCAATGTAGCGTCCACAGCGCCGAAAAAGGAGCCCAACACACGCAATAGGGCGTGCTATAAACCACTCGCTAGCGATGAGCGCGTGAAGCGTATATCTGCAACGGCAGCGCCTGCAATTAGCAATGAATGTTGCTGTGACTGTACATGTTCTGGTACGAGCAGCTCATCCTCTTCCGTATGCTCCTCCTCTTCCATTTGCAGTTCATCGGCAGCTACGGAAATACCACAGCCACCGAAAAATGCACAAACAAAACGCATTGGCACACAAATTCCGCGTGCAATGACCAGTAGCGCAGTCAGTAATGAAGAGCAGCGTTTAGTAACGACATCGGCATCGCGCATACCTAAACCCATACAGCAGCAGCAGCAGGATTATGGTCAACGCAATTCGACCAGTTCAGCAATGCTGTACACCGAGGCAAATGAACAGTTGCAGCGTCGTGTGAAGCAACTATTTCAGCAGGACGTAGCGCAAACGCAGCTTCAGCCGCCGCACCAAGCAACGCCACCAAAATGGATGTTTCAAAAGGCGTGCGTAAACGCTGGCCCAAGCGCTGAAGCTGAGCCAACGCCAAAATCAACAGCGCCAACGGCACCGCCTAAACTTGGCACGGAAAAACCAAACTCGCCGCGTTTGTCAGCAACGAGTTACCAAAAAGTGAAGCTGGAACGTGTGCATATACGTAAGAAACGACAACCGCTACTTATAATCAATCAACTTACAAAACATGAGTCAACGAAGTCACAACAAACACCAATGCTGCCAGCAAACGAAGAGCCACATCAAATTGCCTCACGGTTAACTTGCGGCTACAAGAATTGCAATGTCGAGAACTGTCCCATGTCTGCGCACATGTCTGATATGGAAAAGGATATTGCACCCGATTGCAACAAGCTAAAACGTCTCTCGCTAGAGAGCTGCTCTGATTCCGGCATATCCTCGACAACGCCGGACAGCACAAAGGAACAGACAAAGAAAACTAATCTAAAGAATCTAGAGAAATGTACCGATTGTGTTAAGGTTTTAATTGGTGAGACACCAACATCATCACCTTATAGCAAGTTGAAACTAAAGCCAAAAACTGCTGCCAAGCATAAAGCATATGAATCGACTGCACAACGTTCAGATCCAAATGATGTACAGAACTTTGCCAAAAAGAGTTTGATTAAGGCCACGACAGATGAGCTGCTCACAGCAGCAATGAAGAGTAGTGCTACAAATGTATCCAATAAATCGAAACAGTGCAATATTGAGCAGGAGCTCAAGTACAACAATGATCAGCGAAAACGCAGCAATCTACAACAGCAGAGTCAGCCATCAACCACTACCACTACTGCCACTACCACTATTAAAATTGATGATACTTGGGTGCAGGAGCGCGCTCATGCGAATGATGATTACATTGAAACCGATTCACTTATGCTCGTACCCACAAATGAAAACCACAAATCAATTAATGCTAGCAACAATAATTGCGTTAAGATCTTCGTCAATGGCAGTAATCGTTCATTTGCTGGTGGTGGCGCATCACGCAGCAGCGCATCATTGCCACGTACGCATAATGCATCTTCGGCAGCATCCACAGTTTCCACATCAACCGCAACATCTTCTTCGTCATGCTCGAGTACATCAGGCTGTGGTCTGGACAACAGCTCACTCTGCGAGTCTGAGCGAGATTGTTGCTGCCAGACAGTGGCCTCAGCCTCCTCCCCATCCACCGTGCGCTTCTATGCTCCTAACTCGCCTGTGTCCAGCACTGGCGCAAAATACGGAACTCAGCTGTATATCCTGTCGCAATGATTACTCCAATGAAACGCCGTTGCAATGTTGCAGCACTGCTGCAGCTGCTGTTGGAGGGGGTGTCTTCTGGAATAATTCGTACTTTGAGAAAAGTGGCACCAGCGAAAATCAATGCTGCTGCAGTATCTCCAGTTGTGATGAGGACAATTGCTCCTACTATGAGGGTGATTTCGCTATTATGGCGGAGAACGCACCAGCACCAGCAGCAATGAAGCAGCAACAATTGGTTGCAGCTGCAGCTCTTGAGCAACGTCGCCATCGTCAGGTGCTGCGTAATAGCAGCGCCGAAGAGATTTTAATACGTAACAATAAACTGCTACGAAAGGTAGGATTCTCTAGATGAGACGAGACACAGTACCTAATCTCAGACCTATTCATTATTTGCTCTACATAATTAAGCGGAAGTCGTACGAACTGCAAACAGTGTGCGCTGGGAGTGGCGCGGTTTCCGTTTTGATGCGATCTCTGTTGTTGTTGACTCTTCGTTACATTTCATTTCATACCATTTTTCTGCCCCAGTAGACATCGGTCTGGCTTAGTATACCATATATTCATTTGCCTAGTCATAGTCGCTGGCGCTTCATTATCCATCATGTTTATATATGTATATACATATAGTTTGCGCTTTGATTATGCAGATAAATACTCGTACTAAGCAGTTACTGCTTCGCTTCATCTACATCTGCATTTAAGCACATCTTTTCTTACAACTTAATTAACTTTTCATGCAACTTTTTTGCGTCAATCATTGTCACTTTCTATTAGCGTTTCATTATTGGTATATTACAGTCGGTCATCGGCGTGATTAGTCACAAGTTAGTTAGTCTGGTTGCTATAAGCTTCTTTCAATTCATGCCGACGCACAGTGGTTTCAAATCTAGAAAACGTATTCAAAAATCAAAAACGCAGTGCATCTATCTAAAAATTCGTACACGTGGCTTTTTTGTATCGTATGCTCTGAATTTTATATTTTTCTTCAATAAGTTCAATTTTTAAATCAATAGAGAAAGACTTCGAATGAAAAGCTGGTTTTTCTAGGGTAGTTTTCAATGTTACTTTACGCAAAATATGTTGCTTCTGCTTACTAAAGGTTTCAATACCTAGTTTAAAGTTAGTATACCAAATATTAAGGGATATTGCTAAAATGATATTGTTCCGCTACATGTTTAAATGCATTGCAAGAACAGTGATAAAACTATAAATTATTATTATAATTTATTTGTTGTCTACAAACACAATAGATCTTAACAACACTTAACTTATTTAAATAGCTGTCCTGTTCCATTTTTCAGTTTCAGGAAATTTATGCGAAAAGAATTTGTTATAATAGGAAAATATGTTACTTTCGGGAGAATTGTGCTATTTGAATTCAGTTGCATTAAGTAAGTAATATGAAGTTAATTTGCTCAATGCCAAGCGAGTTCAAATCGCGAAATCAACCCAAACATGAAAAATATGGTATTTGAACGAATTCAGTTTTACAAAACCTTTTATTATTCATGCGCTATGTTTCAGTAACTTGTGTACAAAAGTTGTCATATAATACAACTAATATAAGTAAAGTAAACTAATCAGATGCTTAGGAATGTTATATCTTTTAATTAACACTTCGTCTATTGTAGTACCCAACAACAAAGAAACATAAACGATATAATAAACAACTATGACTGCTATTGTACACACTACAAACAGTCTTCATACCCAATTTCATTTCGATAACTCAAAAACTGAAGGACTAAATTGCACAGGCACGAGACAGACAAAAGAATATGGCTAGTTCGATACGTCATGTCGAGCTGATCAAGAAAAAAAAACTATATTTTTTGGGGCCAGCGATGCTTCCTACTTTAACACTATTTACACTATGTGTGAAGAGTGTCTTTTAAACGCGAGAAAGCAATATACTCTTCTATGCTCAAATTTCTTGTTAGACGCAAAACCTCAATAAAAAAACTTCAGTTAAAAATAGCTCAACATTCATTTCTAAGTGATATGTAGGGGGGGGGGGGGGTGGTATTTCACTTATGTAAATTTTAATATTGTCAATTTTAATTAAAAAGTATAAAAAATTATAGGCAAATAAATAGAAACCTATCAAAGCTCATATAAATTAATGTAGATAGTGTACTTTTCAAATTCTTTATACAAAATTTAAAAAAGTGATTTTGTTGCGTTCGAAAAAAGTAATAGCATCATAAAACGATAAATAGAGTACATATCAACCGTAGTACTATACATGGCAATAAAAAGTACTCAAATTGAAATTTGGTTCTTTTGACCACGTTTTTTGTATATAGGACCACTGTGCGACGTGTGCGCATATTTCACAACTTTTACGTGTATGCAGACTGACCATACACCGAAAGACTTTCAACATACTCACGCTTTTATGCATTTTATGCAATATTTGCATTCGCCGTTAGCAATGATTATACGCCTATTTAGACATCAAAAATAGTTATTTTCTTTTATGGTTTTTAACGTTTTACTGCTGGTCGTTTAGCTGTTAGATAGCATTTGCTTGTTTAGTTGTCTATAGGCAAACTAGCAGCATGCTAAACGCTTTCAGTTAGCGAATAAGTCTTTATTCTTATGTAGTGCAGTTTTTGTTGAAAATTATTTAGAAGATAAAGATAAGATTCCATTAGAAAACTTTGGCTCTGAAGCTTGTTATGATTTAAAAATGTACCAAAATAGGAATTGAACACCTTAAATACTAAGTCATAAATATTGTTTGAATATGTATTGTAAACAGATACATGAACTTTTTAGTCGTTGTTGTCATTCTTTACTAAAACGAACTAAATGGAAAGTAAGCAATTAAGACAAACTGTCGAAGACAGTATTTTTAAATTTGTTTTAAATTTGTTATGGATCTGGTCCGATGCAACGATACAAACATTTAACACTCATGGGCACTTGCTATTTTGCCGACTTTTTACAAAACACTCTTTCAAAAACAATAAAAACTTAATAACCGTGCACTAAGTAGAATTCGGAAATTGCCTTTGCGATACAATGCACATAAATGCAGCGTTTTAGCACACTTCACTTAACTAAGCGAAGCTATTGAATGTTGACTTTCTAATAAATTCTGATAAATTTATCATTTCGAAACTTCAAATTAATTTGAGAATTTATCAGAGACCGACACAAACGATAATTTGCAAGATGAAAGGTCTGTACTATATTGTAATATTTAATAGCCAAGTATTCTCTCGGCGTCGAATTTTCAAAGTAGCCAAAACTTTCGGAATAATATTTCAATTGTTTAAAACATTTTAAGTGTGAAATGAGTTAAATTCAAGCGGGCTATGGTTGAGCTCCAAAGCAAAACTCCTAAATGATGTATACATATGTAAACTAAATTACAGCTGAAATTCGGTTATGAATTGTTTAATACTTATACATACGCAGGCCTAATCTACTTTTTGTTCAACTGTTTCTTCATGCCAATAGTTTGCTTGCAACATAATCCCATATTGCGAAGCATATGCTATGTACGATACGTATTTAATTTCGACCAACTTCCCTAAAATTTTGATTTCCTGCTCCAATGACACGGAACTATTTCATTATATCAGTTTTATAATTTTTCGCATGAGCCTCGCTCTGCTTTTAATTTGAAAATAATTTCTTCCACTCGACTTCATTTTTTTTTTGTGTTTTGCTTTTTGTGCAACTCCATTTCTCGTTTTCTTCTTTTCATGTTTGTTTTCAATTTCGTTGCACATTAGCAATTCCGTCATGAATTTTTTGGGTTTGAACGAATCAAGCGCATAGATACATTGATATGTAGCCAAGATACAAATTATTATCTAAGCGCAAGCGAGACATGCCAACACGAAGCGAATGCTCAAAGGTGAAGGTAGCTATGGTGAGCTGGAAGAGGGAGTAGTGTTCAGTTCAGTTCATTAATAAATAAATAAATAAATAAATAACAATAAAATCTGGTAAAAAATATACGAAAAAAATGCTGCTATTTATTCACGATTTCATAACGAATTACATATGTTTTTTTTTTTTTAAGTTTTTTGAACGAACGATTTGGCTGTCTATCAGTTTTGCTTGAATGTAGCTCTATAATGCGATGCGACTATATTATTTTCATACATATTTGTTGCCACTGTTTATAGCTTTGCTTGCGAATTGTATTTTTATTGTCTCGGTTCATTAAAGTTATGCTGAGTTTTTGTAGTACAATAGCATAATTACTTTTAAGTTAGCCAAGCATATAGCGCTCTACAGTTTTTTTTTTTTATTGATTGACTTGACACTCTCAGCAAGAGAGTGAACAGGTACCTCTATTAAATTGTTCACTTTCTCCAGACTTGCTTAAAAGCGAATGTTTCCAAAGTGCTGCATAAAAGGCACATTTTTTTATGTGCTCTAAACCGACAGATACTATATGGTTGCTTCTTAAGAAAGAACTTTTATTGACTGCATCACGCATCAAATGGAGTTCATTTTTTATGCTAATAAACTACATTTTACTTTAGTATCTGAATAACCAACGGTTCGTTGGTTTTATTAAATGTTTGAAGCATTTTTAGGTTTATCTATTTATTTTGATCAACATTTATCTACATATTTGAAGTAGGTCAAGAAAGTTTAAAATATTTCTAGGTAGATATTAAAGAAAATAAGTTTTTAGTATAAAAAGTAAACTTAATATTGCTCGTCGGCGTGATGCAATGTGCTAAGACGTTGGCTGCACTTATTTGGATTGTATTGCAAAGACTTCGGGTTTGAACTCCGATTAGGGCATTGTAGTTAAATTTTTTTATTTGTAAGAATGTTTTGTCAAAAGGCCGACGGCAAAATAGCCAGTGTCATGAGTGTTAAATGTTTGTATCGTAACGTTTTTATACCGTTCACACATAGTGTGAAATGGTATTATCAGTTTTTCAAAAAGTTTGTAACACAATGAAGGATGCATAATATACATAAATATTGTACTTTCTGATCAAAATTGACCCGGACTAGTTAAAAAAACAAAATTTTTGTGCATTTTAATATACATTTGTATTATCGCCGTCAAAATAGGCTCCTTTTGAGTCAATACAACGTTGAGTTAATCCAATTTTCCATACACTTGTTATACACCTCGGCCGGGATAGCCTTTAGTTCCTTCAGCGAATTTTTTTTCAATGTCCTAAATCGACTCATGACGCGTTCCACGGAGCGGATATTTAAGTTTCGAAAACAGAAAAAAGTCACAGGGTGCCACATCTGATGAATACGGTGGTTGTGCGATGTCTTTTGTGTCATGTTTGGCCAAAAACTCCGTCACAATGAAGCTGGAATGTGCAAAAATACAAACAATTCAGCTCTTTTGCTACGAGTCTGGAGGCGGCGCGTTTCACACCCAAAACATCAACCGAAATGTGTTGATCGATACAAAAGAGATGTTGAGTGTCTCTGCTATCTTTCTAATGCCTGTTCTTGATCAGCTCGACGAGACGAGACGATATAGATGTATCGGACTGCCTGTAACAATTTTGGAGATTCTTCGCAAAATTCCGATATGGAGACTTGTTTCAGTCCTAAGCAGATAGAGTATCTATATCCACGCCCACTTTTAGAGGTACCCCATACCGCTCAATTTTTGTGTTTTTCTGTGATCACTTATTTTTTACAGTTGATATCTACTTGAAATTTTTTGTATTAATGGGCTTATCCCAACCAGTTTTATGGACAGCACCCATAAAGACTCACCACACACATTTAGATTATTGTGTTTCACAAACATTTTTTGTTTCTTCATAGCTGCTAAGTACACAACTTGAAACTTTGTGTGAATGGTATTAAAGTTTCGATGCCATCGAAGTTATCGTTTTTTTATTGTATTTGGTACAATAAAGCTATCTATTTTTCAGACATTTATTACGCATTTATAGCGCTAAAAATAAACATTAAAAAGCTTGAAAATTTTCCCCCTAAATTCGAACAAATAAAAAGCGCAAAGATTGCCAAATACAGCGGCAAAAGCCACCGAACTACAGACAAAGTCAACGGTGAATTGCCTAATTTCGTCATTAACTCAGCTGGTCAAAAGGCTAATGACCAAATTGAGTTGTCAGCGTGTCACGCTACACGTTTACACAAAACTGTTTGTACTACTGTGTCGCTGTATTAAAGGTCTTGCAGTAGTTTGTATACAAAGTATCTGATTAATATAATTTTGACACTGAAGCAGTGCGACACCAGCACTTGACATCGCCCAACTTCGCCCATGCTGTGACGCCGCAACTACTACTAGATACAAATCTAACTGACTTAAAGTTGAAACAATTGCGCTGCAGCGTGTGCGCAGGCGCGTGCAGCGCCTTTTTTTTCATATCTTGCTTCGACGCAGCAAACTATTTTCACTTTACGAGGGCAGTTTGTGTAATAAATGCATAGAAACAATGTTGCATGATTGTAGTTTGCACAGTGCTATTGAACTGCCCTCGTATAAATCCGTGCTACAAACAAAAGCGAAAAAGTCACAACATGAATTATATTCGCTGAATTGTACTACAACAGAAACATAATTAATTGAGTTAATTACTTTTGGTGTGCTACTGATTTTAATTAAAATTGTACAAAAAATATACAACAATAAAATGCGAAATTTTGTAGCAACATGACGCGAATCCATGCCATTGAACATAGCCCACGTTAACGTTAACTACAAGTATTTCAATAGCAAGAGCGCCGCTTGGAGGCTGAGATGGAAAAGCTTGGATTTCATTTGTTTTGAGCAGATGTTGATGACATTGAGTGTAACGCAGTTTGTGCTTTTAATTCTACTGCAAAGAGCTTGAACTTTGGTTCAAGAGTCTGTTTTTTGTAACATAGAAATATTTATAATAAAAATGTTAACGATTAATAGTACAGATACAGTTTGGATGCGAGAATTTTCGATATTTGTACAGCCACTCAAGTTATACGCAGTGTATTCTGGTTCTAGATAGGGCCGGAAATTTGCATAGAGTGTGTTAATTCATTGCTAGATCTATCTCTTTTTGCTGGCATTTTCAGCATTATATATCATAGATGATGCCCAAACATGAAATCTCGAGATTGCCTATCTGAATATTAGCTGTCTAGATGCTGTCTTCTGTAGATGCAGAAAAAGTGTAGACCTCAGGATTCATTATATGTGGGGTATCTGCGTGGTAAATTAATGAATGAATTATTTATTTCAGTGTTTTGCTCCAACGATGCACTCCATCTTCAAGACGCCGGTGTAGCTACGATAGTTATTTTAGTCCATGTCTAAGTGTCTATTGCAATCAGATCTTGATGAATATGAGAAGTCTTTGAATGGCTTAGTAAATAAATGAATTGAGCTATAGTAGCCGGAATGCAAACTTTTCAAGCTGAAGGTAGTTTCATCAGGATGCTTCTTTGCTGCTGCACTTTTTTCTTCCAGCTTCCCTGCTCGTTATCAAACTTGATGTATTTATTGTAAATATCGATAAGTATTACTCGCTGCAAGGTATTTATAGTATCGCATAGTGGTTACAATTCCAAAAAAGTTGGACAAATTTAAAATAATAGAAACTGGCCATCATTTATATGATTTAAATGATACTTTGATTTATTTGTAAAAATAGTAAACGCGCCAAGTGCTTTGCCAGAAAGTTTCTATGAGTTCTTGTAGTCCTAGAAACTTAATGCAGAGTATAGCTTTTTCTAATTTACCACTTAGAGTGGTTAGAGTTAAAAATCTCTAAATTTGAACCTTAAATACTATTTGTATTCAGCGTCCGCAAAATGAGTTCTATTAAAAACAACTACATTTTTGACTTTTAGTTGGCTTTTTCGGACTTAAGACCGAATTCACTTCGCCGAATTCTCACAACTCCTGTGGTGCTCACACGTCGCTCTCCGTATCCTACTCATCTTAATAGTATAGTATTTCTTCTGCAGGTACAGCAATCAATCAGAATTGGCTAATCTACCACAGTTTGTTTATATATGTGGTGTACATTTGGAAAAGAAAGCACCTACTGTGAAACTATATTACACTTAAGAAATTTTCGAAAATAGTAAATTTTTTACTAGACTACTAGGTATTTTTACCCGTTCGCTCAAGGATTGGTTATGTTTTTCGAGTGTACGTTTTTATGTCTGTGTATTTCTTTGGCACGCTTCGTAGCATAATTGGCTTGGTAGATTCGTCTTAATTGTGAGAGTGTAATAGGGTAAAATATTTACAATATAAATGGTGTCTGCGAATCAAAACGAAGCGATTTAATCAAAATGCTGTGAAGAGAAATACATGAAAGTATGCTACAAAATGTATGCATTAAAAATGGAATCGTAGCATATTTTTAGGCTCTTGTTGCAGTCCGATTTTTGTATCCGTTATAATAAATACTTGTTTATCAATAGAACTATATTCATAATGTGAAATCTTAGTAGATTGCGTATTGCTTATATTCAAGCTACATACATCATATTTTTCCACGACGATTCTCCTTTCCAATACAAGATTCCTCGCTTCAAAGCAAAGCAAAGCAAATCTAAAGTATTTAAAATACTTAGCAGCAACCTTCCAAAATACATAAACAATTTCATCTAATTTGTTTATTTTCACCTTCGTTTTACTTCACTTTCCATTTCTAACCCAATACCTCAATTCATATCTCCGTCGCGCCAAATGTGCAAAAGAAATTGAAAAGTAAACTCTTAATTACCATCACAAAAGAATTAAGTTAATTCTTTTGAAAAAGCGCAACAATTAAAACCAATCGGGAGCATTTTACAATAACTTGGCTGAGTTAGAAAGCGCAAAGTGATGACAATCCAAATCGAGTCAAACTAAACTACAAAAAAAGTTTAAGAATAAGCAGTACCAGCACGGGTAACAATTATCTAATATATGTTCACTTTGGCAGCTTAATTTTGGGTAACTAGATACGTAGTTAGATACTAGAAGTAAGAGTGTGCTTTACTATGCACGACAATGAGTATGTTGGGAATTAAATCCGATATCTGCTCTAGAATTAACAATAGCAACAACTAGCAGCTTGCTGGTAATTAGACCTTAGCTACAGTTTAATGCCACCCGCGCTTACCGCTGTACACTAAGATACTTCAATAATAAAACCACAAGAGCGTTGTAGGCAGCGCACACCACATTAACACTATGGAAAGTTGTTTATTGTAGAGTAAAGTTGGCCGCAACGAACTCTCAACTGCAATGAACAAAAGCGATAGCTACTTACCTATATGCGCGCAGATAAAATGTATCTTATGGAACGTATTTCTGTCTAGCTTTAGTTCACCTCTTTTATATGTGTGTTTTGGTTTTATGTGTGTAAGCGAAAGTGGTAAAGTTGCGCAGGCAACAACAACACAAACAAAAAAAGAACCGTTTTTCACATTAAATTAAATGTATCTTCTTTTTCTTTCTTTTGCTGGTTCGGTTTTCTTTTGTGCGACTTAGAAAATATCTTAACGTAAGAATTAGCCACAATTTAAAATTAACTTGGCTGCTTTATTTCTTTCTTCTATTTTTTTTTTGTCATTCATCGTGTTAAAATTTAAACTAAGCAGAGGCAAAATGTTTGTTATTGAGGAATCTATGTCAACCGTTTTTTTTTTTAAGCCTTTCTTACTTTAATTTTTTTTCTGTTTTGTAAACGAAATTGCCTCAAAGCTGCAAAATTAACATAATTCAAATAGTATTTTGGTAATATTGATTTTCTTTGTTCATTCTTTAATTTTTGTAGACTGATGCTATACATGAATTACGACCTAGATCTATGGATGGTGTCGTTGACTCAGGCGTCTCGTTGAATGGCGATGTCGCTTCGAGTCCAGATAGCGGCGAACATATGCAAAATCAACAGGTAAGTCAGAGCAGACATTGATATCAATGATTAAAATTGTTGCGATTATAAAAACGGGTTTTGTGCACTTTACTTGTAGATACTCTATTTAAAATGAATTTTCCCGCAAGTTATACAAATACAAGTTGATACGAGTTAATTATTAGTGGAAGCTTATTGAACTGTAAATAGGCGTTTACGATAACAATTTAACTTTCTATGATATGTCTTTAGTAGGCGTATATGCTGGAGAAGTTCAATTACTTAATAGACCCTAACCAACTGAGTTTGTTTAGTTATATAGTTTGAGCGCAATTATATTTACAATTTAAGTTTAATTTTATAATAGGAAGGGTCGTATTTCACTTGCTTATAGACGTAAGCAAAGTAGAGTGAGACATCGAATGACATCGTTCAAGCGAGACAAACTATAAATAAACATAATTCGATACCAATATGCGTTATATTTACGTTGATTTGAAAACAATTTGTGTTGCCACTACTTCCGAGGTAAATTAATTCATATATTTTTGCATACAAACACAGCGAAATTCTTTTTCACACAAATGTGAATGGCTGTTTTGGTATCGAATTCGAATGTATCGGTTGTAAGCAAATAAAATTATATTCAAAATGTATAAATAAGCACTTTTGGCGCATTTTCTCTCGCTTGCACTGGATCAAAAAGTTACTATATACATATGTATCGATCTAAACGTCTTAACCTAAAGTGGTATTACCATGTGAAATACGACACTAAAAATCATCACCGCTTTCTGTCATTCTGAATAAAAATTTTATGATGCACATATGTAGTTCTAATCTTGACAAAACCATAGAATTGAGTGTATAAATATATAATTTACAGCTAAAATAACACAGACGCACAAAAAGGTCAAAACTCAGGGGATAGAAACTCTAATATGTTATTTTTTTATTTTTGGTTGAAACAACCCTTCATAGAAGGGTTTGCGATATATTCCTAGGTATACTGGGACTCTAAAGTAAATATGAGCATAAAAAATAATTTTTCACCTTATTCGGGTATACAGTGGAAGGAGTGATTAAATTGTCAAGAAATTAGTACATACTAAAAACGGAGCTCAGTTCAAAGTTATGATTATTGCTCTTATTCATATGGTATTTTCGTTTAAAGTTTGCTGAGACAACTTAAACACATCCTAGTGTTTGGCATGGGTTGCACATGCGCTCATTATAGCCAGTGGTGTGTCCTTTGATATGCTCCCTAAACCAAAGTTTTGTTTATGTTATATTAAAAATCTGCACTTTCTTTGTGTTTGAGTTTTCAAATGAACTTTTTTAAAGCTTTTAAAAACGACAACCATTTCTCTATACTTTAGACAAATGCTAGAGCTGTTCTTAACGGGGTTTTGATACCAAACTTTCCAGTATGGGCATTATCCTTGCAACTTAAATAACGATATCTCAAAGACAATAATCATATCCCTTTGTAAATCGATAGTTTTTGTACCAACAAGTTCGTCATACCAACAAGTTTTTAAAACGGCGAAGCTTCAGTGCCTCTTAACTTTAAAATGACTTAAAGTTTGTCAAATTAAATTGGCTTGCCACAGATCAGACTACTGTGAAGACCGTACCGTACATACTGCCATACTGTGTTTATATTTGGTTATATGGAAGTAAAATATAAATACACTATTGTTGTAAAATTCTATCCTTTTTTATCTGCAGGATTCTGAGGCACGACGACTCAAACGTGGACACGTTCTCACTGAACTGTTGGAAACCGAACGAATATATGTAAACGAAATGAGTTCTATACTTAAGGTAAGTGCATGCACCATTTTATTACGATTAAATACTTACAATATGTGGAAGCATAGAAGCCAATAGAGATTATGTTGTGCTAATGAATAAACATAAGGCAAAAGCTGTACTTTATGTAATAATAAAAACTTGTGGATAGAAATGTAGAAAATATTCAAACTCGTTGCGCAGAAGTGCATGAAGCGATTGTAAGCTGAACTGGACGCATGGTCAGTGAGCTACATTCAAGATTCCACAGTTTTTCTACACCCAATTATTAAAAAAAAAAAAAAAAAGTACGCGGCAAGCAGCACAAGATACAAGTTGATGAAGAAGATTCTAAACGGTAAAGCTGCACAGAGCGCAAAGCTACATATAACAAAAAAACTACTACATGTGAGTAATGAACTTGCGATCGTCATAATGATTATGAATGTTTTTGATACGCCTGAATGCCTGCGCTTCTAATTAGTGCATTAAACCCATTAAGACAAGCCATAGAAGAATGAAATAAACGAAGATACTTCTACTACTAAAGACACAGCTCAATAATTGTTAACCAATGTTTGTAGATTCTGCAGACATTGGAATCAGTTGTAGTTCAACGCTGCTGCGCGTCGGTTGATATTTCAAATAAATTTCGCTAACATTTTGATTTATTGGCAAATATGCGCTACGGAGGCTATGATCTGCGTAAAGCATCCAAGTCTAAAACACCGTCATCACATGGTTCATTTCGATTGAGGAAAGTGCAGAATACCGCGTGTAATATTGTCGGACGTTTCAATCTAAAGATCAGCGATTCAATCAAACGTTTGAATTTGCAAACGC
Source organism: Leucophenga montana (assembly GCA_035044765.1). NCBI lineage: Eukaryota > Metazoa > Arthropoda > Insecta > Diptera > Drosophilidae > Leucophenga > Leucophenga montana. The sequence continues at coordinate 381,746 of JAWNNQ010001520.1, forward strand.
GCAGTTCAAGCTGTGAATCGCCGCTCTCGTTTCAGGGCTCGCTATTTGATTCAAGTGCATCCGACAGCCGCATAGCATTTGGTGCTGATATTGTTGGCACTGGCACTGCGGGTAACAAGCCCAGTTGTTTGCGCTTTAAACCTACCGATTTTCGCCCAAAATTCGATTTGATGAATAGTGTCAGTGGCGGCCTGGACTGCAATTACATATTCGGCACAAATCTGTGTAATTTTTCGACGCGCAATATACTCAACGGCAAGTCTACAATTAAGATAATCAATAACTTCAAAGAGCTTGAGGAGCTCAACGACACGGTTGTGGAGCAGCAGCACGAGGAGGAAACAATTAGTATTGCATCGACGCGAAACAGTTTGCAGCGTTTGAAGGACGAACGCAAGACGATCTTCAAAGAGCTAATCGAACTTTCCAGTTGCGATGAATCTCTAGAGTATCGTTTGGTCAAGGATTATCTCGAATCGAATAGCTATTCGGAGATTGAAAACGATACGGAATTCAAAGATTATTTGCAGCGCAAGAACTATACGGATATATTGGCCTATCTGGACGACGCAGAGCCGAAAAGTCTTATGTCGAATTCATCGTCAATTGCGCGTGCGCAAAGCTCGCTCGGTTCGTTGAATACTGCAAAGCTGCTGGCCACACCGAAGGCGCTGAAGCATCCTAAAGTGATGCCAGAACTGGAGAGTCACGTCTGCAATTCATGCAGAACAAGCGCATTTGGTGCAGCGTCATTATCGTATCAATGGTCGAGTAGCGAAAGCGATGCGAGCAGTGGCTGCTCCAGCACCAGTACGCTGTGCCCCGAAGAAAAAGAGACTGCGTATGAAGCGCAAGAAAAAGCGCATAAAAACACATTTAGTACTTCCTACCGCGATATATTGAAATTCTGTCACGAGTTTTTTGGGCAGTCCTTCACCAATGAACGCTACGAATTGCCCAAATTCGCCTATAATAAATTTAAGCAACACAAATACGAGCGTGTGCTAAAAGATTTCGTTGCGGCACAAGGTTATACCAGTGTCGGGCAGTATGTGGAGCATAAGTTCGGACAGTTTATAAATAATGAGCTGTCCTCGTTCTGTAAAGACAAGCCGCACATGAAACATGTAACTTGCTACAGTTTTTAAACGTACATAACCTCACTAATTATTTGCTTCATCTATTCTAACTACTTTCAGGGTTATTGCGATCAAATGCAATCAGAGGAACTGATGCATTTGGTACCTGCAAGTCTGCAAGGCAAGGAGGATATACTTTTTGGTAATCTGCATGAACTTTATACATTTCACAATGAGGTGTTTCTAAAGGATCTGGAGAATTGTATATCAACAACGGAGCTAGTGGCGCTCTGCTTTGTACAAAGAGTAAGCGCGCGCATATACTGAGTTGCATTTATTGCTAAGTACTAACTAATAAATCGTTTTATATTGTTTTTAGCGTGATACATTCTATCGTCTGTACTCGTTCTACTGTCAAAACATACCACGTTCGGATCGCCTGCGTGAAACGCTTGTCGACACGCATCTCTTTCTGCAGGAGTGCCAAAAACGTTTGGGTCATAAACTGCCACTTGCAGCGTATTTACTCAAGCCTGTGCAACGCATTACCAAGTATCAATTGCTGCTGAAGGATTTGCTGCGCTTTAGCGATAGCGGCAGCTGTACAAAAGAGCTGCAAAAGGCACTTGATTGCATGCTGATTGTGCTCAAATGTGTAAACGATTCCATGCATCAGGTGGCAATAACAGGATTTCCGGTATATTTTTTTGTAATATTAAATATGTAATAACTATAAATAATTGTTTATAACTATTTTACAATACACAGAGCGATCTGGCACAACTGGGCGAGCTGCTGCTGCAAGATTCTTTTCAGGTGTGGACCGAATCAAAGAAAGACATACGCTTGCGTATCAAACCGCAACAGCGACATATATTTCTGTATCAAAAATCAATGCTGTTCTGCAAGCAAACTTCAAAATCTGGACACAACAAGAGCACTTATCAGTTTAAGCATCATGTTAAGGTACAAACTAGTTAATAGCAACATTTGTAAATACATTTATTGATAACTTGGAATTTTTTTATTAGATGTCACTTATCGGACTCACCGAATCTGTGCGCGGCGATACCAAACGTTTTGAGGTTTGGTTGCAGGGTCGCCAAGAGGTCCATACACTGCAAGCGCCTACCATTGAGATCAAGAATAAATGGGTTGCAGAAGTCAAACGTGTACTGCTCAATCAGCTTGAAGAACTTAAAGGCGAGAAAATTAAGCAGTATGGCATGAATCATCGCGGTTTTAAGCAGACCACTTCCTGGGATACACCCAATATTATACTAGGTACACCGCATCGTACCGTAAGCTGTGATGCATCATCAGAATCATCGAATCGCAATTCGAATTGCAGCAGCGATGATAATGTACATGCAACGTGCAGCAGCGGAGGTGCAGGCGCTGTCACCGGTACAGTGGGTTCGGGCTTAGATAAGGAACAGCAGGAGGCTTGTGGCTGGAGTTCAGACTATTCGAACAGCGAGGATGAGATGTCGTTAATAGAGGATAATAGCACGCCGGTAAGTTTGCATCGCATTTATCTACTTTGAGTTTATTTACATAAATTTTTTATTTGATTTTTTTTCCATGGTTCATGGTTTTGGGTTTATACATACTATTTACAATATTGTTTAATGATTTATTTAAAATATAATCCATCCATATTTATTATTTGTTATTATTTTTTATCTATACTTTATATGTATGCGTTTCATACTCGTATGCATCGTTTTTTGTTATCTCATTTTATTTGTTTTAGTTTATTTTTTTTTTTTTGCGTTTTTAGTTTGTTTTTGTATCTATTATACATTTTATATATTATTTGTCTTATTTGATATATTTTGGGTTCTCTTTTTTACTTTCATGCACAAAAAAAAAAAAAAATAAAAATCCAAACACAAATCAAAAAAAAAAAAAAAAAATATTTATTTGAAAATTTAAAATAATATTTGCCATGTGTAAAAATCGCAAAACAAAATCTGTGCAAACATTAAACGAACGGAAATGGTATTTGTATTTCCGCTTAATGGGATACAAACAAAAATAGCGATTCATGAATATACTCGCACAGTGGGCCCCATACAACAGCAGTCACAACAGTGGCACATATACGCGCAACAGCAAATCAAATTCGAAGTTCTATGTGTCGGTTGAGCACTGAGCTTTGTTTGTTCAACTCAAGTCAAGCACCAAAAACCATAAAATTCTGTACCAAAAATATGAAAAAATTTAACAAAAAGAAAGAGATCGCGCAACGCTGCCGCATCAAATCAAAAATCAAACTTCAAAAGTCTTTCTCTCTCTCTCCTTCATTTTTAGTACAAAGTATGTTTAATACGATAATGTAAATTAATTGTTGTGCCTAAGTATATTAAAGTTGCTAAAAATGTATTCGAAGCTATGCCAGAAGACTTTGCTTTTAAATATAGTCCATCATTTTGCATCCACCCCACACACACACACACACACACGCACAGAATACAGATACTTACTTACACTCTAAACTTGATGCAAATATTTTCGTACAATTGTTTAAAATTGAAAATTTATGTCTTGTCAAATTGCATTTGAACTTCATACATACTACATCGTTTTGTTCGTACTTTGTTCCTTTCGGCGCTCGTTTATTTGTTACTTCGTTTTAATCGTCTGCTCTGTACATCGTTTCATAAATTGTATTCATCAAATTCATTGCGCTTTTTAATGGATGCAGTCGCTCATTTTACTCACTTAAGTAAGTTTATAGATCTAAAGTTTCTTAGCATAATTACAATAGTGTAAAATGTAACTAGATATTTATTAACTAATATGGCATAATGTATACTAATATGCATCGGAATTGAACTAAATACAATACAAATTTTTCAATCACAGTAATAACAGTTTTTGTAAATCAAATAGCAGTTTTAAACAAGGTCAACTAACATTACTGTTAAATCACTGCTATTTCTGTTAAAAGCATTGTAACGCAGTGTCAAATAACAACAGATATGGTAGTGATTGACAAACAAATAGCAGTTATCACTGTGATTAAAATTCAACAAACTATGCTCTCATGTGTAATACTTAGGAATGCATAAAATAATACACTCCACTCAAACTACTTAAATGCACAAAAAATTAAGCACACACAAATGTTTTACTTTCTATATGTGTTTTCTGCTTAGTACCTGTTACTCTTCGTGTAGCATAATACCAACTCAGTTGTTATAAAATTCAGTAATTAAAGAGAAGGTCGTATTATGTGTTTAGTTTCAGTTTTTGGAATAAAAAAATGTATATATGCCAATACATAAATAATTGTAGTACAAAAAGTTTTGATTCAATCGTGATTATATTATGTATATGTATAAATTGTATGATTCCTTTTAATTACTGTTTCATAAACTGATAAGCAAAATATATTTAAAAGCAAGAGTTATAGTCAAGGTGCTCGACTATATTATAAATCAAAACCGAATAATTATTTTTTTTTTTCACTGTGATAAAACGGTTTTGAGCGATATAATTTTAAGTTATTATTATTATTATAGGAAATTATTTTAAAACCGCGACCTATTGTTTTTGTCCTTCTTACTTAGATTTCCTGCTCTAGTTCAACTAGTTGAATAAACCTTAGTATTGTCCTAGGATCATACAACTGTGATGCATCATCAGAATCATCAGTTGTTCTTCGGCTATAAAGTAAATGCCTTATATTCGAAGTTTACTTCTGACGATTGCTTCACATTCTGCAACGATATGAAGAGGAGTCTCTGCATACTGTGGAATTATATACCCAATACACACAGGTGTTTCCTCAGTCGGCAGTGTCCTGTTCTTATATTCCTGTAAATGTTCTCAGCTGGTTTCTACCTAATTGAAGCGTTGCTCTCGCTCTGCGCGGCTCGAAACCTCCTAGGAATATTTTTGCTTGCCTTAGTCCTTGGCTCATGGCCCAGTGCTGCTTCTTTGCCCTATTTGTTTAATTGCGGATTAGTTGCAGTGTAGTGTGTCTCGCAGTGCCACAAAAAGGCTCTGATCCTACCCTTTCCTTTCTTGGCAAGAATATCGGCTAGCTCATTTCCTACTATATTATCGTGTCCTGGCACCCACAGTAAGTAAACTTTGTTGTGTTCGCCGAGTTTTCCTAATATTATAAGTACTTTCTGCACTAGTTTGGACTTGACGGTGCTTGAGCTTATCGCTTTAACACCGCCTGGCGGTCTGATAGAAAAGCAATATAACAATTGCTATAGCTTCTAACCAAATTATACTGTGCACATCTAATTATAGCACACAGTTCAGCTTGAAAGATACTGGTATATCTGTCCAAGGACTCCCAGTGGTTTTAATCTAAGGCCTACGACTCCTAGACCTAAGTTAAACTTGTAACAGTGTGGCACCTAGACAGTCTGTAGCGCGAGTTTAGTTACTCTATCGTATCCTTCTGCAGTCAAACCACTGTTCTACCCCGACAGACGTCCGTACATAGCTAAATCGAATGGTCTGATCACGAATATATATCTATGTCTCCGCTGCGTCCATTGCATAGATTTTGACAGTTCAATAAACGCAATAAAACATACTAAGAAATATTTTTTGAACAGGGTTTAGAAATTAAAAACCGAATTTTGTTCCGCTGTGAAAAAACGGTTACAAGTTATAGAATTTTAAGAAAACTTGTAACAATGCAGCAGCTAGATTGGCTATACTAAGTCACACAGATGTGGCCAAATCGGCTCATCACGTCGTGCTTCTTTCGCTATGTTGCATACTTTTTGAACATTTCAGAAAAAAACCCACAAAACCTTCAAATATTTGTTGTGCATTTTTAAAGTGGAAATCGAAATTGAAGCGCATCGCAGCGTGAATGTAGACCAAAAATTGTATAGTCACTGATATCTAAGTAATTCGAACGGATAGCTAAACTAAAGCACAGGTCTAAATCTGGAGTATACGGTATATTGTACATAATTTATAGGTACGAGTACTTTATTTCGGTCTCCGTTGCGTACTACAGCATTTTACTTGCACGTCTGGAGGCTGAGAACAGGTTTTTTTTTTTTTGTCAAACTCATGACGACTTCGATGCCTGGCAGTCGATGCTTTGAATTATACAAATGAGTAGTCTATTTTGAAACCATTTAATGTGTTGTATAGTTCTGTTCAATACCCTTTTTTCACTTGACTCATGGACATGAATTTTGGAACAAACCCTGTAGTATTACAGTTTGCACTATAGACAAAAATGTGTCTGTCCTTACTCTCAGCATAACATACGTTCGTAAGCTGACTTCCTCCTCCACCGATCGCTGCACAATAAAATAAATGACATTACTTTTTAGACAATTCCGGTTTTACAGATCTTTTAGGAAAATCAAATATAGAAATCGTATTGTTTCATGTTTATTTAACTAAAACTACCTTTAAGCCACTCAGCTAATACAATAACACAATTTTAACAACACACTTACACCGCAACCGCTCATAAATTAATTGTTTTTGCTGTAAAACTTAATATTTTTTGTTTTCGTTTAGTTATTTGTTAATTTAGTTAAATTAAAGTTTTATTGCTTTGAATTATACAAATAATAAGCTTTAAAAGATAGGCTTTGCTATAAGTTTATATCAATAGCAATTACGAAAGCTTGCAAATAATAGCAGTCTATAAGAAGAACTTAATTAAATATTTTGGCCTGCTAATTATTTACTAATATGCCACTGTATATAAATCCACATAACATTCTAGGGCAGTAAATTCATTGCCCTGTCGGATTACGTCGCCGCCGGACACTCGGAGGTTTCGATGCGTGAGGGTGAAACCGTTGAGTTGCTTAAGGTGGGCTGTGCTGGCTGGTGGTATGTGCGTATACTAGGTAAATGCTTGCTTTTAAAAGTACTCTACACCTTTTTCACTTTAATTGCATTATATACTATTCTATATTTAAATTCATAAGAACACTATTCTCACGTCAACTGACATTTGCTTTAACTAAACTTTATTTTACGCTTTTGCATATTCTCACAGATACCAATGCAGAAGGTTGGAGCCCAGCGGCATATTTGGAATCGATCCATCGAAAATCTTCTCGATCATCGAGCCGCAATCAGGAGCGAATAAATCTAAAGCAGAATTTAAACTAAGCACACTTCGCTTAGACTACTTTTTGCCTAGCAACTTTTCAACAGCAGTCGAGCAGTCTATATAGGAAAACATACATAAATACTCGTACATCTCTCCAATTAACCAAATCTGTATGCAAACTCTAATAATATTTTCAAATCGCACGCAATAATTCGTATTCTCAAACATTTGCCTTTTACGACGTACTAAGCTTCAATGCTATAAGTAAAACTCCACTTTTAGCGTAAATCTCGAAACCAACTTAAACGATCCCTAAAAAACAATCTTCACTGCATATGCACGCGCTTTCCATCATATTATGTAAAAAGTTATTGAAAATATTTTGTTTTATTTAGTTTTTTCTTTTTTTTTTAAATATAATATAATTAGACCATAAGATCGTTTAATTATACTAGATACATATTTTAAGGTTCTTTACGTTGCTATAAATATTTACATACGAATATATTTTTGTAGGCTCAATTCTGAATTTCAATTAAGTGGACGTGGGTTTCGTAAGCTACCCTTATACTATTTATGCTTCTACTCGTTTTGCGACGAGCCCAGTAAGTTGTTTATACACCCGTAGGCCTTAAGTTTGTATTATATTTATTTGTTGTTATTAATGCTAAATATTATGAATTATATAGATAAACGTTAATGTGAAGTAGTAAAATAAAAACAAAATGCAAAGTATGTGCTTAATCATATTAATATTGTATTGCCGTTCAATTTGCGCGAATATTTATTGTATTTATCGATAAGCACATTATTGAAACAATTGATTATGAAATAAAGAAATATGTTAAAACAATAATTTTTGTTTTGTAAGTTTTGTAATACGAGTAGAATTAAAAAGTCATTAAATTAGCGTTAAACGATTGGAAGGTAAGTACTTACATATATTTTACAATTTTACACAGTGCACAGTGATCTGAAAGCCACGAAAAACTGCCCAAAATAAAAATTGTAATAAGATTAAGCGAAATGTGTTCATAATAAGGTTCTGAAGGTAGCTGAATCCAAATTTGTGGTCATAATTTTAAAATTCAAGATGGCGGTTTGAATATGGCGAACTTAAAATTAAAACGCTTGTTAGTATGAATTAACAAATCATTTCTCTGGGGTTTTTTAGGTATTTTTTTTTCTAAATTTATGGCCAAAATTTCCAAATTAAAAATGGTGGATTTAATATAGTGATTAACATTTTTCGAAACTTTATCAGTGCTTTGAAAATTTGCTAATATGGAGGTTTTTGGTTATACTTATTCTGTTTTCAGAATTTTTATACCGCAAATGATTTGAATATTTCATAAAAGAATGAAAGAATTAAATAATGATTTATAATAGGTGAAAACTTTGTATAAAGATAAGTTTGGGATAATAAATAATGAATAGGATATGAAAAATAAAAAGTTGAACATAATAGAGCTAAATATGGATTCGAAATTGAAAGGTAAAATTGATTTTGTTGAAACGAATTTCGAAGAAGGTTTGTATTCGAAAGATTTGATATATCACAATTTCATATATCACAATATATATGTTTTAAATTTTATATCTATATTCAGATATATTAGTATTTAAATATTTCTGAATGTCTGTATTGTTTACAAGTTTAGATGTATTTGACAAAATGTTGATATTATATTATACTGATTCTTCATTTTCAGACAGTTCTACTTCTTCTAGCTGTTTATAAAATTCTGAAAGTTCGCATGAATGAATTTCTTTTTCTGCTCTTCTGTTCCTTCTTTTTTAATTTCTTTTATAGAAAGAATATTTCTGACTTCTTCTGGAAGTGACAATTTCTTTATATTTTTAATTTTTGAGGTTAAGTTAAAATCATTAACTATGGGATCTGATGTAGCCATAACTCGGTAAAATAAATCCTTCATAGTTAAAAGACCACTACATTTTCTAGTATGGTCCCTTCTGTAATGCTTGTTATTTGAACGGGGACGGCGGGGAACGATGAATCGGAAAAATTTCTTATTCATTCAATAAGCAAAGGCTTACGAATAAACATGTTTTCCATTTGAAAATGTTTAATTTAATGAACAATTTAATACTTAAAATAACTTTTACAACTTATTAAAGATATTTAATAACTGAAAACATTGAAAATCATACATTTTTAAATAAATAATCTAGCTTTTTTTAAAGGATCATCCATGTTTGTTTTAAAATATTTCAAATTGTCGTAAACCCGTTAACTTTTCAGAAGGACACTTAAAAATTTCATTTAACAGTACTATTACTTATTTAGAAAAATTAGCCGTAAATTTAAATTGAATCTTTAACGTTCAATTTTGGCAATTTTATAAGACTTTCAGACCACTGTGCAGTGCAGTGTATTGATTGCTCCTTTATTTGTACACTATTTACATCACTATTGAACATTAAAGGAGGCATCGTAGACCCCATGAAATATATGTATTCTTGAGCCACCACACAATGAGGGCTAACCTTCAGAAAAACTTGCTCATAAGTTTTACCCAACTATATTGATATTGTAATTGAGATGTAATAATTTTGTCGAGGAGCTTGGGGATCGCAGAAACTTTAGCAATACCCTTATAATTTTCCATAGCAGACTTACTTTCTAGACTTATCTTTCTATAGCAGCTCGATGCGAGGAGTAGATCTAGCTATGTCCGCCTGGTAAGACAAATCAGTTGTAAGTCGGCACACATACTTATTTTTATTGCAGTATAGTAGAGTATCCATATTGACATGCCAAGCCATCAATACCATCTTAATAATTAACATGGTGGGCTATTACAAAAGTTCTCTTCATAAGTACATTAAAGAGTATAATCCCTCCACTTTTTGTATTAGCCCCCATGCCAACCACTGGCCCATTTTTTCGTTTTTGTATGGTAAACGTTTTTGCTGCGGTCTCTATCGACTTGAAATTTGACATGATGGATTTCTATGGTCGAACGCTTCGCATAAATGTCAAAAGAGCGTAACCCGCCCACTTTTCGGGGTAGTCCCCATACAAACTTATCGCCTACTTTTTTATCCTACTGTATAAAAACAATTCTTATTGCAATTAATATCAACTAAAATTAGTGGAATATAATGACTTCTTATAGATGAACGCTTCACATAAAGAGAAAAAGGTGTGATTTCCCCTCTTTAAGTGCGACACCCATACAAACCCATCACCCACTTTTGTGATTTTTCATGAAAATCTTTTTCATTTCAGACAAAATCAACTTCGCATAACTAGCAATGGGTATGTACTCGCCCATTTTTAGGGTTAGGCCCAAACAAACATATATCCCACGTTCCATGCTGTCAGGTGTTAACAATTTTCATTTCTTTACACCTGCTATTTTCACAGTTAGAAACTTCGTGTGAATGGTACTAAAGCTTCGGTTCTAATTAAACTCAGTATGTGAGTTTATTTGTGCTAGTTCTAGTTTGTATATTACTATGACCATGCCACACTCACTATAAAGAATGGATGCCATTCATATCCATTGCCCACTTTAAAGCTTTTATTTGTCAAGATTTGACTATTAATTTAGTACATATATTTCTCCCTTTAATTTTACTCAATGGATAAAATCTTATCTTTGTGCGCGGAAACAGTGTGTAATTTTTAGATCAGCAACTTCTAAAATGATCAACGTCTCTTCTGGTGATCCACAGGGTAGTCATTTGGGCTCAGCATTATTTTTGCTCTTTCTAAACGACCTCCCGTCTGTCATTCTCAATGCGAAAATATTAATGTACGCGGACGATGTTAAAATTTTCCTTCATTTCAAATTGCAAACTCAATCCTCATTGCTACAAGATGATTTGGATCGCATGGTTGTATGGTGCAACACAAATCAACTTTATTTAAATGACAAAAAGTGTAAATGCAGTATGTCTTTTCATAGACGTAACCCAATTCAATCGTCTTATTGTATTTGCGGCAACGGCCTTGAAAAAGTCGAACAGTTCTACGATCTTGGTATATTAATGGATCCTAAGTTGAACTTTAATGCCCATATAGACGTTATGATAACTAAAACCTCGTCGAGGCTGGGCTTTGTTAAAAGGTGGTCAAAATAGTTTGTCGACCCATATATAACTAAGTTGTTGTTCAGAGCTTTAGTACGTCCCATCCTTGAGTATGGTTGTATTGTGTGGAATCCTCAGTACGAAGTGCATTCTATAAAAATTGAATCGGTGCAGAAACAGTTCATAATTTTTGCTTTGCGAAGCTTAAATTTTGAACTCTCTTATCGTCTTCCCTCGTATTCGAGTCGTCTTAAGCTACTTGGTTTACCTTCATTAAAAAGCCGCCGTTCAATGTTAAATGTAATGTTTCTGCATAAAGTTATAACCGGTGAAACTAACTCTGCGTACATTTTAAATAATATTTTATTTAATGTTCCCCAGAGACCAAACGGGCATTTTGTGCCTCTCAAACTAAATATTTGTATTACTTGCTTTGCACTGTTTAATCCCTTTAGAGTAATATGCGCTGAATTTAATTAGCGTGTGTTGCTAGCACATACAAAAAAAAAAAACATTCTATCAGTTCTCAATGTTTGACTTTGTAATTTGTACTATTTTTTTTATTTTTAACATTAGTTTTATATTTTATTGTACGATTTTGTGTGTTTTTTTTATTTAAATAAAAGTTAAAGCAGCTGATGACGTAAGTCTGTAGCTGTGGAACAGGACTAGTCCTGGTGTCGATGGGCCACTTGTTGGTAGCATGCTAGCATGTCAAAGTCCGTCCTTATTATTAGTTATAAACTTCTTCCGGGTAATGCGTTTCAATATTGTACGACGCAAGCCTTCGCTGGCAAATATGATGTTTGGTACAACAGATCCCCTAATCGGCAGGTCGTTGATACCAATACTTAACCAAACGCAACATGTATATTAATAAGGTCTATTATAAGCTTTTGTCATCCGATTGTTGAGACGCAAGCCTTCGCTGGCAAATATGATGTTTGGTACAACAGATCCCCTAATCAGCAGGTCGTTGATACCAATACTTAAACAAACGCAACATGTATATTAATAAGGTCTATTATAAGCTTTTGTCATCCGATTGTTGAGACGCAAGCCTTCGCTGGCAAATATGATGTTTGGTACAACAGATCCCCTAATCAGCAGGTCGTTGATACCAATACTTAACCAAACCAACATGTTTATTAATACGGGTCTATTATAAGCTTTTGTCATCCGATTGTTGAGAACATGAATATTAATAAATATGTACCATAATAATTGACATCAGATGCACACTGAACTGCCACAAATTGACAATGAATAATTATAATTCTAAAGTTATAAATTGTATTTATAATTTATTCAAAACATTTCAGTGTTTTACAGTTTCTTTTTTCTTTCTTTATAAAGCCATTAAAATGAACATTTTACACAATTCATTTACAATATTTTTATAAGTATTTGGATTGCATAATCAAATTTAGCTAACATTGTCCACAATATTTAGATAAGTTTTAAACAATTTCAGCATATATATAAAATAGCTTGATGCAATTTGAGCTCGTAATTTAAATACAGATACACACACATACATACATACATTGGAGCGAGCGTTGGATAATCAAATTGCCAGGCAAGCGTATTTCATTTATATAAAATTGTTAAATTAAATATTAAATAATATGATTATGCTCAGGTTTATACTCTTGTAGACTGTATTTGTAGTAGTTTTTTGAAATGTTTATTTTTATTTGTAACACTATAAACAAAATGAAACGCTTTCGATTGACAATGCTATACAATTTGATTTCGGAGCAATCAAAAACGCTAAACTTTAAATAATATTAACAAAATACGAGCGAAAGGAAATACTTTAACGAATACGCAGTAATAACAAAAACTTTCGATTGACGCCGACGACCAAAAGGAATGTGTTGAACAATTTTAAGGACATGCGGACAGAATGTGAGAAAGCCAACTAACAACAACAAAATAATAAATGAACTTGTGTGTGCATTCGGCTTTTACTTAAAATTATACAAATATTCTTAAACTTTTCGCTTAGTTTAATGTAATAAACTCAAATTTTCGACTTTTTTGTTTTTACGGGCATGATAGATATACAAATAGATGTTAGCATATACATATATATAAGAGTGTTCTATGTTGCTGTTTTTTTTTTTATTATTATTTTAATGTTTTTTTGGAGGTTGTATTTGTTGTGCCGCTACAGTTGTTGTTGGCATTTATAGTAGAGGAGTGCACACACACACACACTGATCAGGATTTAGTTGGCCGTCACTCTGCTGTTGACATAGAACTGTTGCGCGGATAGCAGCAGCGTCAAAACGTATATGCAGGCAGCAATCCAACAATTGTAGGCGTTCTAAAAGGCGAAAACAGAAAGAAAGAAATTTATGTGTGTATAAATGAATCAATCCAATTGTTTATCTTATACAGTAAAGGATTCAAATTATTAATATTATTAAAAATACTGTAAAACGACAATGAAATAAGATTAGTACAAAATCTGTCAGCATTACAATTATAAGTGATTTCATCAAAAATGATTCCAGGAATTAAATAGCTTCATATAGGGTTTAGAAAAAACACAAAAATGATTCCCAAATTTAAATATTAAAACTACAAAAAAAAGAAAAAAAAAACCCCACTGCTGGACCACTGTATACCCTGCACCATTCTACTATTTGAACAATAGATTTGTATGGCGGCCATATTCTATTGAGGTGTTGGAATTAATTTTGGGACAATTTTATGCGTTTAGCTACAACATTTTACCATCTTTTTGGCAGCATATGAATTCCGCGTCGGAAGAACGGCTCGTCTTTTGAGACAATCCACGAATCCACCCATTTTTTGGTATCCTCGTAAGAAGTAAATCGCTGCTCAGCCAGGGCGTGGGTCATCGATCTTAACAAGTGGTAGGCAGAAGGGGCCTTGTCTGGGCTATAAGGCGTGTTGGGTAGCATATTCCAATTCAACGCCTCCAACGTTTCCTTGACGGATCTTGAACTATGTGGCCGAGCGTTGTCAAGTTGAAAAACCACATTGTCGTTTTTTTTTCGCTTTGGGTTGTCGTAAGGAATCCACTTTTCATTGCCATTAACAATACGATGCAAAAAACTCTTCCGATTATGGCGTTAAAGCAGCTGTTCGCAAGTGAAAAATCTCCTTTCGACGTCTCCTGGCCTCAATTCGTACGGCACCCAATTTCCTTGCTTCTGAATCATTCCCATGGCTTTGAGACGCTTGCCAACTGCTGACAAGTCAACACCCAATGATTCTGACAATTCTTGAAGGGTTTGACAAGGATCTTCGTCGAGTAATACTTCCAATTCTTCATTTTCAAACTTTTTGGACTGGCCCGGACGTTCATTGTGCTCCGTATCAAAATCACCACTTTTTAACCGACGAAACCAATACTCAAAAGTTGAAATCGATGGAGCATAGTCCCCGTAAGCCTCACAAAGTGTACGATGGGCTTCACCTGCTTTTTTGCTTCAAATGAAAGCACAAAAGAAAACCTTCCCGCAAATTGAACAAAGGTCGACATGTTCACAGAGCAAAAAAAAAATATGTTGTTTACACTTCAGTGGAATGAAAATGAAGCTTATGAAGTAGGCTTTCACATGAATGTAGTCACAAGTTTACCCGATGCGATTAAGTGCTAGTTACGCCATCTCTTATAAATCCTGAATGAACAAATTGGCTGAATAGTAACATCAATACTAATCTTGATATTTATTCTCCACTTGTATATGATACTACCACTAACCACTCGTATAACTCGTTTAGGCAAAATATGTCAAATAAATGTAAAAATACGTCAATTGCTACTTGATAAAAGACAAGTAAAAAGAAGATAAAAGCTAAGTCGTAGTTCTGTCGATATAGATGAACTCAACAGAGTCTTCAAGCAATTAAATATTTTATCAATATTTACAAAAAGAATGAGGCTATATCAAACTTTTTAATGAGTCTTGATGAACATCACATATGAATCGCGACGAAATTCCTTAAAAGTTTTTGTCAACTCGAAGTACAAATAAAAGATACGAACAACGTTTGGTGTAGAAGAGAGGCTTTTTTGTGTCCCTGCTTAAAAACCAAAAGAACTCGTATATTTAATAATATATTTAATAAAACTATCGAGCGAATATTTCTTAAAAGACTGTTGCCAGTGCTATACAAACTCGATATACAGCCGTTGTGAGATGATGAACGCTGGAGAAAAGAAGTATCAGAATTATGTATTACCGGTACTATGTGTACCACTTCTTCGGATGCACTAAATACACTTTTTCATCTGCTTCCAGACGAATTGCAAGGTAAACAGTTCATATTAACATACGCCCTCAGCGTGGCACTATACTCGTACTAACACATGTCATGCAAATATACTTCAACTTCCAAGAACAACGGATTACTGTGTCCCCAGTCTAAACTCTGACAAAATATATTTCGTTACAATACCCATTCAACAGGACTGGGTCAATAAGCCACATAGACTATTAGATGTACTCAGTAACACGGACATTAACAAGCTGGAAGACCGCGTAAGTGGAGTCTTTTCATACAATCTTCATGTTCAATAGTACTTCAAATTACCTGACCACGTAGTGTCGACTAGGCACAAGTTGATGGTATTCAGGACGCCATTGTCTACCTAAGTAGATGTGCAGCTAGTATAAAGACCGCCAATCTATACTCAGAAAGCCAAGTGTACTCAAAACCCCTGATATCGCACTTTTGAACTCAAAAACTATTTCTGAAGAAGGCTCGTCTCTAAATGATATGACTAAGTACTACAGAATTCATCTCATCTGAGTACCTGGCCATAGAGATACAACTGGAAACGAAAAAGCAGATGAACTTGCTAGGCTAGGACTATGTTAACTCTTCCAACTATGTTAACTCTTCCGCTACTTATTAATAATCACATTAAAGCTGGAACGGGTTGGACAGCTGTGCTACATCTAAACTATCATGGCCTCCTTATTACACTAAAGCCACAAGCTAATACAGTTATCAGAAATCAACATAACATACATTTTTAGTTTGTCAAATGCTCAAAATGGTTCACTTCACTAGGAGATTTATAAGATCACATGGTACCACAATAGGCCAATTAGGCCTAAGTGAAGCATGAAATTATTGATAGGACTATTATTCATAAACAAGTTTAGCTAGTCTCGAATAAAAAAAGTGTTATCTTTTGAAACGGGCCGGCCCCTTCACGCTTTATCATTGACATACAAAGTTGAGCTACTTGTGCTTGATAGACACATGCGGAAGTTATTTGGACTGTCACAATATATAAAATACATATGTACATATGTAGATATGAAGCGGGAAATAACTACTTTGAATAATCGATTTGTACTTTCAGTGTACGAAGCCAGTAATAATCCAAACAGTTGAAGTATTTAGCGATAGCGTAGCGCATGATACGCACAGATGTATGTATAACAAGAAAGAACGCTGCAGTCGACTGTGTTCGACTTCGAAATAGCCTGTACCATGTTTAAGGGTTCTTATATGAACCACAGATTATATTCTCTAGTGTTCCGATCTGGAGTTCAGGATATTTTAGCAGAATTGATGAAGAATTAGAATTAAAAATGCAAAAAAAGGTTCACACAAAATTAAAAAAAGGAAGTTTTTATAGGGCTGCCCCGTAAAGTGTTCCTGTCTGGGCCTATATGCAAGCATTGGCGTAAAATACGAAAAATTTGGGATATCTAGCTTAATTAAAAAAATAAAACAAACAAATTTCATACAAAAACTGAGAATGGAGGTACAGTTTGTATGGGAGCTACAACTTATAGTAGTCCGATCTGAAGAGGGAAAAGGATTTCTAATTATTGAAACTTGAAGTCTCTATCTCTTATAGCCTCCAAAGTATGTTCGTTCAAATTGACGAGCATGTCTATATCCACTCGTCTTGCCTCCTCCTGTCGATTACATATGTACATATGCACAAACTAAATACACCCCTTTAACATATGCTCCTGGTTTCAAGGACAGCGTTGTGTGTACTACCCAAAGGCAAAATTGTCATTATTAAAATTTTTTTTCTTGTCTATGCTTACCTGATTGTAGGCGGCATTGGCTGCCGTGTAGAACTCCTCAGTTGTTTTATACTCTTCCGCCAAGGGCAAATCTTCGATGAGCGCAACGCTGCGCACGTAGAAGAAGAGACCCATGAGCACCTAAACCGTAGAGCGCAGTGTGGAAACAAAGAAAATTATTAAATAGAATCAGCATGTCGTATACTAATGTATCTTGTGACTAAGTGCAGCGACGACCGCCCTCAACCCCGATAGCAGCAACGCCACCCATTTTTCTTTCACATCAATAATAGAGCACTCAATTGAGTTCATTTACTTACCAGCTGCACAATGCCCCAAACGGAGATGATCAAACCGCAGAGCGACAATTTTGGTCCACAGATTTTCATTTTGCTGGTGTTGCTAAAGAGCTGATATAGTTGTAGAAATTAAACTCTTTATTGCGACGACGAATGCGAAGATGAAAAATTTGCGTAGCAAAATGTCAGGTGAAAATCATGTGACAGTACACACAACGACTTTACGCTGTCCAGAGTTGCTATCGCGAAAACAGTACTACAAAGTACGTTTGGCAGCACTGTTGTGCGTAACAGAGGGCGCTTATCTAAAAACTGTGCTGCCTAGCAAAATGCAGTCAAACAGCTGACTGTGCTGGTATAATATAAAATATTCTAAAATAAATAAAACAGCTGTTTCAATTGTGTTTTTGGCTTCAAACTATTTTTAAAGAATTAAAGTTAAAGAAATTTACAATAATTCATTATATTACCAACATTAATCGAGTTTTATAACGCTCAAACAGTAATCTTCATTTTTATTAGTGCTAATATAAACAAGCTCAGCTAAAAAAACTAGCTAGGCAAAAAAATGTGCGCTTCATCTTTCAGTTTCACGCATTTCACAATCTCTATAATTTATATGTATACAAAATTTTTATGTTTCTAGCTATTCCGTTCTGCAGTATACATACTTCATTTGCAAACACAACTCGAAAATTCAACTCCTTTGCTATGTGGCCTTTGGTGTTTGCTCTGCTGCGTCGGAATGCTGTTTACATAACGCTTCCCTTTGCCGGCTTGGTTGGTTTTATCGGTTACAACTTGGAGAATATTCTCTCAGACAAGTACACACCATATAGCGCATCTATACAGGATAAACGCGCTGAACGATTGAGTGACGAAACGGAACTTACTGGATCCCAATTGCAGCGCCGCAGTGCCGACGTCTTGGAGTTAAACTTGCCGCCATCTCTCCAATCGAAGTCGCCATGAACACGAAATAGTTCTGCTAGAGATCTTTAATAAATATGTCGTTTACTTGTGTTAAATTGTTCGAAAATTGAAATTCATTATACATAGTGTTGTAAGTATGAAGTATTAAAAGCGCGCTAAGTATGAAAACACTTTGTGCTTGGTTTTTGTATCATATCTAAAACCAGCATTTATACGGAGGTCACTTTTTAAGCTTTGCGACGTGTTCACACCATTCTGATCAGAATCATAAAGCTCAACATTTTAAATGGTACGTGTAGTCTGGTAATGGACACATATTTGTTGCATTGAACGGCAGTGGAGTATAGGTAAATTATTGCAACTATTGTTATACCCTGTCCTAGAGGACCAAGGGTATACTCAGTTTGTGCAAGTGTATGTCACACGTAGGACACGCGGCAGACCCCATAAACTATATATTTTATATTCTTGATTAGCATCGAAAACTGTCTCGATCTAGTCATGTCCCTCCGTCCTTCGTATGTTTGAGCAACCAGATCTAGGAAACTATAAAATATAGAACCTCCAAACTTGGACTTTAAGGTTCATCAAGTTCGCATGCAAATACAAAAACGAAAAAGTGAGTAATGGTATTGTATGGCCGCCACCCCAAAAGTAGGCGTGACATCGATTTCAGAAACTCGATCTGCGTATGAACAAATATAATCTAAAAATTCAAGTTTGGTAGCTCCAGCTCCTATAGTCTCTGAGAACTGTTTTTGCATTGAATTGGACGGACATGGCAATATTAGTTGAGCCGCCAATGCCTGTTACATACATTCGCTTATTATACCCTTGACCCTTTCAATAGAATAGACCAGCTAGATTTATGTAAAGTTATTTTTATACTCATATGGTAAAACTGTATAAAAAGTTATAAAATATGTACTACATAAAACATAGCCTTGATCAGCATTAAAAGTCTAGTTGAAACTATGTTCGTCTGTATGTGTGCCGATAACTCGGCGACTATAGGAGATAGAGTCACTAAATTAAATATTTTGACTCTCATTTGTCCTATTCAGATGAAGTGTTTGAAATGGTTACACCTCCCCCACATTTAGTGTTAGCCATCATACAAAATTACAACATGTGTGACCAGATCAGGCTACTATAGGTTTATAGACATAAACAAATATTCGACTCAAATAAAGAACCTTGGAACTGATGCGCACTTCTTGTTATCATTGGTCGCAGCACCTTCAAATCTATTATTGAACTGTTCAATACTCCTCAACAGACTAAGAGGACATGTGTCGTCTTATGGTTGCTGTGTAATATTACACCCTGAAGATGACTCTCGATGAAGGTCGAAATATATTGGTGAACAAAATTTGAACCTTGAACCTGCTAAACTACGTTATATCCTATATATATAGTGTTTTTTTTTTCAGCTTTGTGTGAGCTGATAAGCCACTTGGGCTGAGTTGGACAACCTTTGACTGCACTGGGGAATGGGGGAAGGAAAAGATGAGCGGTGGGAAAGGGGTAGAGGGGGAAGATGGGCAGGGGGAATAGGGGTAAGGAAATGGAAGGTATGGGATCATAGGGAAGGAGTAGTGGCAGGGGGAATGGCAGCAACGCGCTGGTTACCATTTAAGATAGATGGATGAAATTTTGCACACATGTGAATAGGATCGAAGGGGGCAGGGAAAAAGGTGGTAAAGTGAGGAGAGGTTTCGGAAGGGGTCATAGGAATAAGGGCAGCGTAAGGGGTGGTTATAGAAGGGATGGAAGGAATAGAAGTGGGGTAGGGGGGTCAGGGGGAAGAAGTGGAATGGAAAGGAGAGGCTAGGGAAAGGGCAGACCGACGTCTGCCAGGGTACAGCTAGTGTAAATAATAAATTAGTTATATATTTATCAAGCTTTAGAGTAAAATATAACTAAATTTGGTAACCGGTAGCGAGAATATAGTGTTGATGTGGTGGTAAATTCTTCGGGAAGTAAATTTTTCTTTATGGCTCTGATTCTGGTTATAAAATGTCTCGATACCAAATTTGAAAACGATATCTTAATAATTGAGTGAATAAGGTAGACTCTTCCAGACACAGACAGACAGACAGACAGATGAAATATTCACCTTGTCGAGCTGACCAAAAATATATATACTGTCTTGGGTCTTCGATGCTACCTCTAAGACGTTAAAACGCAGAGACAAAATTAACACTATATATGAATAGTATAAAAATAAATGATAATGACATTTTTCGCGGTAAAGTTCATTTTTGTTAAAATTTGGGCTGTTCACAGGCTCTGTCGTATCGTTGTATAATTATAGAAATTTAAATACAATTTTTGGAATATCGTGCAGCTAATAATTCATATTCCTTAAAATTAACCATTGACAAATGTGATATACTATGATGTATGAAATAGTACTGATTTTACAATATTATCGAATGAAATTTTATCGAACTTTATTCACAGTATTTTTGTAGAATAATTCAATTATAGAACGAATTGACAGAGCCTTACTATTTTTTTTTTAAATGTATAAATGTATAAAATGTACTGGTTACTGCTAAAAAAAAATCATTTACATTTTCGTTTTAGTACCAAAATTTTTTAATTTTTTTGTTTAAATTTAAACTTGGCGCGCAATTTTGCATATCTCGATACGAGCCCACTCAATACGAACATCGCTGATTGCACGGCAAATTTAGGCTGTTTTTCATCTAATAGGACGCATCAGCGAGGAAGCGAAAGACAATTTTTACAACATTTTCAGTTGAAGATTTTGTGTACAAAACGCTATCATCCATTGTTTTGGGTAGTGCGTTCTGCAAGTTAATATTTTGATAAGTGTAAAAAATAAAAAAAATATATATTAAATATAGTTTAAAGTGCATAAAGTGACACACAAACTTGGTACATGTGCGGGGTTTTCTTTGCACGAACCAAACAGATGATGTGCTGAAGGGGTCGCAGTATCATAAGAGCGAAACGGCACTAGTCGTGCTAAGCGTTTGATTGTGAAAAACGGAAAGAGAAAGAAAAAGAGACTCCGATATTGGTAAGAAATGTTCAGGCATGCAAATGTTTTTGTATTTTCTTTACAATAATTTCGGTATAAATAGTTAATTTAGCTTAATACGCGGCCATGGCGGCTCCGTCGGAACACGCGGTTGAGTTTCAGTTACTCAACGAAGAGTTCAATGGCAGTGTCGGCGGCGGCGGTGGCGGTGGCGATGGCGTTCATGTTGTAGTTGGAGACAGTAGCGCTACAACAACAGCATCAACTGAATCAGCACAAGCAATTGGAAACATTGTGAAACTGGCAAATCTCAGCACAAGCAGCAACGAAAGTGATGGCGAGGAAGCTACAGCAGAAAATGGCGAAACCAGCGGTACTGCCGGTGAGTCAAGTAGAGCCTGTCTATCGCCACCACCAAATTGTGCAATCTGTTTATCGCGCTGCAAAAAAAAGTGCTTCACAGATTCATGCATGCACCAGTTCTGCTTCAAATGTCTATGCGAATGGAGCAAGGTGAGTAATTAATGTGTGTTTTAAAAATGTTCGTACTCTAACGTTTTGACATTAACTTTTTGACAGATTAAAGCTGAGTGTCCTTTGTGCAAACAATCATTTAAATCGATTATACATAATGTACGCTCGCTAGATCAGTACGACAGATATCACGTGCAGCCGAATCCACAGTTGGCCGAGCGACCAGTTAACGCACGATTTCTATGGAGCGATCGTCCTAACGTTGTAGTGCCGCAGATGCGACATCCTTTAGTTGTCAACGAGCACGCTGTGCGCAACGGCGCTCTTGTTTTTCCCATATCTAGAAACAATATAACGCAGAGTCGTTATGAGCCATATCGTAATGAGTTGATGAATTTAATGTATCCAGATCAGGATGATCGTATACGTGTTGGCTCACTGAGTCAACTTTGGCGTCGTTATGTATACAATCGGAAGTTGTATGCGCTGCCGGTAGCCGATGCTGCCACAGGGCAATTCCGCGATTGGAGTGCACGTTTCTACAGGTATAATTCGTAAAATTACTTAGTTTTGACTGTTCAATTAGCTTGTATTTTTTGCAGAAATAATCCCGCACAAATTCATCGTCTCATGCCGTGGATCAATCGTGACATTGTCTGCTTGTTATACAACACAACACACGACGTTTCCGAGATTATACACATGATCAACGATATTCTACCCCTAAGCAATTTACTGGGTCCGACATTTCGTCGCCGTTTAACACCATATCTTGGTGAACATACTAATCATTTTTTGCACGAACTTTTTAACTTCGCACGTTCGCCGTATGACATGATCGGCTACGATCGCGTTGTGCAGTATTCTGCGCATACGAGCGAAGAAGTCACTATAGGATTTTCTTCTTCGGATGAGGATAATGAGAGTACCGCTGCACACAGTACACCAAACAATCAAGATCATGGCGAGGCCAGTGTTATTGTAAGCAATCCCTCCGCAGCCACAAATGGCGCTACACATTCCTTAAGACTAAGCCTGCCAACAGACGGACTTGTGCTGCCCAGTAGTTCAATACGCAGCAACGGAATGCAATCTGTCGCTATAAACCTGACTATACATAGTCGTGACGATGATATTATTGAGATCGAGGACAATGAATTTGACGCCAATGAGGTAGCTGCTAATGCGGAAGTGGCTGCCATCAACAATCGTAACCAAAACCGGCGTCAAGCTGGTGCCGCACTTCCAATTACCGATCACATCGAGCTGAACAGTAGCGATAACAGCGTCAACGGTAATAGTAGCGATAACAGCAGCGAATGTCAGTTTGTGCTTGAGCGCAAACCACCGCATCTACGCACACCGGAAATGGTCAGTTTGAATTCGGAATCTGATTCAGATGTAGTCTTTGTCGAAACATCAGTCACAGCGCCCGTTGAACAGCCCACTTTGAATGCGCCGATGGAAGCTGTAAGTTTATATATGGGCGCTAGCACATCGACTGGCGTGCAATCCACTCCAGGCAAAAGCTGGCGTAAAATACTTGATGATGCTAAAAGTCGTAAACGACGCAGTCTACGGTCTCGCAATGCAAAAAGCAATAGCCGCAATACACTTAACTCTCAGACGAGCTCGCATGGCCGAAGGCGACATTATCAGTCGAGTTCTCGCAGCCACAGTTCAACATCTAGCAGTAGTAGCAGCAGCAGCAGTTCGACAAGTACAACTTCAAGTGATAGTGATAGCGATGAATCACTAAGGCGCCTAAAACGTCAACTTACAGAAATGAAAGCTAAGCAACGAGAAAAAATCAAAAAGTTTCAGATAGCTGCCGCAGCCGGCAAGGCTGTTGAATATTCTACTTACCGCAAACGCAGCAGCAGCAGTGTTAGAAGTAATACTACTACAAAGCGACGCAAAGGAAACACAAACTATGATAGCAGCAGCGCCAGCAGTGAGACCTCCGAGGAGAAAATAAGCTTGAATGTCTTAAGAGCAAACATTGCAGCGCAAAAATTAAAGCAGGAGTCGGATACAGTGCAGGAAATCAATGGTGAATCAACAAGCACTACACATTGGCTCGATACAAAATTGTTTTCCGAACCTATAGCAGAAGATGATGAAATGGAAGAATCTATGGCTCAAAATATGAATACTCAAGAACCATTTGAAAGGACGGAGATTGCCGATATGCCATTTCAATATTCCAGTAGCAGCAGCAGCAGCAGGAGCAGCAGCTCAAGCAGTAGCAGTGTAAATTCCAATTGTTCAAGCTCTGTTGCTGCCGACAATACAGTGCCTGATGAGCAACTTAGCTGCAATGCTGATGCAGATGCAGATGAAAACATTATTGTGGATGATCTAGCGAATGATACTGAAGAAGATTGTGCGGCCTCATCAATGTCCGCTACTGAATCGAGCAGCGTGCTGTTTAATGACATTGCTAACTCGTTAATAGATTTTGCGACAACAGCCACACAGTGTTATCCTATCGTTAATGACAATGAGAGCGATGGCAATAACGATAGTAATATAGCTGAACTGGAGTGTGTTGAGGTGACGGCCCCGTCTACGACACCAATGCGTAGCTATGTAAACTCGCTAATTGAGGATGCACGTCTCCCCATCTACTCCGATGTCAGCAATGATGCGGTGCCGCAAATGCAAGCACGCACTATACACGGTACAGAAAGTGGCGAAATTGAAGATGCTGATAGTGCTGACATAGATGTTGGGTATTAAAAAGAACGTAAACATAAAGTTCCTGCGCAACATATAGGTATTCTAGTTTATTACATTTATCGTTATCGCTTTGATTTTAGATTTTTTTATCTATTATTATTTATATGTAAATCAAAATTAAGCGTTGCACAAAATTTATTGTGCAACGACGATGACGATAAATGTAGTGAAAATGGTATTGTTGATAATATTCGGTGAAACCGAAGCTCCGATATACTTCATACATGATCTGCGTAAATTGATATATGATGCTCTATACTATACGAGCTATTCGAGTCGAACTAAAATTTGTTATTTGGTGAAGCGAAGCATGCTAGGAACGTCAAGCTTATATAAGCAGTTCCTGGTTCAAATTAAAAAATAAAAACAAAAGAAGAACTCGAAATCAAATTGTTCGTTTGTAGGAGTGTGCTAAATATGTACATTGGTCCGTTGAAAACCAAAGTCAGTAAAAAGCTTTTTGGAAATGAACATGAGAAACATCAACTCAAATTTTTTAAACTCTTGCTCATATAATTCCACATAGTTTATGGCGCACAATGCGAGTATGTGTGAACAGTATAAATATATTAATATAAAATTAATAAAGAAAAAGCAAACAAATTAATTCTAAAGGCCAATTCAACAAAATATGATTTAAAAAAGTAAAATTCTTAAAATTATCAACTTAAAATAAGAACAGCTACTTTGATATAATGAATTTTATTGTATTTTAATGTTTCCAATTGTGTATAGTAATCTGTTATTTTCATTTTCAAGTTGTTGGTCCTTAAACTGTAAAAAATTGATTACGTACATAATACATACATACCTACACATAATATAAATATTAAATCAGCTATAAGTTTGGACTGTAAATACATATAATTAAGACAATTCACATATGCAGCTAATATTATTGGCACTTTTAGCTTTTCATTATTCATATTCAATATATATCTGGCTTAGTGCTATAATGATTAGTTACATAAAAAGCATTATGTTTAGTTAAAATTTGAAAGATTTTCTCTTTTTACTGATAAAGTTAGAGATACCTATAATAATTACGTCTAAGATAAACTAAAATGTTCACAAATAAATGTAAATGTGAAAACTAAATCTAAGGTCCTTGCGTTTATTAAGGTATGTAACATATATAAAGTGTGTTCGATTTAGAAGTGTGGTACTTTGTTATTAACTTAAATCTGCAAATCGACATTTTTATGCAACGCTACATGGAAGATGAACGCAACGGAATAATCGAACTTTGGATCTTATATTTATTTATATATTTATTAAAAAATTAACTTATAATTATAAGATAATATCCATATTCGAGTCTACTTATGTAAGCCCTAGCTCCCAGGTCCCCCGCTTAATTTCTTGTAAACTTATTTAAATGCTACTATTAGCAGTTTCTCCGAAAGTTTTTAACGCAGACTTCCTAAACCCCATAAATTATATAGTATATTGTTAATCAGCTCGACGAGTTGATCTAGCCATGTCCGTCTGTCTGGTAGTTTTGCATTTGTTGAGGAAAAAGTTTTAATATGTGCAGCTGTAACTCGGTACATTGGTTTTTTTTTTATTGCAGTCAAATAGGTTATCCGACATGACACCCCCACTTTATAGGGTAGCCCACATACAAACCACAAGCTTCGTTTTGACTCTTTTTAAGAAAAACTTTTTGATGTGAAACATCTCATAGCGCGTTTGGATGGGAGTAAAAATGTACAAGAGCCAGGGGGTAAGGGGACATTGGGAAAGGTGACAAACGGAGAAGGGACAGGAAGGTGGAACGCTGTAGAATCGGTCTCTGATGGGGTGTGTTAAAGAAAACACTTTCGATGTAAATTTCATTCATTATATTTAGTTTTATGAATGAAATCTAAAGGCTTTTAAGGCGAATCGGTTTCTGCGCTTGTTAATATTTCTGCTAATATGAATATGTGTATATGTACATGTACTTCTTTCGCTGCATATAGTGATAATGACTCTCGTTGCTGATTCTCGATGCAGTGAACAACATGTTTTACATCAAAGCCTCGTGAGTGTCCACCACTCACATCTTTTTTTTTTTAAGGATGATTTCCATTAATGTCAAATGGTGTGTTCCACATGCATATAATTTTAAGTAGTTCATTTTTAATCAAATTATTCCGAATATTCTTGGAGTATATGCAGTGGGTGGTTAAATTTTGAAACTTTAAATCTTAAATTCCAATTTCCAACAAATTTTATGACAAATATTGTGAACAAATTTTATGAAACTTGAACTACTAAGTCCTTGACAAGACAGTCAAGGTTAACACATGCGAGAAATATTTTACCATAAATAATTATTAGAATAAAATACGTGGAATTTTAACACCGTTTATGAACTGAGTCACATTAGAACAGTAAACTTTAAACATTGCAACGAAAAATTTATACAAACTGAATATAAAATTAATATTATTTCTTTTTTACCATTTTATAAATGCAATATTGCCAAACCTGAAGTTTCCGGTGCATGCTGTAATAAACGACCAAGGATTAAAAAGGTTGTGCAATAAAATATTGATGAGCTTAAAAATTTATCGATGTTGAAAGGGCGCAGCTTATCAATGAAAGTATTAAAAAAGAAGACAAAACAAAAAAATTGCTAATCGAAACCAAAAATTCAATTGTGATGAAATAAAGAGCAATTCGAAGAGATATTCCTTTGAGGCATGGGTACTGCAGTATTCGTAAAAAAGCGCAACGAAATTCGACGAGGCAGTAAACCAATAAACGCCAACGGAGAGCAGCCAAAGGCCACACTCTCCTCCAAATGCTCAATGGGATGCCTTATGCTTTGCAAAGCGATGTAGGTGTGTGCATGAAAAATTCAATTACGCATCGAAAAAGAATTACGGGCAAAAGGAAAAAAAAGAAGAATAAATACAAATTCGGGTTCCAGACAACATAGGGAAAAAAGTTAAATGTTGGAATTTGAAGTAGCAATTCGTGTCGCCTGCGGTGAAATTTTTTATTAAATTGAATTATTTCCACGGCATGGAACCACGTTGAGTTCAGTTAAAATCTTTATACATATGTATACGATATTGTGAAAAAATATATATGAACTTTGGTAGAATCGAAGCATTAATACTCTATATACATATTTTCTAACTATTTTTATAATTGAACAATTTGAAGCGGCCACTTTGGTCTTAAAATTTTACATTTCAAATAATGGTTGCCAAACTTGAAACAAATATACACAGCTTGAATACTCAACATGCGGTAGTAATTTGTATACCCGAAAAGATAGACAAATGGACAGTCTTTTTGATGACAACAATATCTTCAATCAAACTATAAATCAAAGCATTGATAAGAAAAAAAAAGTGTAATGATAATAAGTTTTTTGCGAAATTTTCCTCCGGCACTTTAGCAATTTCGAGCTCAATATGGTTCCTTAGCTCCTCTAATGTTGTTGGCTATTTGGCATTAAGCAACGACTTAACGTAACCCCATAAAAAGAAATTCAACGGCGTAAAATCACATGAACATTCGATCCATGGCCATTCGAGTCCGGACCATTTTTCAATAGTTTTACCAATTGTGAGGCAACATCTTGTTAGAAATGCATATCACTATTATCAAATTCTAGCCAAATGTAGTCTTCCAACATGGCGCAGCAGCAAAGAAGTTTCGGCACTTCAAATTATCAAAAGGCTAAAATTATTGAATTTGTTTGATCTTGTAAAGGTGTAGGCTAAGATCTTTATGCAAAATTTGCAACAATTTAGTTGTAGAGATGCCACCATCTGAATTTTCAACAATGGTAATATACCCATTCAACATTATATGAATGGAGGGTATGAAAAAGGGATAATTCAATTGTTGCACGAACATTTTGTTCGGCCCTTTTATAATTCAATACATTTTTGATTTTTTAAAACACTTATCCCTTTTTTAAGACAATTATGAACATAAGGTAGTTCTATGAATACTGAAATTAACTTAATATACCTATACTAAGCATTCAAAGCTGTAATAGCTTTTTTGTGTGGCTGCGGCGCATTGCAAAATACCTATTTTATTTTAGATATATACTTATATATAAAGAGTTACAGTCAACTTCCGCTTCCGTTTTGTCACAAGCTAGAGCTGCTTTGACAGCTACTTGCGATGACTTCGAGAACGACTTTGAAGCTTTAGTTTTTAGTTTTGCATTGGTTTCTTTCAACCGATTCCAGCTTTGTGCGCAGTTGACAAACTAATTTGCGTAACGCTGGTAAAACTTTTATTGGACTTTTAGCGCACACAGACAAACAAACAGAAATAAAACGCAAATTTAGCAAAAGTTTAATGCAACTTGAGTATGCTTGGCTGTTTGGAGTAGAGATGGCCGCGTGCCCAACACGAACACGAAGTTGGTATTTAGAAACACGCACGTGCACGCAATATTAAAATTCACAATTTCAAAATTTGACAGATAAATTTTGCTATTTAACCTACATTTAACCACTATTTAACCATATTTTGGCTGGTATGCCAGGAATGGCTGCTTGCATGTTGGCTTCGAGGTGATGCAAAGTTTTGGGACCATTGCTGTAAATAAACAATTTAATGCAACACCAAAGAAAATAATCCAAATGTGTTAAATCATACAGTGTCAAGATCCACTTCTATAAATAAAAAAGGCATCTAACTTTTAGCACAAAACAAAAAAAGAACTTGTCTAACGCAGTCTTTATGGTAAGTTTCACCGACTTGTTACAAAAAAAAAAAAAAAAAAAAAGAAGAAAAGTCGTCCCTATCGACGTCATCAACTTCGGCGAACAAATAGTCCGATATCATGGCGCTATAACAATCGCATTTCATGATACCACTTGCTTATTCCCTATTTTTAGAGAAATAAGGTTTCATAATGCCGCCGTTCCATAATTCACAGTAAACTGTGATTCTTTACGTATGAAAATGCGATTCATGAACGACACGTGCAGTTTTGTCTACACAGAACTACATCTTTATTGGAATACATGATGTTTCGATGAAGTTCAACCCAATCAGCATACAGCGATGTTCATTGTGCTTCAGTTCTTATGCCAACACCATCCAATTGCAAAATTCGCCATGAGAATGGCGAGAAAAGGCTAAATTTTGGTCGTCTTCAACATTGGCTGCTGCAGCGCCAAACATTTTCTTCACTGTGCGCATTTTGTACACGGGCTCTAGTTGTGTAGAGTAAATTCATATCCAATTTCATATACTAAACGGTATATAACCCGCTTAATATGTGCAGAATGATAACCACATTTTGCGTGAAAAGAATTTTTGAGTTTGGACAATCGAATTTCGATTTGTGAATTCATTCAAGTTGAAATTCCAAAACTTACTACACACAAGTATGGTCGCCAGGAACCGTCAAATTTCGGATATTCTTTTTGGTAGATCCTTTACAACATATGCCCGGATAGGACCAGTGAAGGTTATAGTCTTACAACAAATTTATAGATAAAAAATAATAAAGAAACTATAAGATTATCATACACAAAACCAATATTTTTTTAAAATAATTTATCGCATTTAATTTACAATTTTCTCGTGCTTTTTCGTGTAACGATACTTTTGACTTGCTCGCACTACACACGCACGAGACTTTTTTTATTCTACACGAAGACGCATGGAACATCTTTGGTGCACACGCGTTACACGATGTGTCACGAGAAAAAGCACGACCCGTGCCCACCTCTAGTTTGGAGTGACAGAAGCCTGGGCGGTTTGAATAGGGTGACCGTACACACCAACGATCGCATCGTACTACGCTTTG
Organism: Leucophenga montana; assembly: GCA_035044765.1. Taxonomy (NCBI): domain Eukaryota; kingdom Metazoa; phylum Arthropoda; class Insecta; order Diptera; family Drosophilidae; genus Leucophenga; species Leucophenga montana. The sequence continues at coordinate 412,229 of JAWNNQ010001520.1, forward strand.
CATTATGCATTTGAGAGTAATGCATACGCTTCTGAGTTGCTGCAATTGTTCTTGCTGCAAGTTGCACGGCACATTGACAAATGACTCGATAAACAAAACTTGGTGCGATTTCATTTCAATGTTGATACTTGCTATTTGAGTTGATCTTTAGCGCTTGGTAGGAATTTGTAATTTGATTCATTAGAACGACAGAATGAATGCGAGCGAGATTTAATTTGCAAGTGCAAATATTTAAGCTAGCAGAAAATAAGTTCAAGAAAAATAAATTGTAGCTATAAATACAAATGCAACGAAAGCAAAGGCAATGTCAGTAACTACCTACCGCATATGTATCTATGTATCTTTGTATCTACATATTTTGCTTTTTGCTTGTAACCACTTCATGCGTTTTTTATGCTAATGCGACTGGCTAACAGATACATAAACAATCAGAGCTAAATAAACTTTATGCACATACTATAGAAATACGAAAAAGCTTGTATCTTTCAGCTACATTTCGCTGCCTATTTCATGCCTAAAAAAAGCGTTAAAAACATTCGTTAGCGCACATTTCATTGGCAATCACATACATACTCGTACAATACAGAGATGAAATACAGAGATTAACTGCCATACAATACATACATAATTTCGCCTTTTGATTGTAATTTATGTCCTTGCAAGGGCGTAGCCAGCTAGAGGGCGATTCGAAATTGTTATTATAATTTTTTTAATAGTATTGCAACACTAGCATATACATATATCTCCGAAACGATACACCTTTAGGAAATGGCATCGGAGCAAATATTGTACATTTTGATGTGGTTAAGTTTTGCGAAAAGTTTATGGGAAAGCCTGCATATAAGCATATTAACCATACAACAATATTAACAAACTAAATAATTACAAGTTTTTTTCTTTGATTTTTAGCAAACTCATCCAAAATGAGGGCACTCAATTCCGGTAAGCGCAGTCACCAGTCAGATTCAGATTCAGTCATCATAGTTCTCGACCATGTCTGAACTTATAGGGCCTACATAATTTTTGGGTAAAATTAGGGGTTTCCGTATGCGCAATCCAAATTTGTGTCTTTCTATTCTGGAGTCTGAACTTGGCATTCCAGCAAAGATCGCTCGCCTTTGCATGATGACGCTATCACATACCCAAATCGTCGTCAAAGTAGAAAAGAACATCTCCGAACCCTTTGGTACCAAAGAGAGATTTCAGACAGGGTGACGCTTTATCGTGACATCATCGGCACCAACGAACGGCGAGTTAGTTCTCGGAGATTGAGAAACAGTCACGTCTCATGGGCCTAGCGGTGAACGAGGGCAAGACGAAGTACTTGGTGTCCACACGCAGACCATAAGCGCGTATTGGACGGTTGTTGTAGAAAACTTCGTCTATCTGGGAACGGAAATAATCAGGCGAAGAGTCACGCTTGCTAATCGCTGCTACTTTGGTCTCAGCAAGTAAATTAGAAGTAGAGTCCTCTCTCGAAGTACGAATATAAAAATCTATGACACTAATAATCCCGGTCCTGCTGTATGGCACAGAAGCACGGACCCTGACATCAACAGGTGCAGCGTCTTTAGGAGTGTTCGAGAGAAGATGCTTCGTAGAATTTTTGGTCCCTTTAGATTTGGCGTCGATTTTATTACCCGTAGGAACCACGAGCTGTATGAGTTATATGATGAGGTTGACATAGTCCAGCGCATTAAATTTCAGCGGTTGCACTGGGCTTGTCACCTTATGAACCGAATGAACCCCGAAGCTCCAGCACTAAAGTTTTACGACGGAAACCTGAACTTGATTGGTGGTCGGCGTCAAAGAGGACGTCTGAGCTTAAGATGGCAAGATCAGGTCTATGATGACCTGAAGAAGTTCCGGATTGCCAGCGACTGGCGCTAAACATTGAATGGTGCGCTTTCCAAAGTGCGGCCTTGACCGATAGACGGTTGTAGAGTCACCTAAGTAACTAAGTATTCTGGAGTCACCAATATTAGCTTTAATATCGTCGAAAGTTGGTTTTTTAATACGATTTGGATCTAGCGCGTTCAGAGCAAATGATGGATAAAAGTGGCTGGCGTATGTTATATAAATACAGTTGTAAATGTAAGATTTGATCTATTTTTATGCTTTTCCACTGTTCTCGGCGTAGTAATTTCAATTGAGGTATTTTTTCTTTGTTAATTCAGAGGCGTCCTTAATCATATCATTAAAAACTACATTGGCGGTATAATCATGTATTTTAAATAGAGACAATTCCTTCCACGATTCTCTTTCCAATGCAAAAACTATTTCAAATAAACATGCGACATTTTTCCAAACACCGTGAACATTTGGCACATATTGTCTTCGTATAACCGATTCTTTCAAAAAGTTAATAATGTCGTTTGTAGTTGAAATGGCGTCGCGGATTTCGGGAAGGGTCTTCCAATCATTGACGAAAAAATGTACACTGTGACTTGTGCAGTGAGAATATACTTGTGAACTTTTATCAAATGATTGCTCTAATATTATCTGTGGATAACCAATTTTGACAGTCATTGTAGCACATGCGTCAAAATTATGTCGCATACATTTCTCAAGAGTAAGTTTCATTTCCGCGACAAAATCTTTAATATAATCTCTGCGTTCATATAATTCAGTTCAACAAATCCGATAAATTTTTTGCGAATTAGATTTGTTTTGCAAAAGAGATGCCAAAGTTATGAATAAAACCTATGACAGATTTCCGAAAATCAAAAATGATGTAGGAGCGCGTGGACAACTGCCTCCCTGGCTACGTCCTTGTGTCATTGCCTTGTTGAAATGCAGTGCATGTGGTGGAAAAGTAGAAAAAAGTGCTGAAAAGTTATGGTTCGGAAATATTTAATTTAACTTTTGTTTTATCATGTGTAATGTAATGCATTCATTTGAGCTTGCGGCGCGAAAGCATAAATACATATATTTGAGGTTTAAGATGTTATGTATGCAAGTATATGCTTCTACATAAATATTTATATTCAAATATAAACTTAATTATAATAATGTTAAGCTTTGTTTTGCTTTCGGAACTGCTTGAAGTTATTTTAGATAGCATGGCGTATGTACATACAAGTATGTAGGTAGATACATATATCTTTTATTGCCAATTCACATTCAGAAACGAAAAGGACTTGTATCGTGCGTATGTAATTAATCAGCGTCGAGAAAAAAGCGATGAAAAAAACCTGAATTATCGCATGAAAAATAACACAAGATGAAGTAAAATTTGAAACGTTTAACCTTAATGACTTTTTTACTTGCCGCACGGAAATTATATTATACCCTGTAACAATATGGCAATGGCTATATTAAGTTTTGGTAAATGTATGTTCCAGCTAAAAAAGGTGGGAGAGAGGTTCCATAAGGTGTATAGTTCATATAATATATGCGTGTCTGACCTTTAAATTGTATAAAAAGAGTTGTGTGTGTTTTATGATCGAAACCTTTATTCTGCGGATTAAAGTACATTGAACACCATTATGGTTTGGAAATGCTATAACTTAAATGGTCTCTGCGGCTTTGATTACTATACTATACTCGATTACTATACTCGATTACTATACTCGAGTAGTCCAATTTAGCATAATTCGTCATAAGGCAGGCTGGTTTAATTGATGTTGTTCTAAAATTGGTCTATTCTTGTTGGTTTCTTGCCATAAACCAGCGACTTAACGTAGCCGTAGCACATCGTCTCTTATAGAAATAACGCTTTCTGGGAATTTTTCTTGCAACAACTCCAGTGGAATGCTCGATGTGTGATGCGTTGCGCTGCCTTTTTGAAACCACATGTCTTCCAGGGCCATGTTATTCAATTGAGGCCAAACAAATCAGTTTTGACCTGGTACCGTTCGCCATTGACAAACACCGTCTGGCCATTCTCATTTCGAAAGATTTAAGTTTCGCCGAATGCAATAAAGACTCTTGATAATGCAGTGAAGTATACCCATTTTTGCTTGTTCAGGAAGCTGTTTTTTTCGCCAAAATCGCCAGAATCTGTTTCCAACTACTCCAGAGCCCAATCAGCGAACGTAAATGAAAAATATTAAAATGGAGATTATAACAGAAGGGCGTTGCCACCTGAATCAACTAAAAATGAAAACGCAAACGTCGAATAATTGTAGCGTTGCTACCTGGAACGACAGAGCAGAAAGCTATCAAAGTTCGGACATACTTATTGAAAAAACCTTTACATATATTCTTAGACAGCATTAAAACTCAATGTAGTTCGTTTGTCCATCTGTATGAATGCCATATGTATGATATAGCAACCATATAACTTGTATATATGCCAACTCCTAAGGTCTCTTTTGATATATGAAATGAAGAAGATTAAATAGAATGGAAAACAGAACATAAAATTTGGAAAAGAGCACTACATGGAGGGGAAATGCGTTTCTCTTGTATTCGCGTTTCTCTTAATTTTATTCAAAGTTCTACATCTGTAAAAAAAATCAAACTATATTATGTGCACCTTAGCAGCCCTAATTGTTATTGGAGCCAGGTGACATTTCCATTGAAAAGTTCCACTACATCAAAAATAATTTTCGAGGTCAATGTTTTTCGACGCCTAAAGAAGCTGTTCAAGCATTTAAAGGGCTTGTGTTTCTCAGTAACAAAAGTTCTTCGAAAATTGGTTCAAACGCATGCAAAAGTGTATTGAACTTCATGGAGAATATTTTTTGAAAAGCAGTACACAGGACACTTTCGCTGAGAAGCATGATACACTTAAGTAGCAAAATTTGAAATATTCGTCCATTTTAATATTTTTCATAAGAACTCGTAGCTGAGTTCGAAACACATATCTCCGGGGCTAAACATACTTGGTGTAACAAAAAGTTGTTGTTATTATGCTCTCTTCACATTGAGAGAAATAAGTAAAATATTTCTCAATATGAAAATGACCTAGAGTCAGTTAAAATGCATATCTTATATTTAAGTTGTATGAAGTGAACGATATGGATTCTGGTGATCAACTGGGATTCCAGGGGTATTAGCTTCATACTGCGACGAAATTTATAGTTCCGAGAGAAGGGTTATGTATTGTTATAAGAAAATTTGTAAAAAAAAAGTTAGTGTAAAATTGTAAAGGTATTCCATTTAAATAAATAATTATCTATTTATCTAGCTACTTTCTTGTAAATGGATCTTACGTTAATTTGCACCCAAAATTTCATACATAGATTTAGTATGGAACTCTATAGAAATTGCCTTTATACAAATCTGTCGGTCAAATGAAGAAGGGCAGCTTGTAGTCAAGCATACTTGACTGTAGTGTCCCTCATGTTATTTATTATTATTAAAGCACATTTTTTTTTACAGTCGGTAGACAGCGAACGTATTCTATTAAGGCTTAAATGATTGCAATACTTCATTGAAGCAAATACTCGTATGTGTACAATGTATTCGCATATCAGCAGAAATAACATGCTATCATCCTTCTCACTTCACAACATGTTCATCGTTTGTGGGTTGCTGTTCGGTGGAACCCTTTTTGATTTATGGCATTGGCGCTTTTTTCGCTTTGTGTGTTTTGGCATTAAGCGCAGGTGAAAGTCGAATTGAAATGAAGCGGCCTACAATACACGCACATAATCTGTCAAACATGTATATATAAGTACATAAATGTGTATGAATGTATGTTTAAAGTGAGCAACAAAATTACAAAGCCAAAAACGCCATACAAAACAACTTCCGCATCAGCTGACATCGATATCACTTTTATGCTGCTCACATATAAACGTATGCATGTTAATACCCTGAGTACATACACACATTGTGTGTTCAGTGTATATTAGATTTCTAGAAACATTTTTATTCAGCTTGATGGGACGAATCGATCTTCAATATTTGATCATTTTTCTCTTAATGGCTTTGTCAATAAGCAAAATAAGCGTTAATGGATAGCAACAGACAGACACACATGTGCATCAAGAGACTCCTTTGTATCCTCAAAAAGTGGGCGTGTGGTGTGGATTTCATGCAGGAAGTATGATTGGAACACATTTTTTTGTCGATTAAAAACATCGCCATGTTACGGTCAATGGAGTTCGCAGTTGTGGCATGTTGGAAGACTATTTTTGGCCAGAATTGAAATAGCTCGACATCAGTGATATGTGGTTCCAACAAAATGGTGCCAGATGCCACACAGCTAGTCAAACAATTATTCTATTGAAGGGGAAGTTCGGTAACCGTGAAATCTCGAGAATGTCGGTCGAATGGCCACCTCGCTCATGTGATTTTACGCCGTTGGATTTCTTTTTATGTGGTACGATAAGTCGTTGGATAATGCCAATAAGCCAACCACATTAGAGCATATTCGAAACAATTTCGAATGCCAAATGACCAATGTTCTGACCCATATGTGTGAAAAAGTGATGGAAAATTGGCTCCAAAGAATCGATAGCTGCAAACGTGTTCGCGGTGGTCATATGAACGAGATCAATTTCCATACTTAAATGTATTTAATGAAGAATTGTTTGATTTTCCCTACAGTGGGTGCAGAGAAGGAGTGGAAGGTTATCAGTACATAGTCAAGATCTCCTGCTTCAAATGTAAACTGCAGTCTCAATAGGATATATTTAAATGAACTAACATAGATCCATTATTTAGACAGGTCTTCCGCTTTTATTTAACTTACAATACAATGTTAAACTAGAGAAGAGTGAGAAGAAGAGTGAGAAGAAGGTAAAGAAGTCTATGTTCATCAGCAGCCAGTAATCTTTCCAAATGCATATGCAAAACCCCTATGTATGCCTTTATATTCTTTGGGGTTATATTCTCTGTAGCCTAAACTGTTTAATGGATTTTGTTGTTACATTCGTCTTGATTGCGGGACTAACAAAGAGTAAAGGTACAAATTTTATGAAGCGTCAGCGAATATTTTGTGTATGTCTACTACTTTGGCATACTCTTTCTCGTCTGTCCGTTGGTTCATCCGTCTGGTTATATGAAAGAACAGATCTCAGGAACTATAAGAGCTAGATACTTCCAACTAGTACATTTAGTTTATCCTTAATGCCAAGTCCATAACGCCCACCAAGCCCACATTGAGACGATTTGACGCGTATATTTCCAATTTTAAAATTTTAAATTTCAAAGTCTGCATTGGTCTACATTATCAAGTGCGTATGGTATCTCTTAGTCGTGAAAACACAGCTGCTCCATTCCTACTTGGCTTTTTTTGACACAATTGGATTTTTTTTGTTATTTTAATAACTTTTCTCTGTTAAACAATATTATATCAGTAAAGATTTGTGCCTCCATAGCTCCACTGCCTACAGTGCTGGCTATCATTTTATAGAACATGGGTTTTAAAACTGATCGATCGAAAATTATCTAAAATTTTAATACAATAACCAATTATTTATAATTATTTCATACGCAACAATATTATCCACAACCTTCTAATCAATTCACAACCTCCAAAAAGCTGAAGTAAATTTCAGCTTTACCATGCAAAGGACAAGTGTGTAACGTTTCTAAGTTTACTTTTATTTTTGTGTTTTTAACTAATTTATTTACTTGTATGATATTGTGTGATTAACTTTTGTTTTTTAAATTAATTTAGAAAATTAATAAATCGTCTCTCTTTTTCTCCATAAATGTGCGGGGTATCATACTCGTACAATTGAATATCAAAAAAGATGGCATTTATACTTGGTTATTTGTTTGTTGCTGCAATATTGAACTCTCAATTTAGTTTCAATTTATTCGCCTGCTTCATGTCTCCTTACTACTTTGTCGACAATTTTAATAACATCACGGAGCAGGTGAGTGCGTTTGGCCTTGGCGCTGTTGCTGTTGCTGCTCTGAGATCTGAAGACTCATTGAAGGAGGCAAACGCAAGTATCAATATGAGGGAAGCGTTTGACAATCGGATACCAAACTGTTTGAAGTCGTTGAAAGTTAAGCAGCTTAGCGCAAAGTAAAAGCATGCTGTGAGATAGAATGGATAGAATGGATTCAATATCGTATAAAGCGTCAACTAAATAAAAAGAAATTGCAAACGGATGTATTTCATCTCCAGCTTAAAGGATGTGCGCATCAAAACTAATGCTGCTCCTTAACGCAAAATGAAACGTAACTAATGGCAATACAGATGGATGGATGGATTGATATGCTTGCAATTGCAGAGCACTCGTATTGAATGCATCAACTCGATATTTCGAGTTGATACTCAAATGCTTAAGTGAAACTACTTTAAAAATAGTACGAATAGTTGCTTCAAGTGCGCGGTGGAAACGTAAGTAACAGCGGAAGCGGAAGCGGAAACGAGCCAAAGTCATTGTCAACAAGGTACATATTATCATTATCAGCAGCAGTAGCAGTTAGGGCAATGGCAAACACTGTATACTGCAAAGATTTTGGGCAAAAAACGAAACTGAAATCCAGATCAAAGTTTATTTGGCAACTTCCGCCGCTTGCCATAATGATGCATTTCCTGTTAAACTTTTTTGCAGCATTTTATATCATTCTGCTAGTCGTTGTTGATGTTGTTGCCATTATCATTATCATCGTCATCATCATCGTTGTTGCTGCACACAAACACAAACACACACACACACACACACACACACTGTGTCATGCACGCCACATGTCATTTTGACTTTTGAACATAAATGTGCCTCATAAATCTGCTGTTCCTGCCATTTTGTCGCACATTTATGTGGCTGTTAAAATATCTGCTTATTTATCATAAGCCTTCCGTTGTCGCCCACACCGATGCCCTCTTTAAACATCACTCTGGCATTTGGGCAACATGCCGTGAGCCGACAAAGAAAAAGGAAAAAAATGAAAAAAAAAAAAAAAAAAAAAAACAATCTTCCACATCCACATTCACCTTCATTTTGTACAACCATTTTGTGCGTTTTTTGTCACATATGTTGTCTGCTTTTAGGCGCATTGTTCGGTATTTTTTATTGTGTCTCATACTGGTTGAATTTGCCTTGTGCCTTGTCCTAAGGTAAACTTGTTTATCACTTTGGTAACAAATGCTCTCGGAGAGTTGACTTGATGCATGAATCGTTGGCTAGCGGGCAAAATTGTTCAACCATTAAACTGTTTTGTAGTTTGAGATACATTTGTCGCCGTCGCTGTCGGCTGTTGTCGCCTCAACGTATGCGTAATGACTCTTGAGGCTTCGAAAATCTGGTAATTTGGTTTTCAAGGTTAAATGTTAATGATAGCCATTAGAGCATTTGTCTCTTTTGCGGTTTTCATGGATTGCCTTTGGCAAATGAGTTTGTGCTGTGCTTGAGTTATGAGCTGTGGGAGTTGTGCTAGTCAAGTCGAGCGATACGTATTGTATGTATGTCACATCTTGAGCTCTGATTTCAGTTTGTGGCTAAAACTATTGCAGGACATTCGTTTGTACGTATAGGCTAAGGAACTGATACACACTCACCTAAAATTCTTAGTTTGCAAACATAAAATTTGCAATTTCAATTAAATCAGTAGTTCACGTTTATGAATTCAATGCAGTTAGCTTTCTGCATTTCCAGACTTGGTCCTTCCAATGTACGCTCGGTCCTCCTATATGACGCCGTCCACCAATAAGGTTTAGGTTCCCCATATAAACATTCGGGCTTCATCCGGATAAGATGACCAGCTCAGTGCAGCAGCTGGTATTTTATGTGCTGAACTATGTCAATCTCATCATACACACCGTGGTTCATGCGGATGCCAAGATAACTTTGAAATCTACATTCCAGTATTTTGCATTTACCTGTTTCTTTAGATAATATTGAAGTTTTTCTTCCGAAATATATGCGTTCTAATACGAATTTTGAGCACAGAAGAGTATATTGCTTTCTCGCTGTTTCGCCCATTACACTGCTTTCAACCATTAGATACGCTTCATGAGTAGTTTAAATAAATAATAGAAAGGAAAGATGATGAAAAGTATAAATATTTCCGATCAGCTAGACGAGGCAAACCGATTTACATACATATGTTCGTCTGTTTGAAATTCTTGCGCTTTTTTTGCCATTCACACAAAGTAAAGCGTAGGCAATTAAATAAATACAAAAGCATTATAATTTTGTCACTATGTTGCTACGCATTAAAATTTGTATGGAAACCTTGTCGTTTTAGCCATATCCGTTTGTCTGCTATCTTAAAGTAGTACTTCAATATATGGTTTATAGGTTAAAAACTTCATATGAAGGCCCTTTTAACCAGAAGAAAGGCATTTGCGAAAAGTGCCATTCAAAGGTAAAGTCAAAACAAAAACTCTGTGTTTTTAAAGTCCTATTTTCAATAAAAGTTTTCCATATTACGTTGGGGTTAAGGATTCAGATTAAAAAAAGTAGATATAAAAATCGAAATCAGCGACTTCAATACAACTATAAAATTTTTTATAAAGATACAAAGCTTTTTTGAATTATGGACTCATTTTTGCGATTTGGAACCACTGTGAAAGGTACGGAATATTATGTGTTAATGATTTAAAACAGTATTCTGTCTATTTTTCTGGGGGAGGACAATTCGTTTTGTAGCCCCTAACTTCCCCTTGCATATGTCCTTGACATTAATGAACTATACACAAAAACAAAGGTTTCCCCTTGTCTGTCATTAAGTAAACAGCTACCGAATGATCTGGTTTTCCGGTTTTTATGTTATGAGTCGCAGTTTGTCGTCCTGTTTTCCTTGGATTTACGCTGCTGCTCAATGTTGCTGCATGAAACCAAGACTTAATAGCAGTTGCAAATGTTGCTAATGTTAATTTAAGAAAATATTTGCCGAAAACTATAAAGCCAACCGCACAAAAAAAAAAGGAAAAGTAAGCAAGTAAAAAACGCAGCCTTCGCTATAGTATTCGTTGATGATCCTTGTGGTCCAGAGCATTTTTTTTTTGTTATATGCACATGCCACAGCTGCTGCGTATCACTTTCACCAGTTTTTGACCGTTTTCGTTAATAACTGTGCTGTCAATGTTTGCGGCTAATGGGTCTAAGTAAGCAGCTTCGTCACCGCAAATATTCGCAACCGCTGTCGTATCAACGATATTGTGCACTAAGTGGCTTAAGAAAAACAAAACGTTTAAGACTCAACAAACAAATTTTGGGCTTACATTTTGTTGGAGGACTGAAGTCAAAATAGTTCAGAGTTATGTTTTGCAAAACAAAGAATGCGATGTAAATCATTACACGCTTTTGTTTTATCCCGTACACATATATACGTAGTTGTATGTGAAGGATTATATTAATTTGATTAAATTTTCTGTATAAATGTACGTTAACATGCTGAAAAATGCGTCTCTAGGGTATGCAAAGCCGATTAATCGGGTTACCAGTTCTCTGGTTATTCGGTGTAAAGGTTGCTTTTCGTTTACCGGTTACTTCGGTTGAAATTTACCGGTTATCGGTTAAAAAAAAAAAAGTATATTTTTATTATAAACAAGAAAAAACGTTAACTTGGGTTGAATTGAAGCTCTAATACCATTCACACGAAATTTTAAATAGTATTGCAAAACATAAAAGGGGTGGTTTGAATTGGGGCTACTCCAAAAAGTGGTGGGTACACGCCCACTAGTAGATGTGTGAGAAGCGATGTAGAAGATGTGTAACATGCCGAAAAATTGAATTTCAAGTTGACATTGACGTTTTCCATACAAATGCATTAAAGTGAGCTGTGGGTTTATATGGGACTACCTCAAAAAGTGGGCGTGTATGAGGAGGTGTCCACTAAAATCCACCAAATCAAATTTCAAGCTAATATTTATTTAAATGAAGAATTTTTTCATAAAAACCACAAAATGGTACGGTGGGTTTGTATGGGGCAGGGGTGGGTGGGGTGTACGGGCTATGTGTGTTAACGGTTGACCAGAAAAAGGCACCATATTGCATATCAACCTAATATTGACTTTAATGAAGAATTTTTCATACAAAAAGTCAAAAGTTGGCAGTAGGTTTGTATGGGGGCTACCCTAAATAGTAGGCGGGTCCCACTCAATAATGTATATGTCAAACATCTGTGCACTAGAAGTTACTATATCAATTATTAAGCTGATATTGACTACAATCAAAAAGATTTTCATACAAAAAGTCAAAAGTGGGCGATGGGTTTGTATGGGAGCTACCCCCAAAAAACGGCGTGGCGGGTCAATCTTAATACTCTATTAAAAAGAAGTGCATGTGCAATTTTTCAATTGCATAGCATACAAATTGGTCCCCAAAAAATGCTCAACAACATACAGACAGACAGACAGACACGACGTTTCGCACACATTTAAATAACGCAGTTGCCAAAGAAACACCCTTTATATTGTAGTTAAAGACCATAATATAGTCGGACACCTCGTTTATAGCACTCTTACGTGTTTATTTATTTCATTTTTAATTAGTATATTTTTAGCATATGTGCTAATTTAAGAATATTTCTGAAAAGAGCGCTGCTAAAAATAACATTCAAGTGAATAAAATAAAACGGAGCAGACGATGTCAAATTCGTTTAGAATCGACAACACAGTTTTTTGACACTCTAACCGAAAATAACTTGAAGCGTGTTGTGTGCGAAATTTACGTCTTCAACATATGTATTTTATCTTAGCGTCAAGCTGTGCAATAATCAATTATGCTAGCAAAAAACGAACCAGCAACGCTTGAATGCGGCTCGTAGGCAACGAAATTGTGTGGTATACTTTAAGGCGTTTAAGCGCGTTGATGGTAAAATTGACAACGGTTGCCATTTTGGTGCGCCACTACAGTACAGAGCGCGCGTCTTAACGTACATAATTAATTATGTTTATCCTATTTTTTTTTTTTGTTTTTTTTTTTACCATTCACACATAATGTGAAATGCTATTATCAGTTTGTCTGAAAGTTTGTAACGCTTTAAACGAGGCATCGTAGATCCCATAAAATACAGACTGCGGCAGCATCACTTCGTTTTTTGAAATGCGCGCTAATCAAACTGTAGGGCTCGTAGTGTGACGGTAGCAATACCAATGGACAGGCGTGGTTCTAAAGTTTTATTTCCGTACAGGTCAGTCGGCATCATGCGTTGGAACTGTGCGTTTGACATCGATGCCCACTTTTCGAACGGATGTTCTGTGATTACAACCCAGCGCGCCTTCCGAAATACCTTCAATGTAGCCCCATTGCGTCTTGTCCCGGAGCGGAAATAAATTTTTACATGACAAACTGTGAGTGTGAAAAGTCGAAGAATTGGAGTCCTTCGAACCATCAGATCACCTGAGAACATTTAGGCAGTGAAAGTTTGAAACTTGCGATCGCCGTGGCGCACTTGCCCTTGGACTCTACGAACATTCATTTAGGCGAACTCTTCACTTAGACTTTTACGATTTGAAAAAAAGTAACCCGGTATAAACTCGTATATTCTTGAATAGCTCGAGGAGACAAGTCGATATAAAGGTTTTCGTATGACCGTCTATGAACTATTTTTCAAATATTTGGCTGAAATTCGGTATAGAAGCTTATTTTTATCCTAAGCAGTTAGATTATCCATATCTAGATTGTGCCACGCACACATTTAGGGGTATCACCACTTTTGGTTTTTACAGTTAAAATCAACTTGAAATTTGATATGAAGGCTTCTTAACAACGTATTAAAAAGTGTGTTCAGTAAATGTCAAATTGAATTTGGATACGGTAGTCTCTTATGGACAGAAGCTTCACAAAAACGTTAATGGTAGCCCCCATACAGACCCTTCATTCACGATTGCGTATTTATGTTTTACAAAATAGTTGCTGCTATACGATTTCAAATACAGTGTGAATGGTATTAAAGTTTCGGCTCCACCGAAGCTAAAGTCTTTTCTTGTTTTATTTTTGGAAGCTTGAAGCTGCTGCTTTAGAAAAACGACATAGAAATTAACAACAACATGTGCTGCACATAGATACACTCACATAGCTATACTTGTATATTTATGTTTGTGTGTGTGTGTGTGTGTGTGTGTTACTTTATTACAACAAATCTTTGTAACTTACAGACAGCATTACTCTAAGCGCTTCCTTTGCGTTCCTTTGCGTGTTGGGCGTTAGTCCAAAATTTTGCGCTTGGGATTATTGTTCATAATTATGGTGTATTTAGCGAAATTGGTTATTATGTGCTTAACACTATTTGGCTGTCTCTTTGTCTGTTTCACTGTCGATTTCTATGCTTCACGGTAGTCCTTTTGCTCACAGTTTGCCCACATATGCGCGTGTTCGTTTAAGTTTTTGCCGCTTGTTGGCTCTTAATGCCTGATTATTCATGCTGCTCCATCAACTTTTGGCATACATGCTTAGTTACTTATCTTACTTATGTACGAGTATGTAAGTAAATATATTGATGTATGGTTTTTGGTTGCCACTGTTGCTGTTGCTGCTTATCTTTCATAATTGCCATGGTTTGTTGCTTGGTAACAGCAAAAGCAGCAGCAGCAGCAGCAGCAACAATGTGTAATGCACAGCTTGTTGCCGCTGCTAACAATTAGCCGGCTCTTAAAATATATTAACTCGCATACGCCGTGTATGCCGTGAATGGACGCTTTCATATCGGTTTAGCCGAATTTCAATTTACCTTAGCGTTTCGTTTTATAAGATTTGAAAACATGATGGGAATATTCTTGGGAGATCATGTAAATCGCGAAATTTTTCGAGGCTGTTAAAGAAATCACGGAAAAAACTGTGTATTTCATTTGATAACTTGAGATCGGGTTATCTATCGTCCAGAGTTGAGAATCGTACACAGCCAACTGTGAGTACTTTCTACGTATTCGTATGATTTATGTAGGTATATAGGTCGTTTACATGCAGAGTACTAGAAGGCAATTAGCTAAAACTCCTAATGGCCGGTCATAATTCGACTGCAGTACGTAGAAAAACATAGCAGTTGTGAGTTTGAATTATTAGTCACTATGCCGGTCGCAACCATTGTTGCTTGATTTTTTTATGTGGTTGTAGTGAGAAATTTTGTAAAATTTGGTAGCATTGGAAAATTTATGGAAAACGGTGGTTTCCAGCACTATAATTTCTTTGAATCACAGTGAGCATGATATACTGGAGAAAAGCCACTTCATCGTCGTTGGCCAAGCACTCGACCATTTTCATAATTTCGTTGTGCTGTTTTGATAAGCAGAATGCCATAAGGCAGAATTTCCGTATATTCAACATAAGTGGAAAATCGGTTCGTAGGTATGGAAGCCAGATTTGGACACTATATCCAGCAAAAATTTCGAAAAGTTTTCGTAAAAAAATGTCTAAGGAAAATCATCTGTATCTTATGGCCAGCACGCACAAGCATTCAAGATATACAATTGATAACGTTAAAGTATGTGAAAAATGGAATTCCGAAGGATTTTGATATAAAGGATGTACAAATTTGACCTGGTGTCCTTCCGTGGAGGCTGCGTTCTGCGTTCTCTTCACCGCAAATTCGAAGCCTGTCACATGGTCAACCAGTTTGGAGAAGTTTCATCACGAATATTTAACTCATATCAAAGTTCAAAGACTCATATCGACGACATGTGCTCGTATATAGCGTGCGCCATCATAGATCTTCGGTATTTCAACATTGAGTAACTCTGAAATTTTTTAGCCGATTTCGACAGATGAGCAAGATCTATTTAGGATATTCTTTATCATTTAGTTCAAAGTTTGATCTTCAGCTTGCTGGCATAAACTGATGGAGCTAAATCCATTTTTCCACACAACATGTTTCGGTAACTTGCGCTGGTAGAACTCCATCGTTGCGGCTGCGGTGTAACCCACCGCCAGGCCATCTTGTTGAAAATAGAAGTTTGTTAGATCTTTTTCATGAATTTGCGGACACACAATCCTCCATAGAGTCGTTCCATTCACGTTTAACTCTTGAGATCGGCGTCGATAAGACACACTTATATGATTAAAGAAGAAGTCAATAACTTTACTTTGCTGTGCCTTGTGGAAGAATGAAACTGTGTAATTTTGAAAACATATTTATAATAATTATATTCAGAACTCGACGATATCATTTTCAATGTGTTAATAATATTCAATATTATAGTATATACGATTTTATTTAAATAAGTTTCAATTTAAACCAAGATGATCGTGTAATATAATGTCGATTTTGTTCAATATGCTATATGGAATCGCCCATGATGTGTACGCATTCGAAACGACACATCTGCGGCGCCTATCAATAACATGTTAAGCAGCATCATCAACACACTAGTCAGTTGTTGAATATCCTGCAAATTCATATGCCTGCAAATCGTACTTACATCTAGTTCTCTAATAATCGACCGACTATCAATCAATTGTAATTAATTACCACTTTGTCTTACGCCTAATGATTTCACTTCATGTCTAAATTGATATCGTGGTTAGTAAAAATTTAAAAGGAATTATTTAAAAGGAATTAGTATAAATATACTTAATAACTTTATGTAGAAAGAAGGAATTCAATGTAAATGAAACAATATACATTAAGTAAAAAAAAGTACTGTCTTGTCTATGTCTTTAAAATAGGGCCCATTTGATGTAAAACACATTTGCCAGAGTTTTTTTTCGAAACTTCTTTCAATAAATGCCAACCGTTCTAGACTTCAGCTCATGTAACGAATATTCTACTATAGCCTTGATCAACTCAAAAGTGGTTCCATATAGCGGCAAAGTTAGCGGCAAATCCGGCGAGAACGATGATTGATTGATGGTATTTGTTGCATAGTTGGTATAAAACTCTTTTCTCTCTTATGCCAAAATTAGCAAACAAAATCGAAGCAATGGACTCTTCACAAATGGTCAGATTACATGCAAAATCTCGTAAGCTAGAATGTTGATTATCGATTACAATTTTCCTCAATTTTGCCAAGTTTTCATCTGTTGAAGAGTATGAAGGTCCAGAATTATAATTGTCTTTGACGATATCTCGGTATACCACTCGTTCCTTCGTATTTTTGATAAAAATGCTCTCCCATAAGATGTTTTTAATATCAAATAGTTTTGTTTACTGTAAAAATTGTGACAGACTACAAATCAGCTGATGTAAGCAAACTGTTTGATATAGGTATAGTATATGTGGCGTTTCCAACAAACGCATTTTTCGCATTTTTCCCTTTTTTCGCATCCTGGCTCGAAAAGTATATGTGTTTCCCATATTTTTATTGGCTAATATGTTAAAATTTAGATATTTCTTTTCTATTTTTGTGCTAATCAGCCCTTGTTTTGCTCAATAGCCCTCGTCAAAAGAAAAAAAAACTAATGAAACAGCTGACATCATTGCAGAAATTTCAAATACGTATGTACACATCTCTTGGAATGCTTGGATTTCCCGTTTCTCTTCTTTTAATAGATGCAATAATATAATGTTGTCTCGCTCACTTTTACAATCTGCAATCTTCTTCTTCTTCTTATCATATACAGAGATGCGAAATATGTTTGGTGGAAATAGATTGGTAGAGTAAGCAGAGCTGTCAACTCATACAAAAAAAAAAAACAAAAAAAATAATACATATTTTTAATTTTGTAGGGTGGACTGTTTAAATTACAAATTCTCTTTTTTGACTTTATGTAAATATAAGTATTAGTAATACGAGGGCTGCTCGGGAACTGGCAACACTAATGTCAAGAGCTAAAATCTGGCAGCACAACAAACAAGTTTGACATTTTTTTGGCATAAACGTACTCACAAAGTTTTGATGTACAATTGCTATTTGTTTACAGTGAGTTAAGAAAAGCAATTTGGCCAAAAAATGAAAATTTCAAGAGAAGGTTTTCGTTGGATTATTTTTCACAACTTTCCACGTGGATTATCTCAACAAGACTGTGTCAATCAAAAACCACAGTATATCGCTGGTATAGTGAATTCAATTGTGGTCGTAGTTCGATCGCCGACGAATTCCGTGAAGGTCGTCAAAAATTGGTTGTTGTGCCCAAAAACATCGATGCAGTGCGTGAACTGATAATGCAAGATCGTCATTTGACATATCGTAAGATAGAGGCATCCTTGCACATTACTTCCACTTCAATACATTCGATTTTGCATGAACACTTAGCTGTAAAAAAATTTGCTCAAAAAAGGGCTCGCGTCGATTGGTGTAAGGAAATGATTAAAAAGTTCGACCGTGGTGATTCAAAAGACGTGTATAAAATCGTGACAGGTGACGAATCATGGATATATGCGTATGAGCCGGAAACAAAACAGCAATCGACCGTGTGGGCATGCCAAGACGAGTCAAATCCAACCAAAGTTGTTCGTGGAAGAAGCACAGCGAAGCAAATGATCGCCTGTTTCTTCGGCCGAATGGGTCATGTGGCCACTGTTCCGCTTGAGCAACGTAGGACGGTCAATTTTGAGTGGTATACGGCCATTTGTTTGCCGTAAGCTCTCACACATCTCGTCAAACAAGTGCATTTTTAGGCAGTCAAAACATCGAATTAATGACTCATCCTCTGTACAGTCCTGATTTGGCACCCAATGACTTCTTCTTCTTCTTCTTCTTGTTCCCGAGTATCAAAGGTAAACTGCATGGTCAATGATTTACGAGCGCCGAAGAAGCAGTTGAAGCGTTCAAAAACCATGTTTTGGTGGTGTCTCAAGAGGAATGGAAAAACTGCTATGACAAATGGTTTGAGCGAATGCAAACGTGTATTGATCATCAAGGGGAATATTTTAAAAAATAATAAAGCCTTTTTCATTTAAAAATGTTTATTAATATTTGATATTCCCGAAATATAAATAGTACCCCTCGTAAGTATTCTTTGGAAATTAATAAAGCGAAGAAAGGAGTAGAAAATTAAAGTTCAATATACTTCAAGTTCAAAAGACATACCTCTGTCACACATATCGTCTATACTATTGCGTATATGTACTCATAACTATGTGTAAATATATTGAAAATGTTTAATTCCATTTTATGAATATCATTGCACGGTAAATCCTTGGAACGCAAAAGAATGCATTCAAACTGTATATAAAAAACTGTATATATAATAAATGTGAGAGTCATGTACAAATAAATAAATATACAAAAGCTAAATCTATAAGCTTAATAAACACATATAAATACGGCACTTGATAAATCTTGCAGTTCAATTTTGCTGCTCCTCTTTTTTTTACAAGCTACGACATTCATTTCTCAAGCCATATCGACTTGCAGCATGCAGTGCATGCAATAAATTCTTATTAACAAAAACACAAATACGTACTGCAAGTGCACTAAAGAAATATGTAGGTACTCGTATATAGCTACAGATAGACAGAGTATACATAGATACATAGACAGACAGACAGACAGACAGACAGACAGACAGATAGAGAGACAGCCAGAGTGAGTGGGTTGCTTCCTGGCTCAGCTGCACTGCAATATAGGCAGTCAAATGGATTCTATAACTTCCTGCGCTGCTGCACTTGACGCCTGATGAAAAGCTATGACTGCCAACATAAATTGCATGAGATTTTGTTCTCATGTTTGTGAGTTTTTCTTCTTTAGTTTTTTCGTTTTTTCTTTTTTCTTTTTTTTTTGTTTTTTGTTTATTTTTTTTTTTGTGCTATTCAACTTCCGTCATGATTGTCATTGTCTTTGAAATCTTTTGCTTTCGCTTTTGAGCGCATTCATGATTTGCGGAAAAATCAAAACATAAATTCATCAACAGTGATTGACAAAAGTAAGCAGGAGAACGGTGTGTTATAAGAGACAAAAGACAAGCAATCTAATAGATCTATCTATAGCTATATATATGTGTGTGTGTACGCTTGTCTATCTGTCACTGTGTATGTATGTATCTATGCATGCTCCATGCATCTTTTTCATTGTTTCAGCGTTGACAGCTATAGATACTCGTACATTGCTGTTTGCTGCAGTAGACAAATAAACTGACATTGACTCGACTCTCGCTACGGATACAATGAATGTCGACAGCAACATTTTCTGTCATCAATGGCGTCGCATCTCATGGACTTGTTCCCATGTCATTGCATTTTAATTATTTTGTTTTGCTCATCGAGCTCACGGTTCGACAAAGAAAGTTTAATTCGAGCAGCTTGTTTTCCTACATGCCGATATTGGGTAGTAACCATTGGCATTGACAATATCAAATTTAGCTATGGTGTATGGTGTATGGTGTATGGTGTATGGTGTATGGTGTATGGTGTATGGTTGTGTTCAGAAACCATGCCCTTTATGGGTAGGTAATTTATGACAATTGCATTAATTTTGTCATAGTCGTGCACTTTCTTGACTTTAAATACTTTGATTTGATGTACGACTTCACCTGGAGAGATTGTTTTCGTTGGACGGTACAGCTTTCTCGGCGTCAATCTCTATATTGTTCTCTACGGATTGACCGCACCGTTCTTCAGGCTAAGAATTTCGATAGTTTTTAATATTCACTTGTCCGGTGTCATTGCAAACCAAAACTGTGTTTTCTCGATTAGAAAGAGAAGCACCGATTGGCTTTTTATTATTCAAAACGCTGCAACCATCTGAAGGTACAGAAATGTGCTACAGAAATCGAGAACTTCATATAATAAAAATGGTGAAGAAATGGTACATTAATATTTCTGTCAGTTTTTTCTTTTGGATGGTATTCAGCTCAAAAGAAAACAATATTTAACGTAATGAGTACGATAAAGTGCGGCATGGTATTCTTGTGGCACGTTTTAGCGGTATACGTAATTGCAGTAAGGATACAGACCGTAAAAGTTTGTGCTGAAAATAACCTAGGAATATTGGTTTTATATAATGTTTTGAACTTTAATGTATGCGCAATGGATTTAACAGTTAACACTTTTTCATGGATATGATGAACAGTCTTATTCTGTATCTGCTTGATTTACAGTTGTTTCATTTCTCGTTAATCGCAACGATGGTTTTACATTAGAACACTTTGGAGCATTCTTTCTACACTGGAAAACCGGTTAATTTTCTCTAAATCGAAATGTGCCATTGAACTGTAAAGGTTAGCAATTGCTTACTCTATCGTGCGAGAATTAGATTGGTTTATTTATCAGCTTGGTGTGCTGAACTTGGCTTGATGCAAGAAAAGGGCACACGGAATGAAAAGCCAAATAAGCAAAACAAATAGAGTAGTTTTTCGATTCACTTATTATTCAATAGTGTTTGTCAGATTTGTCTCTTTCTTACTTTAGTTGTCGCTCCGTTTGCATTATACAAACAAAAAAACGTTTTTATCCAGCCTTGAAGGCCAGGAGTGTAATAAGATTGTGCATATAAAAAGCAGACGGAGACGTGGCAAACTCCATAAAGTATATATATTCTTTACCTGCATCGAAAGCTATGTCGATCTAGTCATATCCGTGTGTATGTTTGGTCAACGAGATCTCGAAGATTATAAAGGTTACAGACTTCATGTTTGGACTTTTAGTTTTTCCTGATGTGTACGCAGATCAAAAATATGTATAAAATATGTTGATGTATATGTATTAAATATGTTGATACCACGCCCACAACGTCAACAATACGAAGATGTATCCTTAAAATTCAGTTTTTTTCAAGCTAAACCAGGCGGAAAATTAAAAATGTAAGTATATAAATGCCTTGCTCGCCATTTCGAATATTATTTTGTAAGACTTTATTGTAGATCAACGATTGCTACATGATTTGAGTCCTTCTCCACATCGCGCATATACAGGATGGCTTGCTATTCAGTTTGTGCTATCTTAACTGATACATCGAGCGTCTTTTGATAACGTAAGTACCTTAGCATTTCTGTCGTTTAACTACAGTTTAAATTGCATAGGTAAAGCAAAAAAACAGTCGGTCATGTCTTAAGAAGTTAATTTCGCAGTTCTTTATACACGACAAAGAAATACTTTTCAACGCATTTTTTTGTAAATACATTTTTTTCCTGTATTATGCTGCAAAGATAGATCGAAAGAGAGGTGCAGAATGTGAGCAGACTAAACGATCAAAGCAATAAAAGCAAAGAAAGCATTTTCGTGTTTCACTTTTAAGTTGCCTATGATATTTTTATAATGTATATTCACCTCAGATCGACGGATGTCGGCGCACATTTAGGCTATATGCTTGAAAATTCATTTTCATTTGTACAACGCTCGCGAGTGGACGTGTTTCGTTAAAAATAAACAGAACACACATTCAATAGATAGCTATACATATATAGATAGTTAGATCTATATACATAGATCTACATACGATACATATATATATTATTGTATATATATGTATATTTTATTGTAGGCATAGAAAAGATAACGCGCTCTGTCATATTAATATAAAATAACGCTCGAAATAAGTATAAAACAGCACGTTTAAGTATAAACTACGCAGCGCGTGTTGACCTTTTAGTGTGCATAGATATGCTTTATGCGAGTGTTAAACATTAAAAATTCAACTGCAACATTTTCGTAGTTGCATTAAATTATTCATAAAGAACGCATTTGAATGCGTTCTATGCGCGCCAAACCGCATAGATACAAGCAAGTGAGCGGAATTAATTGTAACGCGTTAAAGTAAGTGGAAGTAAAAATTTAAGTACTGAAAGTATTTCATCTGCTGCTCCTGCTGTTGCTTTTGCTGTTGCTGTTTGGTTGCGTGTTGATTATGTAAAGGAAAATTTTGTAGCAGAAAAAAAAAAGAAAAGAAAAATAGATACAAAAATATCACCTGCCATTTTAGTGTCGTGCGCGTAAAGCTGTCAAAATTTCTGTTTGCATGCTCATAATTTTCTATATTCATTCAATGTCGCCTACTGTTTGCTGTAGCTGTATCTGAAGCTGTTTTTTTTTTGTATAATTTTTTTGCTTTGTTGTCTTATTAAAATTCTTTTTTTTTTAATAAATTTTTTATTGTATCTAAAAGATACTTATTTTCTCACAGCTATTTAGCGCGGTGTGCGGACCTGCTTCTATATTGCGAAGCTTTAAAATATTTGTGCTAGAGTTCGTTTTATTCATCATACGCCGTGTTGTCACTTTATTTTTAGTTCTTTGATTAAGCAAGCTATAAAATAAGAATGTCAAAGCATGAAAAATAGAAAACAACCAATTTTATTTGTAGATACTTTTCTTTTTTTCTTTTTCGTATTCATTTTATGTGTTTCTGCTTTAGATATTTGGTTTATCAATTGTATTTTGTGCTTAGCGTTTATTCTACTATGCCATTTTTCTTTTAATTTTACAAATTTTTTTTTTATTTCGGTATTCTCGTATTCTTCGTTTTGGCTTCTAGTGCGCCTGAATGTTTATAGCAATTTATTTTAATATTCACACCATTTTATGTTTATTTTATTTTGATTTGTGTATTCGCTGCGTGTTATTTTTGCACTTTTCCCTTCGCTGAGTTTCTAGTTTTTTTTTTATTTTCAATGAAAGATATTTTTGGTACGTTATATCAGGCAACATTTTACTCAGTGACTTTTCCATAAGCATCTTTTCATAGAATGTATTTCACAGACCCATTGTATGTACATAAAAGAAATAATTTTTAAATGTTTATCATTATTTGGCACCAATTTTATTTATGATTATATTATATTGCGTGGGGGTTAAAAATGTATCTACAGACATACATTTTTCTCGTGAAATGATGAGTCAATTTTTTTTATACATATTAATTTCGCATATCAGCCAAAAAGTATGCAACATTTATTAATTTGTAGAATTTGTTTTTGATCCTGCGCTGTGTAAAATCGGATTTTAAATCACGTCACATAGAAATTAGCAACATGACGAACGCTCAACTCCATTTTCCATCAATTCTAATAATACAAATAAACAAAACACACACACACACATCTTTCGTCCCAAAAGTTTTATGAGTTGCAAGTAGGCTTTCCTCACATGGTTTATACCTCGCCAATATGTTTATTTCATTTGATGTCAGGTACTTTTTCTAGAGAAGATGAATAAAGTATTTGGCTAAAACGGTGAATGTAAGCTGTGTCTTGTTTAAGATTCCTTACATGAACAAGAAATTTGTATTGGGCTATACGAGTATTCTTTAGTGGTCCGTTTTAAACATATGCAGGATATTTTATTAGAATTGACGAAAAATTTGTATGGTGGCTGCCCCTGAAAGCTGGGTTTGCATCTTCTTTTAATACACTTTAAAACACAGGTAAAAGGAGAGTCTACGTAGCCAAACTTGAAGTATCTACATCTTATAGTCTTTAGGATATGTTTGTTCAAACAGACGGACGGACAGACGGACATCAAGATTAACTAATAAATCGCCTAGTGATCATGTGTTTTCCTTAAATGGTCATGTGTGCGGGATGATATTGCAGAGACAAAAAATGAAAGAAAACCGTTGGCTTTTTGAAAGTTTAAATTTTATTAATTAGTCAAATTTTTGTTAATAGAATTTGGGTTTTAATGTAATTCAAAAATAAGCATTTGTTTAAAAAAGTATGCATGTACATAAGTATATGCCGCTTATCTGAATAAGTTCCAAAAATTGTTCTATAATTTTTTATATATAAAATGAAAATTTATATAAAGGGTGTCTCAGGATTTGCGCCGGATTTGTTTGTATACCATTCACACATAGTGTGAAAAGGTATTATCAGTTTATCTGAAAGTTTGTAACGCATTAAAGGAGCCATCGTAGACCCCATAAAGTATACATATTCTTGATCAGCTCGACGAGACGAATGGATCTAGCCATGTCCGTCTGTCTGTATGTTGTTGCGCATTTTTTGGGGACCAATTTTTATTCTATCCAGTTGAAATTTTGCACACATACTTCTTTTTATTGTAGTTTAGAAGAGTATCAAGAATGCCCACTATTTGAGCTAGCTCCCATACAAACCTATGGTCCACTTTTGACTTTTTGTAAGAAAAACTTTTTTATTAAGGTCAATATTAGGTTGAAATGGTATATGTTTCAATAAAAGTTTCACAAATTTTCAAAAAACAACAGTTTTTTATTTAAAAATCAAATCCGGCGCAACTATTCGTTAACTATTTTTAACCCTCCTACTTTATAGTTTCATCAGATTCATCTCTATTTTTCTACACTCTTCTACACTCAATCTATTCGATTCGCCAATCTACACAACGTAATTGGTTGCTGGCGGTGCCCGGGATGAATTTTTCCATTACGAATTTTCCACGTACAAATTGAATTTGAAAACCTTTGAATGAGAAAAAAGTTGGAACATTAAGCCTAGCCATGAAGGCTAGTTGCGCCTTGCGATGGTATATTCGTAAATCGGTGAAGCACATGTTTAATTAAAAACGCAACCGTTTTCACCATAAACGGAAATTACGGTTCAGAAAACAGCTTTCTTGCATTAACGGCCTCGGCTGTGTTTTAATGATGAATGAATGAATCAATCAGTCAGGACAAGGATTTTTATGTACGGGTATACATACATATGCATAGATAAATAACAGCTAAAAGTACTGCAAAAAAAAATACCGTGAAATGAAAGTGGCGCACTGTCTTTCTATCTGTCTATACGTATGTATAGGGGAAGTGTTAATTAAAAGGACGATGATGAACTGCAAAAATATAATAAAAGTCAAAGAAAAAGTGTAATGAAAAGATAAACCCAAAGTAAAAATAATGAAGTGGCGAATGCCTTTTTTAAACTTGGCAGATAGTTTAAACTTAATCGAAACCTGTGCACGATATGGTCAGACGCGCAAATCATTTGCACAAAATTTGTGTATCTATCGTTTGGCAAAATCAGATGTTTATTTTGACAAATTCCGGTTTGGTGGTTAGAATGTACGTCTGAACAAATCATATGACACTCAGATAAACTTTTTTGTAGCATAAATTAATAACTTAAATATATTTTTGAGTCTAAGCGTACATTATCTCCCTTTTTGTATTAATGTATTAATAATAAAAATGCGTTATTTTAAATGCTTTTCCCCATAGTGTTTTGTTCAAATACGAGGGACAGACTGTCACAAAAAGAGCTGTAACATCAAAATTAGTGTTTAAATTCTCAACACTGTCAAAACTCACATGCAAACGATTTAAATAGTTTGCGTAGTTAAAAATATGTGAAGTTATTTACAAGGGTCTACAACAACAATTTATATATTATAAATATTTTCGCATATTTGTAGCGTTTGGTTGAATATTTTAAATATGTGAGAACAATTTGTTTACAAGAGCCCGATTGAAAATGTGTACATGGCTGGTCACACACGCCAAATAATTTGACAGCCAATTCGCAAACATGGCAAAAGTTTTCATGCAAAACATTTTGTGGTCACACATGTGTCAAACGTATTTGGCGTTTTTTTTAGCCGGTTTTATACTACGTCTGACCGTAGCTTTTTTAATCTATTTAAACTGAGAAGCATGGCCTACTATTATAAATTTGTTTATCACTTCACTAACTATTTGTATTACCAAATTTTCGCGAATGAAGCGCATTTTTTGTGTCGCTGTAAGCTATTCGAATTCTATACCAGTGTACACAATTATATACGATACGTACGCACAGAAAAAAATTAAATTGTAACGATATAAAAATGTTTTTCAATATAAATATTATGTTTCAACTGCAATGAGTCTTAATACATATGTACATAGCTGAGGACGCAGCATCAATCCCATATCCATTCTGCTATCATATGTCGACAGTCGAACATATCATACGGTGTTGCCAATGTGTGGTTTCTCTTGCGCTGTTACTACTTATTATGTGCGTTATTAATTCTCATATCATTCTTTCAGCAATTTTCTGCAATATTCTGCACTTTTTGTATTGTATACAATTTTAAATTGCACAGGCAATATCGACGGCAGTCTGTAGCAGTTTACTATGCTTTCGTCAATAATGACATTTTGAAAATAATAATTAAATTGCATAATGAAGGCAAAGACATACGTTCGAACCGCAGACGATTGATATATTATAAACAATTACACATTTTATTCGCAACATTCATTATAGAGCGAAGTACGATATTTGCTTCGATTAAGTCGTAGTTTGAATTATTTCTATCATTATGAATTTCACCATATCGAGCTCAGAATTTGTGTGCTTTTTTCTATTTTGAAAAGCACTTCACAAACAGCTGATCACACGAAACTAACGAGTAAGACACTATATCAAATAGCAACGAGTAAGACAAAAAATGGAGAGAAAGAAGAAATCAACGAGTAAGACAAAACTACGAAAGAAATTAAAACAACGAACGAAACAGACAAAATGATGAAATTGTGTAAACTAAATGAAATTGTCTTAACAGTCAAGAAGAGATTAATAATACAAGGTGTGTCGCAAAAGAAACAGGACTAAACAACAAAAATTTAATATTTTGCAAAAGTGATTTTTTTTTTATTCAAAACAGTTTCCTTGTGCTTCGATACAGTGTTTTGCGGTCAAACAGCATTTCTAATCATTGTTTTAGGTCATTTTTTCGGAATGTCATTGAGAATGCCGGTGGACGCCTTTTGGATGACTTCAATGTCTTCATAGCGGTGTCCTTTCATCGGCAAATGAAGTTTTCAAAATAGATAAAAGTCACACGGAGCCAAATCAGGCGAGTACGGTGAATGGTTAATGGTTAAAATGTCATTTTTTTTTTGGTGAGAAAATCGGTGATAAGTGTCGACCGATGAGACGGCGCATTATCGTGCAACAGGCGCCAACTCCCTGGCTCACGGCATTATGGTCGAACACGACGAATACGCAACAGAAGACGCTTCATAACACCAAGATAATATACAGCACTAACCGTTTGGCAAGGTGGGACGAACTCTCGGTGCACAATGCCCTCGGAATTGTAGAAACAAATCGATATTGTTTACACTTTTGACTTCTCAAGATGACTTCTTTTCGGTTTTGGCTCGTCTGAATGCTTCCGTTCGGCACTTTGACGTTTGGTTTCGCGATCATATTGAAAACACCACATCTCATCACCAATCACAATCGAATACTTGAAGTTTTCGTCCTTTCTCGACTCTTTAATCAAGTCCTTAGAATGTTGGATTCGGAGCAATTTTTGGTCGTCAGTCAATTTGTGCGGAACAAACTGTCTCCGTCAAAATGCGATGAATCGAATCTTTGGGAATATTTAATTCCAATTCCATATAACGCAGTGAAGATTTCGGCTCATTTTTTGTATGAATTCATGCACTTTTTCAATGTTCTTTTCGAACACCACTGACTTTTGGCCGGCCCGACTTTTCATCGTCACAGAGGTCTTCACGACCTTCTTGAAAACGTTTAAACCACTCGTGAACAATGCTACGGGATAGACAATTGTCACCATAAACATGTTTCATCATTCGGAACTTTTCGGTGAATGTTTTACCAAGTTTAAAACAGAACTTAATATTTGCTCTTTGTTGGAGATACATTTTTCGACCGATGCCCAAAAGATACTGTCACTTTTAGTGCGATAGCTTAGCTTGTAGTGGTCCGATTGTCATATGATGTCAGTGAAGGATGTACCTTTCCAACGCCACCAGAAACAGCTATTTTGAAAATAAGCAAATTGAAAATAATGTTGACTGATAATATATGTTGTTATCAAATAAACTCCAATTTTTTGTTTTTAATGAACTTTGAAGTCTACTTTGATGTTGTTACAAACTTTGTGATAAAATCAATAAGCTTTTATTTTTCATTAAATACGATTTTCAATCAATTAAACATTATAAATTAATCAGCTGGCAAAAAAAAAAAACAAAAGAAGTATATTCCATAAATCAATTGTATCGTATCAGTATATTACATTAATTCATACGCATCCGCACAGTTGCCAATATTTACATTTAATATTGCGATAAAGCGAAAAATAATCTGTACATAATAATAATAATAATAATAATAATAATAATAATGAAAATTGCCATCAAGGACATACTATTATGATCACAATTGCAGCTCAGCATAACTCAATCACAATCAGGAACAAACGCCGTCGACTTCCGTTCGCAATCAATCTAAACAGTTGAACCTTAAATATTTGATGCACAGCCAAGTGTTAATTACATATCACTCGATGCTTTGCTTTGCCTAGCCTTGCTAATTTCAGATAGACACCTAGTCAATGTGATTAATCATGCAACTAGCGAAGGTGTTTCGCGTTTTGCATTCAATACATACAAACATACCTATATAAATAAAAATCTTATTTATTTTTCTTGATTTTTGCAGCAGCATCAGTTAACAGCGCCACAAAGGGCCCCTTTGGGGGTGCCTCGGATATACACGCTACCCAAGCACAAACAACTGTGAGTATAATATGTATCTTATGTACTACATACGATAAATTTACTTCCATCCATCGTATGTAGGTATATATATATATATATATATATATATATATATATATATATATATATATATATATATATATATATATATATATATATATATATACCATACCATATATATATTCCATACGTATCTATGTATATATATATATATATATATATATATATATATATATATATATATATATATATATATATATATATATATCTCTCTCTCTCTATATATATATATATATATATATATATATATACCATACCATATATATTCCATACGTATCTATGTATATAGGTATATATATATATATATATATATATATATATATATATATACCATACCATATATATATTCCATACGTATCTATGTATATATATATATATATATATATATATATATATATATATATATATATATATATATATATATATATATATATATATATATATATATATATATATATATATATATATATATATATATATATATATATATATATATATATATATATATATATATATATATATATATATATATATATATATCTGTCGTTTTGCACAAAAATTGCTGCGTATAGTATTTTTGGAGTGCTGCGTTCTGTTCTTCCCATAAAGACAACACATTTATCCCAGTTTTCGTTTGAATACTGCGTAAAATGAATGCTTAAAAATAGATACAGTCGTGCAGTTTGGCTACGTATTCCTTGCGCGAAATTGGAGCGTGCGAAGTTATTTTAAAGCATTTGCGAATTTATTTTTACTTCTTTCGTTAAGTAAATATTTGTTTGCCTTGTCTGCTATTGCAGACTTGGTAAGCGTTGCAGAGTTTAAAATTTGACGAAGCGCTAAAAATAAACGGATGCATTCTTTATGCTTTTGCACATTAATGTACACTGAAATAGAAACATGTAGCAAATTGAGTGGTTAAATTATATTTGTAAACATATGTTTACATACGAAGGTCCATTTTCACGACTTGCATATAACTTTATAGCTAATTTTTTTCACATTATATTCTAGTTTTCAATGCCACGACTGTTATTTAGCCTATAAACTTGTCATCTTGACTTTACAATTTCGATAACAAACCAAAGCAAAAACAAACATAGTTGAAATTTTTTATTCATGCATTGGCTCGTTTCTTTCTACTACGGCGGGCCTCACTCTTATCCAAAATTGGTCTTCTAATTTATACTTTTTATGCGTTTACATTTGTGCAAATGTATGAACTGTCCACCTGTATCAGCATGTAATACCTGACCGATGAACAAGAGTAACAATAACAGACAAACAAGTAACGATAACAGACAAAAAGTGACCGATAACAGACACTAAATCGATTTATACTGCTGTGCTAGGCGATATCGATTTATTACAATTGTAAAGCCGTGATTAATATTATTCCCCCAATAGCATATCTTGGAAATTCGTATTCTCTAATGAATTTCTAAGTCGTGACTTGGAATTTATTGGAATTTGTGGTTGTTGACTACAAAACGTATTTAAAATAAAATAACCCACATACCAATAGCATAGTTTCTCATATGGCTAATATTATGAAAAATATGCGATATTGGGTCTCACTTAGTGTCTGATAGTCACTTCATTGATTTCATATTTGTGTGGCGCTAAAAGTTATCGGTCAAGACTGCAAGTAGCAAGGCGCACCAACCGCTATATTCTAGTGATATCAGTTGTTGTTAATACCAAGTTTGCAAAGGTCTTTCAAGACTTGGTGATTCGTAAGCATGCTCGAACGCCCCCTCGGATGTTTACTTGTTGAGCCCAAAGTAGTATCTATCGCCCGATCTTTAGACTGACGTTGTTGTAGCTGGTTATCTCTGTTCCCAGGTAGAAAGAGTTTTCTTCTACACTAAAGTTGAAATTCTCAATCATCAAAGACCCAAGAGATGTGATTGTTTTTCAATCTCCGAGAATGCCTTACTAATTTGCCATTCGTTCGTGACGATGATGTCAATGTCGTCAAAATACGCGATTAGCACCTCTTCCTTATGGAAGATCGTGCCCTTCCGTTTTACGTTTTGGCAATGGCTTAGGATGTACTTCTCAGGAAGTTAAAAATCCATAGGATAAAGCATCACTATGCCGGAAACATCTCTTGGTAGGAAAGGGCTTGGAGCGGTTAATTCATACTCTGACGATGCTTTGTGTGTGTGTGTAAGTGTGTGTGTGTGATAGCGTCATCATGTAAAGACGCACGATCTTTACTGCAATACCAAGTTCAGACAGTGCGTTGAAGAACTTCGTTCTTATCAGAAGAACTTAAACAACTTAAATATTATTGTTGACATTATGGGTCCTCTCCAGAATTTGTCGTAGAGTGAAAATTTGGTCACTGGTCGATCTCTTTGGTCTAAAGCTACACTGATGCTGTCCTATTAGTGCATCCGCATATGTCTACAGACTTTTAAACAGTACGTGGGACAGAATTGTATGTCCAACTGAAAGGAGACTTATTCCACGATAGTTCGCGCAGACAACGGAGTTTTCTGTCTTGAAGATTGGATAAAGAACACTGAGATTCCAATCATATTTTGCATAATAGTTGGTGCATACTCCTTACCAACTTTTCACCACCTCATCGGAGCCTGCCACTCGTTTATTAATGAGATTTTTAATTACTGAGTCGACTTTTTTACATCACGGCGCTCTGCAAGAGCCATAATCAACAAGTGGTTCTAAAAATGCTTCTCTATTGGCGGCATTCTTCCTTTCATTGTCTCCAAGTAGGTTAGAGAACTAACTTCTCCATAGTCTGAGTAATTGCTAAGTATCTGTAACCAATATTCTCAAGCTCAAGCTCTTTCTTGCTACTTGTTCTTGCATCTCTCTCCTCCATCTCAATTCTCTCCATTTTTCATAATATCACTCGCTAAGAGCGTATTTTTCTGCAGTAGCTCCTCGTCATACCAAGTGTGTAGTAAAGCTCCGTAAAGCTCCACTGCCCACATACCCGTATATCTTCAAAAGTCGAAGATGATTCTCGGAACAGTTGGGAAAGTCTAGCTGCAGAAAGTCTAGATTGCAGCTCTCCGACATAAAGTTTTCGTTGAGTGTTGTGACATGCAGAGCCTAGTGCTTAACTGGGCTGCTAAAAATTAGTGGTTCGAGTCAATGTAGGAACCTCGTATGTTCCGAACTGCGGCGAAGTCTATTATCCTCTGTTCATTGCTGGACGTAGCAGATTGAAGGTTACATTTTTCTACAGTTGGGCCAAAGATTCCTTCGCAATTTTGGCGTAGAAACCGCCAATCAAGATTATGAAATCGTGACACAGATTTGTCGAAAACATCAATTAGCTGGATACTTGCACTTTTCCTTTAGAAGGTCCGGAAATTACAGGTGCACATTCGTAATTCATAGTGCTTAAATCGTTTGCGGGGATCATCATACAAGCGGTATTGTATCCGAAGCTTTCTCTGTATCTTTTTGGCGTTAGCGGGAACGAAACCCAAACCGCACTAAGCCTTAATAAAGCTGGTTCTCATCTCACAATTTGCTCAACCCGGAATGGATGTTCAGATGATACCCAGAGGATACTTAAATAACGAAAGTTTGTAAGCTGCTTGAGCCGTTTGCAAAATAATCATTTTTGGCCATTCTCAATTGAATGGCAACCAATGTCATTAAATGGCAATCCAATAATTTGCACTCTTGCAAACGACCCTATACCACTAATTATGTTTGATACGTTCAATTCAAGGAACTAAATTTTGACCAACTTCTACTGATCGAGTTGAGTTGAAGAGTCAACTCGATAACAAGACAATGTTGTGTTTAAAATCTAAAATCATAACGAATATTAAATGAAATTAGGTATGTAGTGGACTTTGTTGTTACTTATTTTTGTTTTTCGTTTTAGTATTTCAAATATAGAAGTTTTCAATGTCGCAGTTGTTAATTTTTACATTTGTTAGTGCCGCTTTTTCAAACGAACTAAGATATTTGTATCGTGGATCCTATTTTTTTTTGTATAAAGATATCAAACCGCAGACGTTTTAATGGATTTATTCATAGTAAATATAAATTTATTATTGACGCTCTGGTAATTCCTTATATACTATATATATATATATATATATATATATATATATATATATATATATATATCTAAGTAAATAAAATATATCTGTATTTATTTATGCATTACTTAATTCAGCCAGCTCAAAGAGTGTAATATTTTAAGCGCTGTAAAATCCCGCAGCTGTAGTTTTTCACTGTTTAATTCTATTAGAGTTGTACAGAGAAAATTTGTTTACTTTTTTCCAGAAATTTGCATGCCATATTTTATAAAAAACAATTAAAAATTGAACAGTTGTGTATTCACGACTACAAAATACTCTGCACCCTTCCTAAGGTAGACATATGCTCGAATTTGCTCCTGATTTATAATAGATAAGTTAAATCGCTACACGGGAAATACAACGTGGAGGTCACTTTCCGAAAAAAATTTGTTTATATTAGAAAAAAAAAAAGAAATTGGAAAATAGCTAAATATATACACGATGCATATTAAATCGAACTATCAAAAGGTGTAAAGAGAATGTTAATTTACCTTTTGTTCTAAAGGATCAGACGGGCGGGCGGCATTGAGAGCGGTGCAATTACGTTAACTTCGGCTGGACCGAAGCTCCAATACCATTCACACGAAATTTTGAATAGTATTGTAAAACATAAAAGTGGTGGTTTAAATAGGGGCTACCGCAAAAAGTGGATGGACACGCTCATTAGTAGATGTGTTACCATATACTGAAGCAATATAGTAGTTGTGTAAGATGCCGCCATATCGAATTTCAAGTTGATATTGACGTTTTTCATACAAAAGCATAAAAGTGAACTGTGGGTTTATATGGGACTACTTCAAAACGTAGGCGGGACACGCCTATTTGTATTTGAATATGAAGCGGTTGGCCACTAAAATCCACGAGTTCAAATTGCAAGCTAATATGGACTCAAGTAAAGAATTTATTTATAAACAATTTAAAATATCACGGTGGGTTTGTATGGGAACTACCCCAAATAGTGGGCAGGCTACACCCGTTAGTCTATGTATATTAAGCAGCTGACCATAAAGAGTTGATATTGAGTACAATAAAAACGTTTTTCTTACAAAAAGTCAAAAGTGGGCGTTGGGTTTGTATGGGGGCTACCCCAAAAAGTGGGCGTGGCGGGTCAATCGTGACACTCTATTAAACTGAAATAAAAAGAAGCGTATGTGCAAAATTTCAGCTGGATAGCATAAAAATTGGTCCCCAAAACATGCGCAACAACATACAGACGGACAGACGGACATGGCTAAATCGACTCACTCGTCGAGCTGATCAAGAATGTAATACAAACTTACAGGCAAACTGATAATACCATTTCATAGTATGTTTAAATGGTATAAAAAACGAGGCGATGGGCGTGGCATCGAACAAATTGGATATGGGAAATTTTAGTATGGTCAAGGAGAATCTACATCTTCAAGTTTGAAATCTCTAACTCTTATAGTTCGTGTGATCTGTTCTACCATATATGCAGACGGAAGGACGGACAGACGGACATAGCTAAATCGACTCAGTTGCCGATGCTGATTAAGAATGTATATACTGGGTGTTAATGAATTCTACCACACCTCTCCTACTGCCTGTTACACACAATTTACACAAACATAAGATACGCTCTTTTATGCTATGGTTGCAGGGTATAAAAACAATTTTTATTCACACATTTTTTGCGAAGCAGCCGATGCGTCGTATTCAATAAAGATCAACCTGCACATTGGCGTCTGTCAGCATTAATGGGCCTCAGGGTATACTGCGCTTGACAATTTATTGCATGTGAAAGATGTAAAAAAAAGCGCATTATTTTAATTGATTTTAAAATGCAAAGTCACGTATTCGATGTTGTGGGTTAATTGGCTTACAAGAATTTTCACAAATTTTCATAAAATTTCTCGAATTCAGTGCATGATTAAATTAAGTGTTTTACATGCTCAGAGTGAAATTAAAATTGTATGCTACAATATTTTAAAAAGTTTTCTGCGAAGCATTATGCTTCAATTGCTACACTTCGATTCGATAGTTTTTTCAATTTTTAGAATCAAATGCAAAACTATTTTTAAGACACAAACAAATGAATTTCATTGAATAAGCTGCAAACTTGTAAAATTTGTACAAACTTAGATTTACTATAAAATTTTGAACGAAATTGAAACAAAATTGAAAAGCCGGCAAATTATTTGGTTGTTTTATTGCTTTTTATTTTGTATCTGTATCTATAAGTTTATACAAATAGATGTGTATCTATAGTTGCTATAATAAGTACATTAAAATGTTTATAGCATTTAGTGACGTCAACTAGCGCTCATTTACGCAGTAAACACACTCACACACTCACTCACTCTCTTGCTCGCTTTCGCTCTTGTACACTGTATGTGTAAGCAGCCATAAAATATCTGAGCAGTATGTAGCTGAGTCTATGGCGCATGCGTTGTTTCCGTTGAAGTTTTGTAGCTATTGTAAAGGAATTAATTTTTCTTTGTAACAAATTTCAGCATTTCAGCATTGACAAATTGCATTGCATAGCAATTTTTCCATGACAATATACAACATATATGCGTAAACATTTGATATTTAAAAACATGTGAAATCTTATAGATACTTGTGTTCATATTGATGCATGTAGCGCTGCTGCTGCTGCTGCTTGTAGATAATTTTCCGCTCTATGTCTGCTTCAGTACGCGCCTGTATGCGTGTATGCGTGTGTGTGTGTGTGTGTGTGTGTGTGTTTGTGTGAGTTGTAACTAAAAGGGAAACTCGTGCCAAGCAGCAGCTGCTAGATATTTTTGCGTTCTGTCTTTGTGCGCGCGTTTCTTTTGTATCTTTTACTCTTGCAGACTGAGTAGGTATCTATAGATATACATACATATGTGCTGTATATAAAAATATATTTCTTCAAAAATCTACATGCGCAAGTTGTGGCTCATGTGTACGATAATTTTCATTTTAGTCAGTCTTTAAAATTTAACTTAAATTGTACGCCGCGTACGCGATCAAAAAAAAAAAAAAAAAATAACGAATACACATTTGATATAAGAAAAAAAATCGCTCGACATCAATTTGTAAAAGTTGAAAAATCATCTAATGAAAATATAAAAAATGTATAACTATAAAAAAATGCTATGCAAATTAAAAATTTATCATTTTTAGTAGAGAAAAATCAATTCCATATAAATATATTTTCTATGCAAAATAAAACGTAAAAAACTTGATTAAAAAATCAATTAAAAAGTTTATAAATAATATAAAAAATTATTTTTTGTTGTTGCATTTTAATGCAGATGCCGTTCAGTAAAATTTGTCTTTCATATTTCAACGAATTGTAAATAAATTTCAATATTGGCAATATTTTTTCCATTTTATATCAATAAAAATAAGTGAAAATAATCGTGAAAAGTTGAAAAATTGCATTTGATGTACAAACGCAGCTGTGTGGGTGAGTTTCGTGGCGCTTTTTGATACTACTCTTAAGTGACCCAAATTTTCATGCATTTGCTAAGCACTTACGCTTGTATCTGCGTTTTTTTTTTTTCGAAATATTTTCAAAATTTAATTTTTTGTTTGCTGCGTCAAGCGTTAAGCGCCAATCGAGACAATCGATCTTTCTATTTGCTTTACTCGCATGTCAATTTTTGAAATGTGTGTCAATAGCTGTCAGTTTTATGCGCAGATATATATGTATATCTTGTATCGCATATAGTTTAGATATTGCGAATTTTGCGTATATTAAAACAAAATTGTGATATGCATTTATATTCTGCGCATAATTGTTCCATTGTTCAGGGTCAATTACTCAAAGCCACAAAGACATTGACCGCTTACACTTGAGTCGCAGAAAAAGAAAGAAGATTGCTGGTAATGAAAGCAATAAAGAGAAACCGTGCAGTACGCAGCTCTTCCGTTTCCGCCGCTGCGGCAAATTGTCAGAGCAAAAGCAAAGGCACAGCCTTAGTATTTGTTTAATTATAAAATCAAGGTTAATAAACAACAAAAGAGCAGAACATATGTATGTACTACATATACATAAAAAATAGCCAAAACATTTTCGATTTTGTATAAACTAATTGCAAACAAGCTGTAGAAGACTCAACATGAACAACTGTTCGCATCAATCTTAGCCAAAAATTGAACAGTGAAAAATGTTTATAGCACATGAGCATAATAATAATAATAAAAACGCTAATCACAATATTGCTTAAATTAAACAAACTATTTAGTATTTTATTTAGTTCGCAGCGTTTCCTAAGAGATGGCATGACTAGTGCACTTCCAATATTCCACTTTCCCTAAAGTGTATTCCCTCGTGAACACGTAAATAACAACACTTTTTACTTCATTGCATAAGCGTTACTTTGTGCCGGATAAAGTCTTTCAGCGGGGAGTTCCATTTCATTACTTCAACATGAAGAAAAATGCTATCGAGAGCCATCGAATCTTAGTGAAAGTTTATGGTGAGCATTGTCTGGCTAAGTAAACATGTCGGAATCGGTTTACTCGGTTCAAAAGTAATGATTTGGAGCTGGAAGACAAGGACCTTGATAGATGCTCAAGTTTTAAGATAAATAGATGTAGTCATTGCTCGATGAAAATACATGTCAAACTCTTCAAGAATTAGCTGAATTATTGGGAGTTCATTAATCAAAAATTGGGTTATTCGTATGCTGCCAAAAATATGGGAAAAATAGTGCAGATAGAATACTTTGACTTATCTAGATGTAATCAGTTTTGCACAATAAAGCCTAAATTTTCGAAAAAAAAACGCTAAAAATTATTTCAAACACCCAATATTGTAGCAATTTTATCTGTTAATGCATAGTTTTATGAGCATTGCTAGTAATGCGAAATTTGAAGTTTCTATTTCTTAGGTTGATATGAAGTTGTAGTAAAACACCAGCGTTGCCGTGCAAAAAGAATAAGTGTGAAGAGTATTAAAGTTTAACTTAAACCGATTTTAAAGTTTTTTTCTTGTTTTATAAAACATGTATATCATTCGATCATCCTCAAAAAAATTAAGTTATTGGGCCGAATTTCGGTAAAGTGTCTTATTTTATTTAGATGCGAAGCCAGAAAACTTTGCCTATGGTCGATATAGTCGAGCTAGTTCGCCAATTTCCAAGTTTTGTTTATGAATATTTTTATAGTGTTATAATTCTTTACGTGAGCCTTCAGCAGTAAACAAAGAAAATCAGTAATATTCTAGTGAAGGAATATGTAAAAACAATTTGTGAATTATAAGTGTCATTAAGTTGTAAGTTTTTAGTTGAACGCATTCATAACAAACAAATATACAAGATGATACTGATATCATCGGTATTGGAAGAACATTTTGTCAGCTTTCTGCAAACTGTTGTGATCTTTAAAATCAAAAATGATTTCATTTTGGAAAACTTCTATTAAAAATAGTTCAAAATTATCAAAAATCTTAAAAATTTTATTCATTTCACCTCCATCGCACGCTAAAAATTTATTTAGAGTAATTTATTCACACCTCCTCAATGCAAGAAAGACAGAAAAAGAGTATTAAACAAACGTCACTTGTATGCATTTGATGATGTTGTTGTTTGCTGCTCTATTCGATGTGCCCTCTCCTTTCCTTTCTCTCATCATTATCGTTTTTGAAAATTTTTTTTTAAATTCCACTTTGTATATTTGTTTGTTATGAATGCGTTCAACTAAAAACTTACAACTTAATGACACTTATAATTCACAAATTGTTTTTACATATTCCTTCACTAGAATATTACTGATTTTCTTTGTTTACTGCTGAAGGCTCACGTAAAGAATTATAACACTATAAAAATATTCATAAACAAAACTTGGAAATTGGCGAACTAGCTCGACTATATCGACCATAGGCAAAGTTTTCTGGCTTCGCATCTAAATAAAATAAGACACTTTACCGAAATTCGGCCCAATAACTTAATTTTTTTGAGGATGATCGAATGATATACATGTTTTATAAAACAAGAAAAAACTTTAAAATCGGTTTAAGTTAAACTTTAATACTCTTCACACTTATTCTTTTTGCACGGCAACGCTGGTGTTTTACTACAATTTTCATATTTTTAAAGGGATGCTTAGATTTAAAAATTATTAAAGACTTTTTTATGTTCTTAACGAAGAATATGTAAAAACCATTTGCGAATCATAAGTGCTATTGAGTGTTAAGTGAATTATAGCTATACCTTTCATTTGTTGAATCGAGGTTTGTTCTTGTGTTTATGCTTCTAGTTAGAAAAAGTCAACATACCAAATTTCAAACCAAGACAGACAGACAGACAGACAGGCAGTCAAACAAATGCTTGCAAACATTCTGACTAATTTATATAATAATTAATCTGAATATAAAAAAATATGACTCTATACCTAATTTCGGCCCTATATCTTAATGTTAAACATTCACTTAAAACTTAATAGCACTTATAGTTCACAAATTGTTTTTACATATTCCTTCATTAGATTATTTTTGATCTGCCATTTGACAACGAATTTCTATGTTTAGTGCTCAAGACTCACGTAGAATTACGCTATAAAAATTTTAATTAAATAAAGACTTAGAAATTGGCAAACTAACTCAATCATCTCGACCGTTTTTCTGGCTTCGCATTTAAATAAAATATTTTAATATTTTGGAGGTGAAATGAATAAAATTTTTAAGATTTTTAATAATTTTGAACTATTTTTAATAGAAGTTTTCCAAAATGAAATCATTTTTTGTTTTAAAGATCACAACAGTTCGCAGAAAGCTGACAAAATGTTCTTCCAATACTAATGATATCAGTATACAGGGTTGCCACAGCAATCGTTTTCGCTTGAATTTCACTTTAAATCCAATTCACCATGCGAAAAAACTTCATTTGCTAGCGAGTTGCAAATCACCTGCATTACCTGATTACTGTGACATCCCTGATTTTTCAGATGAGAAAATAGAGTTTTTGAAAAATTTTTATATTTCTTAGCATATTGTCATAAAAAAATCGTCGCGTTAAAAATCGGATGATCGATTGTGATTTTACTCCTATGGTTTCATGGACACATTTTCGGTGGAATATGTTTATATACGTTTTCTTAAGTATATTATCCACATATACATATATACTTTATTGGTACTACACTGGCCGGTTCAATGTATTACAAAATGTTCAAATAACTGACAATACCCTCTACTTTATAGGTCGTATGCAGCAGTTCAATGAACAAATTATATATTGCAAATATTGTACAAGTATTTATTTCTATATACGTGCATGTAATTCAAATTCACTTTTCCGTGCTTCCGTGTACAATCAGAAAAGATGTTTTACATTTTAAATTTAAAAATGACACAGTTTTGCGTTCGAAAAAATTTATAAATACAATTTGCGTTTTTGTTTTTCGTACGACGTCTTCATTGGTTTGCGTTATCCGTGCGTTGCCTTCATCATTGCTGCATCACGTATACGTCGCATTTGCCAATTTCCTGCATGCGCGACTTTGTATCTCGCTAATTATGGTGCATTTCGGCATACGTTTGTAATCTATTCTGCATTTTATACAAAATGTTGCAGTTGTAGGCGTTCACATTTCTCAGATACAATTATATATAGTACATACATATATATATTCGCATATACACATGTATGGCAGGCGTACATTTTCGTCTTCTACTACGTGTATAATTAACTTAATGAATTGAGTTTATATCTGCATGCGTGCTTTTCATATGTCGTCTATCATTATGTTGTAGTAATAATTTGTAATGTACTTTTCCACATTTATACGAGCAGAATACAATAGTAAATAGTATTTGACTAAAATAATTCTACCGCAATAAATTTCATTGTGATATATTGTTCAATGAACTGTGTAACACGCTTAAATTGGAAATCAGAATGTTTTAAATTATGCGAATTTTTATGCACACCAAAGAGGGATATGTGAAATTATGCATGACAAAGTAAGCCGATGTATTATTATCTTATTGCATTTATTTATACATTGGCCAAACAAACGGACTGTCAGATTTATAGTGAATTTTATACATCCACCGCATGGCCAACTAATTGCTCTATTACTATTCAGAATATCACAAATAGGATTAAAATATATGGTAGAAAATTTCATTTTTGGTTTGCTCGTACCAACAACGGAAAGATTGAATGTGTGACGGCGTTCTGGAGTTTTGTGAAAACGCACATATTTACTTACATTTTATGGGCTATTGATAACTTTGGCCCTTTAAATCCCCGGGCCCGGATGGTATTTTCCCAGCTTAACTACAATACACAAAGAGTATATTTTACCTTGGCTCAACCTTAATCATATTCCATCAAATTGGAAGGAAGTCAAAGTAGTTTTTATACCAAAGGCAGGTAAAGCCTCTCACGCCGTACCCAAGGACTTCAGGCCAATGAGTCTAGCGTCTTTTCTACTAAAAACTTTAGAGAGGCTCTTGAGCGCTCATATAAGAAGCACAGTCAGTCACTCGCTTCTTTTCAATGCTCAGTATGCGTATAGTAAAGGCAAATCAACAGAAACAGCCTTGCACTTCCTGGTACATAATATCGAGAAGTCGATAGAGCAAAAGGAATTTGCTTTAGCTGCATTCTTAGACATAGAGAGTGCTTTTAATAACGTTCTCCCAGGCTATCATCAAGGCTCTGACAGATGTTGGGGTCGATGTGTCTCTGGTTGTTCTTATTCACAAAATGCTAACCAGCAGAGTTGTGAATTCGCAACTAGGAGGAACATTGGTCAGAACATTTGTCAGTAGAGGAACCCCACAAGGGGGTGTACTCTAACCACTTCTGTGGGTGATAATGGTAAACTAGCTGCTAAAACTCATGGAGGAGGTAATAGCGTACGCAGATGATGTAGTGGTGTTAATTAGAGGAAAATTTCCACAAACACTATGTAACCTAATGGCTGCGGCCTAGGTGTGAACCCTACAAAAACAGAACTAGTGCTCTTTTCAAGCAAATACAGGACTCCTAAATTGACTCTACCCAAACTCAACAATACTAGTCTTACTATCAGCGAATATGCAAAATACCTGGGAGTGATCCTGGACAAAAAGCTCAATTGTGTTTATCTTCTCAACATGTGTTTATCTTCTCGGACAGTCAGGCTGCCCTGAAAGCGCTGAACTCTTTCAGCTCCAACACTAAAACCACAACAGAGTGCCGGAAATAATCTTAACGAGATTGCAGAGCACTATGTTATACATCTCATCTGGGTGCCTGGTCACAAAAACATAGAAGGAAACGATGAAGCGGATAAATTAGCAAGAGAGGGTACCACTGCTGATATCCTCCCGGGGAAGGCCACAGTAGGTATACCCATGGCTACATGTAAACTACAGATCTCAACAGAGATGATCGGTATAGCAACTAATAGATGGTGCAACCTTGGCACATGTAGAATCTCTAGACTCACCTGGCCAAAATATAATCTTAAAAGAACAATAACACTTCTTCAGTACAAGAGAGATAAGTTAGCTGTTATTGTGGGAGCCCTCACAGGCAACTGTACAATAGGAAGACATGCCACAAGGCTAGGTTTAAACTCCTGGGACTTCTGTAGAAGCTGCGGAAACTCCGAAGAGGAGGAGCGTCATTGTCCGGCCCACAGTAGGAAGAGACTGACGTTATTTGGGCGAACCTTCCTGGACAACTTAATTGAGATATCAGAAAAAGAGATTAAACACATCTCGACGTTCTTGACACTGACAAAGTGGTTACCTGAGTACCTGCGGATGAAATAGGAACAAATATGGTATCACAAGGGGCCTATGCTGGCCTAAGTGACAATGTGGGGTTGAACCATGTTGGGCCATCCTTACCTAACCTAACCTAACCTAACTTACATGTTCATGGTGATTATATTTTAAAGAGATATAAAACTTTATTAATGCAATGAGTCATATATCGATGCAAAAATCTTTCAATTCGTATGGCATTCAATTTCCGAGCTTTTGGATCATTCTTATGGCTTTGATGAGTTAGCTGACTATTGAAAAGTCAACTCCTAATGATTCAGCTTATTCTTGTAGCGTTTGAGCGGAATCTTCATCGAGCAATGACTTAAATTCTTCATCTTCGAACTTCGTTCCTTCCGTTCCTTGTCTTCCAGCTCAAACTCACCACTTTTAAGCTGAGCAAACCAATTCCGACATGGTTGCTCAATGGCTACGATGGCCTTCGGCAGCAAATTTCTTTATGTTTATGTGGTGATTTTGAGCTGGAATACAAGGAATGACCTGGGCAGTCGAAAAACTTCGAAGATGAAGATTTGTTATTCGTGATGAAAAGTGGAACCGCTATGACAATCCCAAATACAAAAGGTCACGGGTTAAGCTCGGCCAACCATCAACATCAACGGCGAAGACAAATATTCATGGATCCAAGCTAATGCTCTAAATTTTCAATGTTTTATAAAATGTCTGGCTTAGCTCGTGCTATGATAAAACTTAATAAACAAATCTAGAAACAATTGGGCATGGATTCCTTAAATGAGTGCATACAACAAGTAACTGTTTCTTAGCTTGTTTGAAGTGTATTAAAGCTTCGATTCTAGCCAAGTAACAAATTTGTTTGGTAAGAGATTATTTTTGCTCTGCTATTGTCAAATTCTCAGTCGAATTTAATCATTAAAATAAGAAGATTTGTGGCTCAAATATTTCATGTTGCCAATACTTAAGCGCACTGTGCTTGACATTTACTTTGCATCTACTTTGTATGTTGCTGTATGAGGGATCATTGGCATTGTGGCATTTGCGGTGAACATTAAATGAAGCGTATCCCGAAAAGCGGATAATGTACGGAGAGAGAGAGAGAGAGTCCCATTTTCTGAATAAGCGAATGGTCAATTTATTGCGAGCGTTCTAACAAGCAAGTCTTGTATGCGTTCGTTCGTTCATTCATTCATTCAAATATTAGTAGATGAAATCCGATTTGCAGCTTATTGATGCGATACAGCAGTTTAATATAGCAGCAACATATATTTTTGACATTATGTGTACATATAGTAGCAGAACATTTTCTGCATTTGTCGCTGCCAAATTTATTTATGCTCAATTTGCTGGCATAGAATTTATAACGATATGAATATCAAATTGACATCTATCTTTACGTATCATACTCGTATAGAAATCTGTAGCGCACAATGAAATAATTTGATTGTATATTAGAAATTGTTTTTGTGCCTAATGAGCTTGATTTGAATAATGAGAATAATGCAAGAAAAGCTAAACAAATAGAAGCGAGACGTAAAGTGTATCGCTTTTAAATTGATGAAAAATAAATTTATTTTTATTTAATT
This sequence comes from Leucophenga montana, assembly GCA_035044765.1. Classification (NCBI taxonomy): domain Eukaryota; kingdom Metazoa; phylum Arthropoda; class Insecta; order Diptera; family Drosophilidae; genus Leucophenga; species Leucophenga montana. Next base: position 456,755 of record JAWNNQ010001520.1, read on the forward strand.
TTTCTTGTGTTCTGTCTTCTTTTCTTTTCTTTTCTTTTCTTTTCTTTTCTTTAGAGTAAATCATGGAGCAATTTGAACAGCTTTTGACTTGTTGCGTTTGTCTCGATCGCTATCGCATACCGAAGCTGTTGCCATGTCAGCACTCGTTCTGTATGGAACCCTGCATGGAAGGACTCGTTGACTATGTGCGACGACAGGTATGTAGTAAATTTGTAGTTACATTTTTAAAACTAATAATGCAATATTATAAATCAGATAAATAATACTTATAAATAATTTAATTGATTTTGCACAAAAAAGAAAAAAAAAATAAAAAGAAAAAGAAAAGTTGCAATAAACCATGCGCAAAAATTTTCCAGGCACGAATTGTGCCCAAAATCATAAAATTGAATACAAGGCAAAAAAGTTAATAGAAGCAACAGCTTAAAAGCCTTAAGCAGTTTATTTTCAATGATGATGCTGTTCATGTAGAAGATTTAACTACGTCACAGTCGCGAAACAAAAATATGTATTGAATGAATTTTACGTACGTTCTGAAATCTCAAGAACGGAAGATATAAGTAAAAATAAGCACAAATAAACTAAATTGGAAAAACAAAATAAGAAATGCGTGGGGGGAAATACACTTAATTAGATAACATCGAAGTTTTAATGCGCTGCAGATGTATTTAGAAAAAAAAAGAAAAAGAAAAAAAAAGCAGTGTACATTAGCAGCTTTACTATTAATCAAAAGAAATAGTCGACTTTTATTAGTATTAGTTATTATAGTATTATTATATTAGTTTCGACTCTAAATGCATTTCGTACCAAATAAACAATTTAGAGGTGCTACTAAAAAGTCTGGGATTTTTATGTAAACTTTGATGCCCTAGTCGTGTTTACCATTGTGAATATCGAACAAATTATGTAAATACCAATTTTTTTTGTAAGTTTAGACAACTTTCTTGAAAGCTATTTTTCACATATTTTTTTGACAATTAAATTAAATCAAAATAAAATAAATGGTAAAAATTAGTACATTTTCCGCTTCTAAATTTTAGTAGCAGCTTCTCTCTTTACTAAATTTAATAATTTTTCGAACAAGTCAATAGTTTATTTATTTATTAGATCGAAAACCCACTTGGTGCCGAATTTTTGAGATAAAGTTGACTTTATTAGTAAACTTAGCAACCTAAGCAAATACTTTAGTAAAAAGGAAGTTCCAAAATTTTTTTATCATTTTAAAATGCCAAAAAAAACTCAAGATCTCAACTTTCTAGAAATAGCTCCCAAGCGAGGGCATCAAAAATACATAGTAATCATATGGAAGGAGGGATAAGGGCAGGGGGAATGACAGCAACGCGCTGGGTACCACTTGAGATAGAGGGATGAAATGTTGTATACATGTGAATAGGATCGAAGGGGGCAGGGAAAAGGGTTGGTAAAGTTACGAGAGTTAGGGGAAGGGGCAGAGGAATGGGGGCAATGTAAGGGGTGGTTGTAGAAGGGGTGGAAGGAACAGGAGAAGAGGGGTAGGAGAATTGGTGGTAGTGTAAAGGAGCATGGGGAAGGTGGGGCAGTGGGAAAGTGGGAAAGTGGGGTAGGGGTAAGGAGTGGCAGGTGAAAGGAGAGGCAAGGAGAAGGGCAGCAACGCGCCTGGTACCAGCTCGTATAATAATAAAATAGAAGAGCTTTACCAATAGATTCTACGCACCTGCGAAGATAATTTTTGGTTCGGTTCATTACTGCTGAGGAGTTAAAGAAGAGTTTCCTATATATTTCTTCATTCTGGGTGAATAGACTATTGATGTAAATTTAGTACATAGTATATAACTATACGTTCATAAATATTATTATTATTGTTACTATTTCTTATCGAATTTATCTTAGTTTATGGTTCGACTTACAGTTCGGTTTAAAAAGCGGTTTATATCCCTGCTCTTTGAAGCCAATGGCTAGACCTTTGTTCTATATAATGAAGTCTTAGCACTTCTTCGTCTCTCTCGCACACATCAGTAAAGCCTCAGTAAACTTTTGACTTTTATTAAATGTTCCTGATAGGTGTGAAAGAGACAAAAAAATTCTTAATTGGTCACACAAATTTAACGAAGGCCCGCTTTTCGCTGTTAGAGTCTTTGGTTATATATAAGTTTTAGATTATTATAATAAATTTGGAGCGTTGCAGCTATGAAAAGGAAGTTATGATTACACTAGCAGAATTGGCAACATAAATTATGATACTATCGTGAAGAGAGACCATATGATACTTCCCGCATTGCATATCAAATTGGTACTGATAAAAATCTTTGTCAAGAAACTTCATAAAAAGCGTAATGCGTTTGCTCATTCACACAAAAACATGTAATAGTTTTTTGATCTTCCACGTAAAACATTTCAAATTGAAAAAATTTTTGAGATTTCTATTATTCCTAAAACAATAAATGTAACGATAACGATTTTCAACTTATAAAATCGCTAGCAATTGAACTACTAAGTCGATCTCAAAACTGTTTAAAGAAAAGTTGTAGAAGGTGCAATTATTTTCAATTTGAGTACTTGTTTGGTCAAGTTGGTCGGTTAAAACTCAAGATATACTCAAAAATTTAGGTACAAAATTAGATTGATAATTGCAAAAAAAAAAAAATTGAAAATTCATAACGCGAAAATGCTTCCATGAAAAAACTTTAAAACATAATTTTTGTATTTAGTGAACCAAAATGCAAAGGAAAATAATTGTGAGATATAGTAGGTACATAAATTTTTGAATTTGTAGACTGTTTTTACTAATGAATAACTTTATTCCTATTATTCTTATTAAAAACTTAAAAAACTTAAAATGTACTTCAATATCAATATCTATTTAACTAAATTATATTTTTAAACCATTTATAAAACGTTAGTATTTATTTTGTAGCAATTGAAGCGTATCTGAGCTTCTGTTCAGCCGCAGATTTTCAAGGTTTTGCTTGTTTATTTCTTTTACTTTTTTTTTTTGGCGCTGTGAATTTCGCGACGGAAAATATTATAAGTCTTTACAAACATGTGTATGTGTGTGTATATATATAGCTGTGTGTATTGTCTACATTTTGGCTGGCTGCCAGTGACAGGCGACAAAACGCGCTCTCTTGCGTATGTATTCGCTTGTCGTTTCAGAAATGAACTGCTGGAAATACATTTTCCGAAATGCAACACTAACAGAACGTCATATTATTACAAAAATGTTGGTTTATTTTGTTTTTTTTTTCTTAGAATTATATTAACACAAACGTCAAGTAACAAAGAAAAGTTTGGAAGGCAAACGTTGTTAAAGCCATTCGCCAGACGCTTGACGTAGATGAAGTACATTTGAGAACGCACTCAAGATGCCGCTGCATATTTCTGATTAACTAATGCAGCGGTTTTTAAAGTTGCGCACAAATTACTAAATTACAAGTAACTACGAGTATATCTATCTATTATACTAGATACAAATTTAAATATTTGTACTTAGGATATTCGTTAAAGACTTTTAATTCGTATTCACGTCTTCACTTTCTTTCAGGTTAAATGCCCCGAATGTCGTGCTGAGCATCGTATACCCTACAATGGATTTCAAGCATTTCCCACCAATGTCACGCTGCAACGTTTTCTCGAGCTGCATATTGAAATCACAGGCGAACTGCCGGATCCAACTTCAGGTGAGTGTGTGGAATTACTTCATTTGAAAATATTAAATATCATAAATAGAAACTCGCTGGAATGTAACAATTGAATTGAAACAGATTTTTGCGTAAAAAAGCATTAAAAATGCAACAAATGAAACTTCATACTTAATGAAAAATAGTTTTTGCAAACAAAATTTCCCTGCACATTTTTGCTTTGTGCAGCATTTGAAATTTTAATTAAAATGTTTGGCAAATAATAATGAAATATGTCAAAACTATTTGCAAATTGCTTGTTATCTGTTCCATTGAAATACAAAAATGTAATATAATAAAATAAAATAGAATAAATTAAAAAAAAACATTACATTCTTTGGTAGCAGAGCATGAAAACTGATTTGAAAGGATGAGTTGTAGTTCGAAGCGGCGCTGGTGGCTCATCCAGTGGTGGCAACTTGACTTTGCCATTCGAGCAACATCTTCCAGGCGATTCCTTGTAAATTTCAGAGCACGACAATATGGACACAATTTATCCATTTGGGTGCGTACTGTAGTCGGAGTCTTTATCGTAATTAAATGCTTCCAATATCAAATCGGACCTCAATCTTGAAGTAGATGCTGTGGTTCGTAGAACTTGTAATCGTGCATCTCGGTGTTGAGTTGTCTTAGCTGCTCTTGAAGTAAATTCTCTGGTTCGTAATCCTTCCAAGCGTGCATCACGCTATTGAGTTGTTTCATTTGATCTTGAAGTAGATGCTCTGGTTCGTAGGCCTTCCAAGCATGCATCTCGCTGTTGAGTTGTCTTAGCTGCTCTTGCAGTAGATTCTCTGTTTCGTAGCTCTTCCAACCGTGCATCCCGTTGTCCAGTTGTCTCAGCTGCTCTTGAAGTACGTCTCGCGTCTTGCTCTTTAGATGTTTCAGCTGCTCTCTATTCACGATTTCTCAAACGATTTTCATTTAGATGAATTTCACCGGGTGTTTCTGTTTTGATTCTTTGGTTGTTCTTCCAATGGACATTTTCTTGGGTGGCATTTTGATCAATTTACACTGTTTTTTATTAATTCAAACATAATTACTAACTACATAATTACACTAACTAGTCGTATCTGAATCATATCAAAGCACATTAATAAAATTAATAAAATTGCAGTGAATTTTGTCTCGTAGATTTCTTAGTTAATTTGTAGTTTATTTTATTAAAAAAAGAAAAAAAACGGTCTGAATCACACTGTAATCACACTGTAAAACAGCATCAATATCTGTCGGAAAATCAGTTGTATGAGTACCCATAAATTCCTATGATAAACCGAAATCTAAAAATTTTGTAGCTTACACATTTTTAGTTCGTTGTGGCTCGATATTTCAAACGAATTTGATATGTGTTCTATTCTGGTTATATGAAATATTCAACTAAAATCTATTTCGTTTAAAACGCATTTTGGCAACTCACGTAATTGGCTTTCAGGCATGTATTGATTCTAGTAAAAAAGGGTGACTCAGAAATTTAGAACAAAAAAGAAAGTCTGAGAAAAAGAATCTACTGTTTCAGTGATTCATAAATTTCACTAAATTAAATATTCTATAGTCAAAACAGTTCGTTGAATGTTATGCATGAATTTCATGATATGAAACAGTTTTATGCGACTTAGATTAGTGCGAGAGAGAGAGAGAGATACAGGGTGTTTCTTTTTGTAGTAGTCGCTGCTAATTTCGAATAAAATGACAATCACTTGGTACATCGACAATTGTCAACGCGCATTGATACGTCAAACCAGTATACTTTTTATCATGGATCATTACATCCCAAAAGAAAATTTTGCACTAAGAACTATTTTCAAAATTAGTGCCAACAGCAAAGACAAATAATGGTGGCTCAATGCAATGAAGGCGTCAGTTGAGCCTATAGTTAAGGCCCTTTTGCGTCGAAGCAATGATTCTTTTGATTCTATAAGATTCCTCAGTAGTTTCTCATGCTGATTATTTAATATGAATCACATTTTTCGCTGTGGCGAAGTGTTAAAAGTTACTGTTTGGTGCGCTGTATGGTCAAAAAGATTCCCATCCCGTACTTTTCCGAAAACGACTATTGCGGTCAATTAAGCATTGAAACGCAAGTTTTAGGCAACTGAGCTCGCTGAAAGTGACACGATGAATTAATGGTTTCACCAGAATGACGAAACATGCCATACTGCTTGCGCAACAAACGATTTATTGAAGCGGATGTTCGGTAATCGAATGATTTCGAAAAGTGTATCTAATATTGTGTTTGCTAGAATTGGTTTATCAAACTGACAATGGATAGGCCACACCCTGTTCACGAATAATGACTGTCAAGTAAAAAATGAACATATAGTAGAAACGTCTGCACTAAGAAACGCAAATGGCAATGTTTGGGGAATGTAATGTCCAGCATCAATGACAATGAAAAAAGATATGTAGAATAGATATGAATGCCTTGTATTCCATACGGAATTATGGTCTTTGATTTTTATTTAATGCTTTGGAAACTTCATAACATTTTAACTATTCGAACTAGACCCAATCCCACACACTGTAACAATCAACAAACTGAAGTGCATAAAAAAATCAATACAAATTAAATTGCCTTTGAAAGATATTATAAAACAATGAATTCAATCTACAATGGAAACAATTAAAACTATTTAAATTGATTTTCACATTTGAATAAGTTTTTGACTATGCAAGGCAACTCTCTCTATGCTGATTTTTTTTTCTTCAGTTTTGTGCAATAATTTGATTTCACTTTGTAGAGAAAGTTCATTTAATTTTTCTTGTTGTTAACTCAAGCAGTTTTCTGATGAAGTTTCTGAATTTCAGACAACAACGAAACAGTCGCTGTCAATGCTTAGCTCTCTATTTAGTAGCTAAATAATGCAAATTCAAAGCATTTACTCTCAAGATGACAATATTTTGTCTACCATATTAAATGTGTGTGTGTGCATGACATTATCAAATAAAAAGAAAATAGTCTAAACAACGGCACACATGCATCTAATGGCAACTTTGGCATGACAAGCATATTATTTGCAAATCTACTTATACACATGATTACACAAAACAAAAAATGTATAAATAAAATTTATACTTGCCTTGCCACTTGGTAGCGAAACAAACGAAAACTGCAGCGCAATATATTGGCAGCATGATGAAAAGCAGTAAATGTATCTAGATACATTTTTCTAGCTTATTGATACAATGCAACAACTTTGCAGCAACGGCATCTTGCTACTTATATCGCAATACAAAAGCAACAATTGAATTTGGTAGACTCTGGCATAGAATTGTAGTTGGTTTTGCTTTCACTCGACTGCATATACTGACAATAAAAATGCAAAAATCGAATTCTGTGTGTGCAACATTTGGAAGGAACGTATGCAAGACAGCTCAGCGCTGCACGGCTTTTGTGGTAGACAATTCAAAATTGAGTAGCAAGTTTATGCACAAGTTTAAAGGTGGCGTAGACAGATTGCTTTACGCTTGAGATCGTATATATTTGCACATAGCACATACGACTACAAACTAAGTAGATACATTAGCATATTGGCTCCATGAGCGTTGCTATAGTGACTGGCAATGTATTCCATTGTACGTAATATACATAAGTATTTGCTCGAATCAGTTGCAAATGCTGCCTGAAATAACACTCGATAGTTGCAACACAAAAAAAAAAAAAAAAAAAAACAAAAAACAGCTATTGAAATCACATTTGAGACATCAATGTGCAGAATTGGATGTTATACGATTTTGAGTAAGAAAATTGGTTGCATAATTTTTGGCGGAGCATCTTTGTGTTGCAAGTAGAGATGGGCGCGTGCCTGAGATCTTAGACACGGTCCAACACTAACATAAAGTTGGTATTCACAAACATTTTGGCAATGGCACGACCCAACACGTGCAGTGTGATTACGAACAAATACGCTCTAACATGAAAGTATACAAAAATAATTTATATATCCCGTAAACAATGGGTAAAAGGGTATACTATGTTTATATGCGACAGCAAAAGGAGACGTAACGTATTTATTCTTGATCACCACTAAAATTAATGGGTGGGCCACATAAATCTTAAGTATCTCGCAAACCCTTTAATTTTCTTAAATTCGTTTTTCATATCGGCTTATGATAGCCCGGATGCGAAAGCCAGTCCAAACGAATTCATGGCGTGAAACGGTACACGCCACTACAACGCGCTTTTATTCTACACACACAACTTTACATTCAAAATATCTTCTCAATTGTAGAAACTGGCATGTAGCCTATTACAACCAAAATTGTCCAATTTATGTCATTGCAAAACGTCAAGAAATTCACGAGGAACCGTTTCATGCTCTTCACGTGTTCCGAAATTCACATCGAACCGTTCTTCTTTAAAGACGTTGAACACCTTGAATAGAGATCATTATCGGGCCATGATAATGAATTATGTATGCCATTGCTGCCCGATAATGGCATGATTCCAACAGCTAACATAGTCCGAGGCATGATCGCCTTATTGCGGGCTTTATTCACGGTAGTCTAATTTCGAAAAATTGGTTATTTTCAAATCAAAAGTTTATGTGAATATTCAACAGTAAATGAACACTAATAACCTGAGTCACTTGGAAAATATCGAAAAACGAGCACATTGCGCCCTTCGACTTAGCAGCGACTATTTAGGCAAGTGCAAAACGTTCACACTCTTTTTAACCCCTTAAACACAATATATTCGCTATTTTTTTTTTTTTTTGGACATGTTGTGAAGAGAAGTATTGACGAATGTTATTTTTTATTCTAAAGTTTTGCGTCTAACGTAGATAAAAAGCAGGTAACGCCCTCGGCCAATCACAAAGAACTGAGCTTTTTCTTCTCTCAATTAGTGAAAAAATTACAACAAAAAAGTCGATATGACGCCTTACAAATAAGCAACAGACGGACTTGCCAACATGTTGGCGAGCATCTGTTGAGGCCGTGGCTTCATAGAGTTAGACAAATTTTAGGAATGAATATTTCTACGAGCCTGTTGTCGCAACATATAGAACGCAGTATGTTATTCATTCTTGACGCTCTCAGCTTTATCAAATGGCACTGGACTGTATTGTCGTTATAATGATTGAATTTAAAGCATAGGGCAAAGACTAATTATATTTAAAAGTGATTAGGTCAAATTTCCAAAGTTCAAATTAATAGAAAAATCATTTCACACCAAATAGCTTGTGTGTGTGTGTTTTTTTTTAAATTATTACCAAAAAACATTCAGATTGTTTCGCTCGTTATACATATATGCTCTACATACTTATATAAGGCTGAGCAATATTTCGATAATTTATAGCATTTAATTTTGAAATTTTTTCGTCTTTTACGTGATTTTTCGTGTCATGGTACTCTTGACCTGCACGCACGATATAGTACGCAGGATGCTTTATTTACTCTGCACAGCACACGCACAAAATTCAACTTTAATTGACGAACACATCGTGCACACGCATTGCATTACGTGTCACGACAAAAAGCACGCCCACCTCTAGTTGCAAGTATTGAAGTTCGTTTAAATCAAGTCTTGTTATAAAAATAACATTTTGGTTAAGGTTAGTTTAGTTTAGATATCTGCTACAGTAATTTGATGATTCGAGCTTAGTTCCGATTTTATATTCACACAAAACGTTACACAAATTAACAACATATTCGCTTCTTAAACCGGTCTAAGGGAATATAAGTTTTATGACTACGTACTTGTGTTCAGCGTCAAAAAGTTTATAAGAATGTGGCTTAAGAATATTGCGATATTATTATTATTATTATTATTATTATTATTATTATTATTAAATAAGCCGTATTCACTGTGTTCAACATTAGGATATATTGTGCCATACGTGAATCGTACAGTTTTAAGCTCTTGATAATGTTGAGTTTCCATATTTAGCATGGAGACAATTTTCAGACTACGCCAATTTTGATGACAGACAGGCTAATACTCGTAGTAAGTACTACAAGTTTCTATTCTCGCATTGATAATATTCTATCTAGTATACTTAAAATGTGCACAGATTCGTTGTGACGTCCCTAACTACATTACTACTAGTTTTTTGTTCGCCGCTTAGCGTCGAGTCCCAGTTGTTGCATTTTTTATTATATTAAGGTATGCAAAATTTATCTGGTATTATTGGAAAAAGCGATATATAAGTATTGCAAAAATTGAACATTTCCTTTTCAACTCATTATAAGGCGCATTCAGCAGAAACTTTTGCTGACTGATTACTAATTTACGCAGATTATTTTCAAAGTCCGATCAATGTTTGTTGGATTTTCTTCACCGAATTTCCGTTTGCTTTGCATAATTTTACTTTAAACATTCGTTATAGAAAGAATTGTAATCAGTAATCACTAATCAGTGAGCAATTAGTTCTGCATTTCAGTTATTTTAATGATGGCAAAGTAATTCTTATATGTATATGTATATGTATATATTTATTTTTTTTCGTTTTCTTTTTGTATGCAGGCCAAATTATGGAACGTTGTGGCGTATGCTCGGAGAAGGCGTATCTCTCGAATTGTGCGCACTGTGAGAAGAAAATCTGCGATGACTGCAAGAGTGCACACATGGATATACTGCGACGGGAAATAACGCGTTTCAACTCGCAGGTAACTATTGTTGTTTAATATGCAACAGAGTAATGCAACAAAGAATAATTCACTGTTTATGACTTTATAGATACGTCGCAGTTTGCATCGTCTGCAGGACTCGCTTGCAATTATTGAGAAGAATACGCTTAGTTTGCAGACAAATTGCATCAGTGTGACTGAGGAAATCGATGAGATCTACAGACGCATAACGAAAGCAATCAAGGATCGTTCCGATCAGCTTAAGGGCGAAATCGATCGTTATCTGGTTGTTGAGCTACGCAATCTTACAACACTCAAGGAGAATCTCGATCTTGAGATTACCAATATAACAAGCAACTGCGATGTTGTCGACAAGTATATGAACGATACTGTCGAATGGGATGACTGTGAGCTAATGGATACGAAGGAGATCTTTTTGAAGACGGTCGAATTTTTGCGTCACTTTGAGTACGAGAACTCCGATTACAGTCGCCGTGTGCGTTTCTTGGTCTCCATTGATCCCAATCAGTTGGTCATGAATTTGACGACATTTGGCGATCTAAATATAACGCCACACTCAGCGCCCGGTGGCTCGATGAGCAGTTCGCATTTGGCACCACCCACCGGACTACAACCGGGTCTGATGCGCTCGAAGAGCGATCATCGCTTGGCAACACAGTTCCGGCAGCAAGAAGAACGTGGTGGCTATAATGATGAGCCCGTACTTGGCGGACGTAAATTTGGTGAACGTCCGGTACGCACAAACAACAACAACAACAATGAACGCTATGCGGATCGATATGGACGCGGCGGCGGTGGTGGAGGCGGAGATTATGGTGATTATGGCGACAACGATTACGAGAACGAACAGTCAACGCGCTCCGGCAAGTCACGTTTCCGTTCGCGTTTTGTGCGCTCGCATCAGAACGAAGACTCCGACAACGAACAGCAACAATTACAGCGCCAGGAAATGGAAAAGCGTAAGGATCGCGTGCTCGACAGCGAGGATGTTTCACGTGGTCAATTGAGCGGCATTATACGCTTAAGTGATTGCGCACGTGTGGTGCAACGGCTTGCAGATATTGGCAAAGAGAAAAAGGTCAAGCAGTCCGATGCACAGGTAGCTGCACAGGCGGCAGTTCAGGCAGCAATTCAGGCACAGAAGGCTGCTATGCAGCGTCAAAAGCAAGGACAGGGACAACAACAGCCAGCTGCAGCACAGCGTCAAGTATCAGAGGATGATGAGATTGCGCGATTGAAGCGGCAGGGCAAGAGTGTGCCCGCTGGTTCAACAACGGCTACATCATCTGCAGCAGCGGCAGCTAACAGCCAACAGCAACAACAGGCTGCTGAGCAATCTGAGCGTCCAACGACGGAGCGTGTGGCAGCGCTGAAGCGTGGCGGTACTGCTGGACAGGCGGCGAACAGTGAGGAGAGCGACAGCTCCAATCATGCATCTCCAGTGCGTAATAGTGCAGCGGCAACGACGCCGAGAGCTGAGGTAAGTGTGAATGTGACAAATGAAGAAGCGGTTCAAGCAAACGAACAGAGTGATGAGTATGAGACAGAGGAAGGTGAGGACGAGGAAGATGAGGATGATGACGAAGAGGAAGAAGATGAAGAAGAGCAGTGTGAAACAGAAGCGCCAATAGTAGTAACAACAAAAGATGCGCTGCCGAGCGGATAGTGCAAGTGTTAGACCAGAATTAGCAGTAGTTGTAGAAGAAAACACAGATGATGATGAAGACGAGGCGGATGAAGAAATTACAGAAACTGAAACCGAAGAGACAGCAACAGAAAGTGAAAGCGAAACTGATAATGAAGTAGTACAAGTAGCACAGGTGGAAGCAATACCGGAAGTCGTTGAAATAAAGGAAACAGCAGTGGCCATTTTCGATAACGATAAAGTCGAAATTGTTGCCGACCCCGTTGCCGATGCGGCATCTGCAACAGCAACAACTGTGGCAGTTAAGCAAACGGAAACGGAAGCAGCCATAAGAGCAGCAAATGTACCGTTAGTGATAGTTGAAGATGTTGTTGCAGAAGTGGAGGAAGAATATGAAACAGAGACAGAATATGAAAGCGAAGAGTATGAGGGGAACGACAATGAGAATGAGAATGAGAATGAGTATGCAGCTGAGCCTGGCGCGAACGCTGTGTCAGTTGACAATTAGTTTTGTGCAAAATATAATTAGTACTTGTGTGTGCCTGATGCTTTGAATTTAGTTGTTAGTTGCTAATTTAAGCTGTTAGCCGGCACAAAACCTAAGAAAACTTTCGACACTCTCTATCTCCATCTGCGTCTATTCTACTTTCTCAGTTTTTATCTTTGTTGCTGTCACATGCGACCCCTCTTGTTCGTTTCTAGAGTATCTTGCTGTGCAATTCAATTAAAATATTAAGTATACGTACCGTTTCCGTTTCCTAAATTGTTGTGTCCTCTTCTTTATTTGTATTCACACTTCCTGCTGCGCTGCGGTGTAATTATTTGTTATATATTAAATAACACTAGTTTACAAAACAAGATAAAAATATTGTGATGTTCCATCGATGACATATTTTGTTTCTTTTAGATTTTTGTATGGTGAACTCGAACACTTTTTGGCGGTATAAATTTTTGCATTTTTTTAGAAGTTGAGACCACTAATTTTGATATAATAGTATACTAGAGTTACAAGCGACCAATCTATTTACAACTCAAACTCGTTGATTTCCTTGCAAGTAGTAAGAACCCGAACTGCAACATAACTGTTGATAACTTGCTTAATAATTCTTCAAAGATGTTTATCGATAACGGTTTCCTTTTTCAACAGGCCTAAATATACCTCTCAAGAATACCCATTTCGAACTTTGTTCAGAGAAACTAGGTGATGTGTAATCTATGTAGTTTGTAGTTTACTTTATACACTTCCACCTATTCCTATTCAACAAACTTTCTTATAAGATGAAGATATTCAAAAAAGTTTCCAAACAAATAAATTTTTAATGCGGTTTTCGAGTTCGGCAGAACAAAATCTATAAGAAAAAAAAAAACGAAATAATATGGCATCCGTGGAACATTTTTGCTGTAAACTAGTGCAATTTAAGAAGATTTATTTTAATTGGTTTTTGTTTTTAAAATCTAACACAACTTTTTTTTATTTAATTATTTTGACAATGCCACTGATATTTTTTTATTAAATTAATTTTATTTTTATGTACAAAAAATATAGAAATTTTGAGCAGCACTTGTGCGGAATTGGTTCTTGAATATATTGTTTATTTCTGTTGTTAAAAATGTGCTAAACAAAAAAAAAAAAAAATAAAAAACTCAGTGTGCTCAGATCAAACGGAACATCAGAATTTATAGTAATTTAAATATGTATTCCCAGATTTTTATATACCTTTACTTTTATCCTATACTATGTCACTAGTGACTTAACATCGATTACCTTGTCGTTCGAAAACTTTTTATGAAATAAAATAAAATTTTTAATATACAAAAAAAAAAAAAAAATGGAACAAAATACAAAAACAAAAGTAATTTGTGTATTTATTTCTCTTTCGTTTCCTTTCCTTTTCTTTATTTTTTTTTTTACTCTCTTCATATGTTAAATAATTGTTGTAAAAACTTTGTAGTTGAGAAACGATTTGGTAGTGATGTTAATTTGCTTAACCTTTACTAAATTTCTGTTAACAGTTTTGGCCAAGAATAATAAATAGTAAAATATCTCATCGAACTAATGAAACTAAAATTAGTTTTTGCTTTAAACTGCTTTGGTTTGCCTTGGAAAAACAAAACAAAACAAACCAAAAATCGTTGCGAATTTCTGATGTCCGTTCTGGTAATTGGCTTAAATATGGCGCTTAGCGAGTTGAAACATAGAACAAATTTACTACAAAAATTCTGATGAAACAGACACCATGAATGCTTGCAGCAAGGATACATATCAACATTTCAATCATTTCAAACATTTGAATCATTACTATCAGCGCCGTTCGCTTCCGTAGCACATGACAAAGCACTTCCGGAATATTCGCAACAAGCAACATTCCGTGTTATAGAAGTATACATACATACAATGTGTATATATGTTTGTAGTGGGATGTGCGTATGTATATAAAATGGCATTGTGTATTTTTGAGCTATTGTGTTGAGACCTACAATGCAAACCAAAAAAAAAAAAAAAGCAACAACAAAAAAAAAAAACAGATTAAATGTCATTGATTTTGCTATACGTTATGCTCTAGACACAGAGAGCTCAACGTATGAAACCAGCGATTAAGAATGTAACGAAACGACATGAAACACAAAACTAACGAGTATGACGAGATATCAACAAAAAAGGAACTAGTATGCTAGAAAAAAAAAATACAATATAAGACCATAAAACAAGTAGTAGTAGCTATTAGATGGAGTTTAACTAATAGTAGCAACTTGAATCGCCCGCAATATAGAACTCGAATTGACAATAAATGCAAAATTAGTAGTAGCTACTTGAGCCGGCGAGTAACGCGAAAGTAACGAGTTGAGCAAAACTTGAAAGTAACGAGTTAGACAAGCAACTCGAATCGACAAGAAAGGAAAAATTAATGCTGGTTTTTGAGTCCGAATAATTTATTCAGATTCGGTTTCGTTAAAATGTTGTGAAAAATTTCGCTGTTTGATTTCACTTGTTGGAATTCATATGCTCAAATTCAATTAGCGAAAATCTTCTGAAATTTAAATATGGGCCATTTTAACGAAACTAAATTCGAACAAATTATTCGGATACGAAAACCAGAACACGGGGAATAGCTATGTTAATTGATAAGAAACATGAAAGTAAAGAGTTATATAAAACTTATAGCAACTCAAGTTTCTTCTAGTTTCAAATATAGAAGTAGATTGAAGTAACAAGAAACTTGAAACAATGAGAGACGCGAAAATAACGAGTATAACAAGAAAATTTGTGAAAATAACGAGTAAGACAGTGAATTCTAAGAGAAACATGGAAATACCTAGCAAAGCAAAGCAACAAAAACTTAAAAAGAAAAAAAAGCAAGCTTTAAAATGTTGTAATTGAATTTTAAAAAGTAACGAATAAGACGATGCGACATGATAGTAAGTCGAATTTATGATAGCAGAGAAATCCAGAACATTCGAGTTTGTGCAATGAACGGTCAAGACGATGAAATAGCTGCCAAAATATTTTGAATGTTCTAGATTTAGATACGAATAATTTGATGGAAACGATTTCATTCAAATGGTTCGTTTTATTACTTTTAGAAGGATTTTGCGATTTAATTTCAGTTCACGTTGATAATATGAATATGAAATTGAATATGAATTTAATACAAGATTCTTCTAAAAGAGATGGAATCGATTTCGAAAATATTTAGATCACCGGTAAAATTTGTTTTTAATATGTATAGCGTCTAATTCGTTGTTTCTATTTATTCATTAGTTCTGTGGTTTTCGTCATACTGGTTGGTTATGTATAATACGCTGTGTGTCGCGCATTGTCAAAATCGTATTAACATAAATCTCGTTTGCCTTTATTGAAATATACAATAAAAGTATTAACAAAACATGAATAGTGAAATTTCACTGTAAATTATGTTTTAAAATAAAGCTAATATCAATAAAAAAAAAAAATCAAATATATTGGAAGTGAAAGGACTGATGAAATCACACAATATCAAATGGAAAGATTAATCAGTAGTATCGATGCTGTATGCCGTATTTTAAGATTGTATCTCAGTGTTGCACAAGTTTCATGCGCCTTACTAACGCAATTGTACATTTTCACCTGTTGGTGTTTATTTTATTTATTCATATATTTATTTTTTTGCTGCCTTTCAATTCAACTTGCACGCAACCAAACCACGCGAACGCATACTAAAAAATATTTTATAACAATTATATAAATCCGAAAACAATTTCAAAACAATTTAAATTACTTCACGCTCGCTTTGGCGCCTTAAATACTCGTACAAACTAAAACACATCAATCTAGGCTGCCAGCGAATCTGAATCTGATGGATCTTCTTCTACTCCTCCTTCCAACAAACAGTCAAAACCACCGGTGTCTTCACAAGTGTCAGCAGTTAAGAAAACACAACGCTCCGGCAGCAGCGATTCCACTGCATCAACAGAAAGTTCTGCCAGCTCAGCTGCGGCAGCAGCAGCAGCAGCCGCAGCAACAGCAGCTGCAACAACCGCAGCGTCAAGTAGCTCACAAAAGTCTACAACTCGTTATTCGAGTACACGTGAGAGTCCTGCGCGAGGTCGTAATGCAAATAGCAACACCAATACCAACAGCACCACCACTGAGAAGAAGCCATTCGTAAGTCGTTTCCTGCCACAGCATAATAGCGCGAACGATAGCAAGAAGCCAGCTGCATCCGAATCGAGCAGCGAAGAAGAAACTTCCTCTGAAACTGAATCGGAATCAGAAGCTGAAACTAAACCAAAATCAAGCAATGTCAGCGGTAACAGCGCAACGAAATCAACAACTTCCGCATCGACTTCCGGTGCTTCAAGTGCAGCAACAGCTGCAACAACCTCATCGACATCGTCGTATCGCGATCGTCTCGATGCGAGACGGGCTTCACGTGATGATACGGCGGCAACGTCACGCACCTCTTCCTCATCTGCATATGCCACGCCCTCTAGCAGTGGTACAAGCAGCGGCTATGGATCAACATCACGTACACGTCCTGTACCAGCGCCGCATCATTCACAGGACAACGATGATCGCTATGGCAGCGGCAGCAGGTATTTCTTTAGCATAACAATCACTTGACTAATTTTGTTAGTAGCTGTTGTTGTACTTAATATTGTGCTTAACAAGTTAAACTAAGCTAAAATATTATATGAAATTGGCATGACATTCCAAAAATTTGGGAAGAAATTTCCGTTAAACCTTTAAGTTTAATATTAATAAAATGATAATAACGTATACAAGAACAATACATCTTTAGCTATATACTCTTTTACAAGTAAAAATTTACATTTAAACTATCACACAAATTAAAACACTGCATGACGAAGCTAAAAAAATCTTTCAAACGTTGTTAACAATAAGGGCCATTTTCACGTCTTAGAGAATACATTAGGGTCTACGAATTGCCAAGATATGCTATTGGTGGAATATTATTGAGTAGTGTTTTTCACGATTTCACAATTTGGCTACTCGAATAAATCCATTTCGAGTAGCCAAACAGTATAAATCAATTTTTAGCCTGCTATCGGTCACATTTTTGTCTGTTATCGTTACTCTTGTAATATTTATCGGTCAGCTGCAAAATGCTGAACAGGTGGACAGTTCTCGCACTCGTTCGCACTCGTTAGTACGAAAGCTCGTCTTGTAGTGTCCATTTTTTGTGTCCTGCTTACAGGATTCTACCACCTACTTATAGTGCAGTACATATTGTTTAACTATCTTGTCCGTTCAAAATTTGTTTACATCTATGTGAGGAAGATGTAAAGCTGAAAGCCTGAAGGCATGGTGTAGTGTGGTTCAAAATGTTCCAACCAAAATGAGCGAAAAAACGCTTTAGTGGTATTTGCCATAATTAAAGGTGTTTCACTTCTCCGATCGTCATGAACATTAGTTCTACCTGTGTTAATCTCACAACACCATTTAAACAGTTTTGCTCCGTGATAAAGTTTCAGTAGGTGCCAACAGATTCCACGAGATGGAACCTTATGACAACACGACCATTTCACACAAACGGACACTACAAGGCCAGATTTCGTACTAACGAGAGCTACCGGTATTCATTTTATTAGGAGAACCCCCACTACCACTTAGCGTTGCTAACACTGGTAGAAAAAATTTCTCACAGCAAGTCAATGAAAAAATAGTCTTACTTTTCTATTTATTCCATGTTTTAAATAGTTGGCTCCAGAAACAAAAATGATTTACCTATAAAAACTACAAAGTGTTCGGTGTGTGTTTTGTGTAGTGCGTGGCTTGTTCATTCATTGCCTATTACAATTTGCGAAGAACTCATCCAAAGCAAGACCACAAAAGTATTGTCAGAGTTCTGAAAGTTTTATTTAGTGTCAGTCGACTCGCTCATTATGAAGAAAATAAAGATCAAATTATAATGGTTGTCATATACATGGAATGTATAGTTGCACGCTTTTCGAATTTAATACACAATTTTGAATGTATCTGTATTTGAAAGACTTATGCATAGACATTGAAAACTGTCCAGGTCAATCCAACAGCAATGCGCCCAATATGTCCGGAATGTGTCAAGGCATGCAAGCTTTCATACTGGAGTTGTTTTCTTATATTTTGTCGCACTTACTCGCGACTATCATATGATACAAGAAGCATTAACACAGATCCATAACGTCGAAGATTTGCTTTCAAAGAAAACGCTTTTACACTTCTTAAAAAAAAAAAGAAACTAGCTCATCTGGAACTGCAGTTTTCACTGAAAACTTGTCTTTAAAATCTTTTGTTGAATCGGAAAGAAATTCTTTTAAACAAATATCAGCATTTTTGTGCGAATCTACGAGAGTGACACATGAAAAGTGGCATGAAAAAGCAAAAAACCTTGTAGATTTTTACCCAGCGGACTTGGAATCAACACTTGGTAACAAACTGTTACAACTTAACTCGAAATATCGAAGCAAAGAACCAATGGAAACAATTACACAATCATAGAAAACTTTTTGCAATCAACTTTTCTCAATACATAATTATTTCTGGGCATTTACTTGTCCATCGTAGTGACTAATTCTAAGATTCTCAAAAATGATGTTCATAAAAAACCGAACACGTACAAGTTCAGTATAGACTCGTCTTTACAATTGATAATCTGAGTATTAAAATGGAGATACTTCCCGATTTATCTCTTAATAAACTTATTGATGTCTTCGCTTCAAAAAAATCGCCAGAAGTTCCTATGTCTCAAATGTATAAACCAAATAAAATCATTATTAAGCGTTTTATCATTTGTCGCTTAATACTTTTTTAAAGGTGCCTCCACAATCAAGCTTGACTTCGGGCCCCTACAAACCTAATTCCGGCACTGCGCGTGAGCAAGAGGTACAAAAAGCAGAAAAGACCTGCTACTGACGCTGTCAAGTGAGCGCCATAAAGTAATTTTCATAAAGAAAACCTTACACACACACAGTGTGCGGTGGGTATGTAATGGAGCTTCTCCAAAACTCAAAGCAGACTCCATATACATTTTTAAAATGATTCGATGTGCTGGGAGGCTAGTTACTACTTACATATATTAACACACAACGTGCTGAGTAATTATCAGTTGGACGGACAGACGGACATCGTTAAGCTGATTAAAAAATTTATGAACTTTATGGTGCCTCCTTCTGACAGGTAAAAACTTTGTAATTAGTTTATTTTATAGTGAAGAGCATAAAAACATAATGTAAATATATCACATCCTGTTATCCTGTTAGCTCTTGAAAATTCGCAGAAATAGCTGCAGTTGTTGCTGCTATTAAAAGAGCGATTGTGTTTATTTATAAATAATGAAAGCTAACGTCATCCCTACTTAATTTCGATGCCCACGCTGTCATATAACGCATCCAGTCTTTTTTTTTATATAAAAACCAAACATGCAAACTAGTATACGTAATATTTCCTTGATTTAAGCTTTTTAAGTTTTTTATAAGCTTTTCTTTTCATTGTTATCACTCTATTTGTAAATGAATTTGTTTTGTTATGTACTCATTCTATCTTTATGATTTTTCTTACATTTCTGTTTGTTTTGTTTTTCATTGTATCTTAACGTCGTCTAGCTTAGTAAATCTACGCGATGTAGGACTTACTATAATGGCTATCGTATTACTCATACGCCTCGCTGTGCGAATTATTAGCAAGTTTTTAACATTTTCATAAATTGAAATATGTACAAGTATCTACAATCGCAAAAAAAAAAAAAATCGAAAATAGCAAGAAATATATATAAATATAAGAAAAACAAAAAAGCACAACACACTGCCATATAAAATGATTAACTGCTCTGAAAATTTGACAGTTCGCCTAAAAACCTTGGCCTAGGTAAATAATTGCGCTAGGGAAAATAGCAAGAAATAAATGAAAAAGAAGGCTGTACTGCATTAAACTGCCTTAGCAATGTATAGGGTGTTTTTTTAGAGGTTCCATTTGCCGACAGTGACTAAACAGTCAAAAATTTTTCAGATCTGGCAATGCTATTGTCATTTTGTGCGCAGTTTAGTTTGTCAATTTAACCAAATTAGACTAACGCCAGAACAACGCTTGCAAATTGTATAAACTTATTTCGAAAATGGTGGTTCAGTTCGGGAATGTTACCGTTCGATACAAGCGTTTTATAGTCTACCTAATCGTCCATCCAAGCTGCTAATTCTATTAATCAAGAATCGTTTTCAAACTACGTACAAAGTAAGATCTACAAATAACCGAACATTTAATTTAAATCATACAACACGTAGCGCCATCTATTAAATGTTGGCAGTGCTAGAAAGATACATTTTTCTTCTTTCGAAAGCAGCTAAGTGCACGCTAATCGTTTGACAGGTTACAAAATGAAACACGTTTCAATAACCGCAGTTTTTATAGGTTTGACAAAAGAGCAAATATTCAATTTTATTTTAAACTCGGTAAAAAATTTGCAGAGACTTGCGAATTGTTATGAAAAGATTATGATGATGATTGTATGAGTCGTACACAAGCTTACACATAGTATACACGATTTGAATGATAATCCAAGACCTGAACGACCCGAAGCATCTAATCGCGCGGAGTTAGTGGAAAAAGTAAGTGAAACAATCGCTTTCGATGCAGATTTCACTGTGCGAATGCTGGCAGAAGAATTAAATTCATCTTACTGTACAATCTACAAAATAATAACTGAAGATTTGGCTAAAACAAATCTGTGTGCACGTTTTGTTCCACATCAGTTAAATGATGACCAAAAAATAGCTCGTGTAGAGCATTGCAAAGACATCATTTCAACAGTTGCAAACGATTTAGATTACCTTGATTCGATCATAGTTGGTGATGAAACATGGTGTTTTATATATGATCCTGAAACTAAGCGACAATCTGCAATATTTAAGTTAAAAGATTAACCAAAACCTAAAAACTTGCGTTTTCAGAAGTCAAGAATCAAGAGAATGTTGATAACTTTCTATGATTCCAAGGTAATTGTTCACAAGGAATTTGTTCCAAAGGTCAAACTGCCAATGAAGAATATTATTTTACAGTTTTACATCGTTTGTGGTAGAGAGTTCTACGTGTTAGGCCCGAATATTTCAAAGGAAAGCAGTGGTTTTTATTGCATGACAATGCACCACCTCACAAAACTAAAACACTCAATGAATTTTTGATGAAAAAATCGATTTGTCCCATTGACCACCTTCCGTACTCGCCTGATATAACACCGTGCGATTATGTTTTCTTTAAAAAATTGTAAACTGCCATTACAGCCATACAAGCCGTGAATGGCTGCTAAAGAACATCCCAAAAAGCGAGTTTAAAAAGCATATGGATAAATTGGTTGAGCGTTCCAAACGATGTATTGCGTTAAATGGATCGTATTTTGAATAAATATTACCAAGCTTGTTTTATTTTATAACTAAAAAGTACCGTTATTTTTAGATCAAACCACAGTGTATACTCTAAATAAAATGAGTTCGAAAAGTGGTCAACATGCCCGAAATCATATTTAAAAACACTAGTGGCATAAAATTATCTGGCTAATGAAGTCAATTTTGAGTTTGAAATCGTATAATCTCAGTATTTTAATTCAATGCAAAGTTCTATAACTCTAAAAGAAACATCCTATACATAGTTTAGTCGTATATTTTTCTGTGCCCAGGTTTTTTTGCTTTTTTATTTTAGACTTTGTTTATTTTAGTACTATACTATATATCAAGAGAACCTGCACAAAGCGGCTGAAATCGCATGTATTACGCGAAATTAAATGACAAAAGCAATGAATACAGATTTACATAGCTGTAGATACAAATAATTACACATATAATATATATATATATATATATATATATATATATATATATATATATATATATATATATATATATATATATATATATATATATATATATATATATATATATATATATATATATATATATATATATATATATATATACATACTTAATTATCTATATACTTCCTATTTAATATGTCTGCTTATGAAACTGACTTTGTTAACTGTTCGTTGTTGACCTCGTTGTAAATTATATTTTTAAATAATTTTTGTTTTTTTTTTTCATTCCTGTTGCATTTTTTTAAGTTGTTTTCATTAAAACAAATAAGTATGTGTATCAAAAGTTTATTAACGAATTATTTAAACAGAATTTCATTAATGAACTGGAATTATGGAAATATAATTTCACACTGCATTTGCATTGCATTCATTGCTGTTGGAGTTTTATTTACAATAATAATTTTTTTAATCTTTAAATTGCTTATTGTAACGGGTGATTCATTTAGAGGTTTTATTTAAAAACAAATTTTTAAATAAAACGCTTAAAATAGAATTGGATGTCGGATTCTTTATTATGAGCCGAAAGAACAATCTCTGAGACTTACTTTTTAAAGATAATTCCATTCAAATCATGACAACGAGGTACGATGTAGGTGGTCCATTCGGAAGGTCCAATGTTCGATCACTCTTTCCAGCATATCTACCGGTAGCTCGCGAATTACGCGAGTAATGTTGGCTTCCAAGTATTGAATCGTAACTGTTATTGGCTTAACATGACCCCAAAGAATAAAATTAGAGATGTGATATAACACGATTTAGGTGGCCAGTTGACACGTCCAAAACGCGAAATTAGCTGCTCACCAAAACTCTTTCTCAAGAAAGCTATTGTTTCGCGCGCTGTGTGTTTTGCTGAATTCAAGTGTCGCCGATATCACGGACCTCAATTTCGGACACCAAAAAGTCCATTGTCATGGTGCGGTAGCGCCGGACTCATTTTTAAAGAAATATTCCACCAGCCCATAAACCACACCAAACAGTACATTTTTGTGGATGTACGGTAATTCGAGAATCTCTTCTCAGCCCAATCGCGGCAGTATTGTTTATTGACGTATGTATTGAGCCAGAAATGGCTGAACAAAATTGGGCGCGAAAACAGCGGATCTTCATTGAGCTGTTGCAGAGCGCATTGACTGCAATTAAAGCGTAAATTCAAGTCTGGCGGCTTCAATTCTTGCATGAGTTGAATTTTGTAAGCCTTTAAACCATGTTCCTGGCGTAAAGTTCGCAAAGTTGTTCCATAAGATAGGCGATTGATCGTGGTCTTCTGCCTGTATTATTCTATTCGATTGCGTATCATCCAATAACGTACACTGAGGCTCAAATTTGCGTATGGTATTGGCAATAGTAGGCTCGGAAGGGCGATGATGCACACGAAGTGTACTAAAAACTCTGATTTTCGTAATATAGTTGAACAGTTTGGAGACGTTGTTGCGGTGTGAGTCTTTCCATAATGAATTGTCAAACACTATTGAATAAAAATAAGATGATAGTATGACACCAGTCACGCTGTGAATAAAAAAACCAATTAAAAGGAAATGAATCACCTGTTATTTGTTTAAAAATTCTTATAAATATAAAATGATGGTTCTATTTTTATGATAAACTATCTATTTTTGTTATGACGACGTCTTAGAAATTAGCCTTTTCTTAATTCTGCAATTTTTAGTACCCTACTCAAACACATACTTGTACACATTCAAGTGTTAGGATATATTAGGTTGTAGTTCCCGGGTGCGCTCAAATCCTATACAGCACTTAAGTCGATTTCGTCCCGTTGTGCTACTACATTTATCTCATTGAAAATTGGAGAATAAGACCATTCCTTCAGAAACCATTTTGACGATATGATTTTCTGACTTTAATATTGAAGATTCAGGAAATTCAGGTGTACGCAACTAGTTGTAAATAAACTAGGACAGTGACATAGTAGACATTCGATTGCTGTCACAGTTTCTATTGTAGTCGCTTGAGAAGGTCTCAGTGTTCTGGCGTGTTCGCCTATGAGTCACTGACTTATGATGACTCATATAACGGTATATCTGCCATATCTGCTCAGTAGAGCTTGGCCTATTTGAACGTTAACTTTTGGTCACGGTTGCTTTGAGATGTTGCACGTGGCTATCATGGACCACCTCTTGTTTCAAATTATTGGTTGTTTTTGATTCACCCTTTAAGCTTTATTTGATATTGTACTTCTTATTGAAGTATATTTTGGGATGCAATAATCCGTATATAGTGATATATCTTTCATTCCATTAAGGATTGATGAATGGGCTGCTTTACCGTTTTTCCGTATCTTACTTTCCTCTATGCCTAACAGCGGCCATTGAGCCCATTTTTTTCCTTCTAGATCTAGGGGAGAGGGGGCAGATGTATATATCATTCAGTATAGTGTACGAGTATAATTTTTTCTAGTCTTACGTATTTTTAGAAAGAAAGACTGCACCTTAGTTCGGAGCTTAAGGTCTCTCGAGAAAAGCTTTTATCTTCTATGAAATTCATTTCATAATATTCATAATACTAGTAATTCTGATTTCAGATGGGATCTCTATATAATAAAGCTGCCATGAAAATCAATGGCATAAATTCAGCTTATGCTGCTAACTTTGGCAAATGTGTTGCTTACTGTCACTTGTGTCTCCATACAATATAACTTTGTATAGAAATGATGTGGTGTATTGTGAAAGGAAGGAAATTAGCAGCTAAATTGTCAATTTAAACAGCATCGGAAGTTACTTTCAAAATCAAACAAAGCAGTTGAAATGCCTTAAGGCAGTTGTCGCTATTATAAAAAAATTTTATTGTTGCTATCGGTATGGTCGATTCTTGGTGCTACTATTGTCTGTCGCTTTAACTTCTTAAACGGCAAATTGTTTGCACATTGGTGTGACACTGAGTGAGCAGATGGACTTCAAAACGCCCTAATGCTTTTCAAGTGCGGTCGTTTATATATATATATATATATATATATTATATATATATATATATATATATATATATATATATATATATATATATATATATATATATATATATATATATATATATATATATATATATATATATATATATATATATATATATATATATATATGTGTATACGACAGACAGACAGACAGACGGAGAAGGATACGCTGCGCTACCCTTTTGTATTTCAATTGAGTGCTGTGGCAATGGCGGCAATGGGAAATCGTTTCATTGAAAAATTAACCCCACAAAGCACATTCATTGTGTAAATAAGCGTGTGCCACGCGTTTTATGCTTCACTTTTCAGTACTATAACTTCCAACCCATATCATACTTCTTGGCATATCATTTTCTTTGATCGTTTCGCCATAAATTTTAGTTAACTGCTGCACAGAATTTTTCTTTTAAATTGATTTTTTTTTCTTCCTTGGAAAAGTTCCTTACAATTTCATGATTTAATTATATCCAATTTCTTTTATTACTTTCTAGGCTTCTTTTTTGACTTGAAGAAGTGGTTGTATAGGTTCGAATTTTCCTCCTTTTTTACAGTTGCATCAATAATGCTTTGAGTCTATAAAGATGAATTCTGTGTTGAAAAACTTTTCGCATCAACCTTTTTTGGTATTTCTGTGTGTGACTCATTTGTCGCCAATGCTGTCTCTGTTGTTATCCTTGTTGACTTCATTTCATAATTAAAAGTTATTATAGACACGTAAGTTGTACTGTCGTCCTTTTTTTGATAGAGTGTTTTTAAATTTTGTCTCCAATTTTAATAAATAATCAGTTGAGCAAAATATAAAATAGCTCCTCTAAAGAGTATAAAATAGTGCTTAGACATATTCAATATTTCAGTGCAATTTTCATTTGTTCAAATAAAAGATTTTGGCAATCTGTATTCACGCATGGTCGGCCGAAAGTTTTGTGGCTATATTAATTGTATATGCATAGTCTCACATGCATTTCTACTCAATACTTGTACACTGTTCCATGGTCTAAATATAACAGACATGCTTATCTCATACACACATGAAAGTATAAAGATGGTTTAATATACCAGTTGACACAAAATCCGAAAACGATAACGCTGGCGAACGTTTTTCAGTACCTCTTGCGTACAGAACTTGTCGCTCAGTTTATAACAGCAAACATTCGCTTTCGAATCGCCTGCGGATGTTTTGGGCGAAGAATATTTGACTAACATTGCATTCTAAGTCGGATATTCGTCGGATATTCGACAAGAGAGAGAGAGAGAGAGAGAGAGAGAGAGAGAGAGAGAGAGAGAGAAAGAAAGAAAAGAAAAGAAACTTTAGTTCACCAAATGAACTACAAGTATAGCAACAAGATAGCTCAAGAACGCTGTTTTTATTTCACCACATGGTGACAACTTATGTGTGGTGAAAGCATACATTGTTTTATAGAAAAATCTTTTATAATCTAAGCTATTCACTAAGAGTAGATATAGAGGCTGGGTACAGACGTTCAACCAGAGCGTTTTAAAACTTCGGTTCTACCAAAGTATTTTTAAATTTGGTTTTTGTATTGTACAAGTTTTTTCATCTCAAACAATGGCAGTAAAAGGCAATTAAGTTGTACCTAGCATAAAAAATGTATGAAAAGAAAGGTTTGCAAGATTTTCATCAACGTATTAATACAATTCGTTTTTTTTTTATATTTTTTATTTTTATTATTCGTAGACGGTACTTGTAAACAAGTGTAGACCAATTAACATGGCAAATTCTTTGGCGCTTTTCAGTGCTGAATTGCAATGTTGACGCCATTGTTGTGTTGGTTTTATGTTGGTAAAATATTTTTTGAATGTAATATAGATGTACAGGGTGTTTTTTTAGAGGTTCCATTATTCGATATGAATCAAACTGTTGCAAACTGAGCAGATCAACGCTATTTTTATTTGTGCACAGTTTAGTTTGCCGTTTTAGTATGAACGGACTAACGCTAGATCAACGCTGACAAATTATGCAAATTTAATGAGCGTTTTTTTTTTCGAAATTTACGGATCTATTGCGCAAAAATAGTTACAAATATATTATTCAAAGTATTATCTATAACTGGCCACAACTTTTTCCCATGTTTTTGGCAATTTTTTGGATACCAGCTCGGAAGAATGACTCGTCTTTTGAGGCTTTCCAATCATCGACCCATTTTGTGCATTGTTCATATGAAGTGAACTTCTGCTGGAACAGGCCATATGTCATCAACCGGAATAAGTCAGAAGTCGAAATAGTCAGAAGGAGCGATGTCTGGAGAATACGGCGGGAGGGGTAGGACTTGCCATTTCAGCGTTTCCAAGTAGGTATTGACCGATTTGGCAACATGTGGCCAGGCGTTGTAATGCTGGAAAATCACTTTGTCGTGGCTTTCTTCGTATTCCGGCCGTTTTTTTTGAAACGCATAAGTTGAGTCCGATAACGTTCCCCCGTGATCGTTTCATTCGGTTTGAGCAGCTCGTAGATCACACCGCGCTGGTCCCATTCAAATACAGAGCATAAGCTTCATGCCATGACTGTCCGGGAAAAACCCATGATTCCAATTCTTCGTCTTCAAACTTTTTGGGTTGACTCGGCCGTTCCTTATCTTCGAACTCAAAATCACCACATTTAAAGCAACCAAACCACCTCCATTACGATTGTTCAAATAGAGCATGCTCACGGTAAACTTCCACTTAGATTCGATGACGCTCGGCCGCACTTTTCTTCATATTAAAGTAATGAAGTAGAACTTCGCGCAGAAACACTTTATTATCTGCTACGAAATTCGACATGTTCGAGGCAACATTTAGTATTGTTATTTACGTTTCAAACAAATGACACAAGCTGCCAAAGACTCTCATTGATAATAGGTTTTAACGGCAAGAAATTGGAAACTCGAATATTGGTTCATATACTAGAGGCGGCCTCTAGTGTGACACGCTCATTGTTAATTCAAGGTTCCAATAATAAAGCTAATAATTTAGTTTGCAATTATGTAAACTCAATATATTAATACAATTCTCAGTTCTATGAGAAAAAACACCCTATATTAGGCACAGCTTGTGTACATATACGCCAACACACTCCCACACATACAGTGAACTGTCGAACGAAGCGCGTAGCGTGCGTAAATGTTGCAGCGCCTATTTGTATGCAATGTTTGTATAGCACTTTAAGAACACACAAACACACACTTGCGCTACAAATACAAATACAAACACACATACACATACCCATACACAAACGCATACACAAACACTTATACTAAATAAATATATGAAAAATGTGCTTCCTGGCATGTAATTGCTTTATTTTTCGAGATACTAAATTTAATTTAACAGTGTGTGAAATACTAAAGTGATTCGATTGCATGAGATACATATATAAATTTTACTATTTGACTTTAAATACTTTTCGAAAAAAAAAAATATATTTATTGGTATTAATTTCACGGAATGTTCTAAGTATTGCAAATAGTTAAGATACATATTAATTTTCCGTTGGCAATTTTGTATGTCTTTTTGCGCTGAAACTTTTCAGTTCAGTTCAACTTAATGAATTAATGAATTAATGTGCTTTTTGTGTTTCTTACAGTATTTTGAGTGCAATTTATTAATATCGTATTTATCTATTTATATATTTTGTTCACTTTGATTTATTTAACAGCAGACATGCGCCCCTTCCGTTTGTCTGTTTGTATACGAACTCTGACTTTTCTGCGCGCTTGCACGCCTTTCGCTAATAATTAATTTTTGTATCTCAACTATTTTATTTAACTTTTCCAGTAATGTTAAATGCCAATTTAATTATAAAGTTTTCGAGTACTGTTGATTTTTTCGTTTGTAATTGAATATGTTTACTTTAATGCAGACTAATTAAACGAATGAAATAAATACAGCTATTACGGGATTATCATTTAGAAACAGTATGAACCAAAAAAAAAAAAAAAAAAAAAAATAGAAGTTATAGACTTGTTAATGTTCAACTAAAGTAATTGTATTAATGGGTTTATTTGCAAAATATGAAGTTTTGAGCCGTCTACGCGTCTATACCGACTTAATGACATGACATGAAATTTATTTGCATAAAATTAGCTACAGGCAAACGAAAAAATCGATTCTTAAAATGCTCAGAAAAAAAAAAATCAAAAAAAAAAAAATCGAAAAAATCAAAAAAAAAAAAAACCAAATTTTCCAGCTACACAAGCCGCTTTCTAAATAAAAGCAAGAGCAGCGCTATTGTCTCGCAACCCTCGCTATCCACGCCCACTGCTTCCTTCGATGAGGATGCCAATGGCACCGGCGATGATTCAGATACACGCTATGGCACCGGACGTTCACGATATCTGGCCATGAAGGAGCGACGTAATCGCTTGGCGCGCAGTCGCTCCTCGCATCAGTTTGGCAACGATGATGATGATCTGGATGAGCCCGTTTCGCCGACAACAGCTTCACCGTCTGCTTATTTAGCTTCAAGGTGCGAGTTATACTAAAAAAAAAAAAAAAAAATAAGTGAGACAACAAATTTTCATTCAAATATTTATGAAAAATGAAAAAAAAAAAAAAAATCTAGCAATTGGGTTAAAATTTATAATTTCAAACAGACGCAGGAGTAAGTCAAAAAAATACCGGGAATTTACCTTTTATAGACGATTTCTGGAATTAACTTTTATACACACACGTGGTGGTAATTTTAATTTCGGGAACAAATAGAAGTCACACATTTGGAGTATGGTAGTTTAACTTTGGCATTTGTCGCATTACTGCTCTATGCGATGGTGTATTAGCATTGTTTAGAATGCGGCCATTATTTTCCAGAATTCTGGACAGTTTTGATGGTTACGCTAACGGTTCAATACGGCTAACTAGTATTCTTTATTGACTGTCTGTTCTGTTGGAACTAATACAAGATGCACGAAACCACGAATATAAATAAAATAAACTTCTTCTGGACTTTTATGCAACTTTTTTTCGATTTTAGCACGTTCTTTTGTGCTTCTTTCTTAAGCCTGTTGATTAGTTTGCATGTCAAACACTCAAAACCATTTCTAATCAACAGTTATGAAGTGTTCCATGAAAGAGCCCTGTTCATAGTATTTGTCTTTGTTCAGCTCTTTTGGAACGCGCTGTGCGGCGATACGTTTCATAACCGAATTATTCTCCAAAATCGATCGCACAGACTGTTGAGTTATGGTCAGATGAGCAACACAAAATTTAAGGCAGACTTTTCGTTCATTATAACAAAAAAATCGCGATGGACTACTGAGGTGTACTAACTAAAGCAGCTGACGCAAACAATCTGGTTGACTTAAGCTGTGGTCAGACGTGTAAATTATTTGCACAAAATTTATTTATCTATAATAACAGTTTGGTGGTCAGATGTCAAGACAAGTCATTTGGCACTCAGATTTGTTGGAAATTTAGTATGCGCGCAAATTATTTGGTTTAGTGGTCATACAGTTTGCAGCAAACGTAATTTGTCAAAACTATAAAAATAAATGGTTATGGTTATGTTAGCAATTGTTCGTAATTTAAAACATTTGCATTACATTTAAAACATTTGCAATGCATAAAGAATATCAATTATACTCACTAAATACACAGTTTGGCTGGATTTGTTCTCACAATTTACGTGTAAGTTCAACCGAAAAAAAAATTTCACTTGGCTGGTTACACAGGTCAAATCATTTGGCACAATAGCACATTCGCAAACATGGCCAAACTCATTGTGACAAATATTTGGTGGTCACACATATGGTAAACTTTTTTGACGCTTTTTTAGAACAGCGCTACCAACATACGAAAAAAAGTGTGATAAAGAAGATTAGATAAGCTGCCTGTTTAAATTACAAATTCCTGGTACTTTTTTTTTGACTTAATTATACATACAAAATAAAAATTAGGTGTATCAAAATTTCGTTATACGTATGCTAGGCGCTTTCCACGTTATTCTTTTATATATCTACTATTTATTACTTTAATTTTTATTCATTTTACATTTATTTTATAATTTTTGTTCTGCCTGTTTTACATAAAACTTTGCAGAAGTTTCGTTAAATTTTTTCTTTGGTTTTATTTTCTTTTTTCATATTTTTAATTGTTGTTCTTGAGTGAAAGTCTAATTTAAAAACAACACAATTATATTTTTTGTTGCACACTAATTATATTTTTTGATTTTATCTTACTTACTTTCTTTATAATTTTTGAACACTATTTAGTTTTTTTTTCTTCTTCTATTTTTTGAGTTCAAATTACACCAGTTTTGAAATTTGGTTTCTGTGTGTCTATTAAAAAATGTTGGTTTCTAAATTAACAGCCGCGCTAAGAAAAATCAAACCAAATTGTATATACGATCTAAAAATTATAAATCATGCGAAAAGTGTTCATTCAGCAGCAGTGTTACATAGTCTCATTTTATTTATTGTAGTAAAAAGCGTTACATCATACGATCATCAATCATGCGCAACATTTTTTCCTTTGTATAAATACTTCTGCATAGACTTTCGAGATATTCAGGCTATATCATTGACTACCAACTAATCAACTCACACTCACACACACACACACAAACACATAGTATATACTAATGGTAATACTAATTTTGCAGATATAGCGGCTATGGCAGCACAGATCTATCACGTAGTCGTTCATCGCATGCGCTTAAATCGCGTGATAACTCACCGATCACCGATCGTAGTGCAACTTCTTCACGCAGCGCTATGGGCAGCGCATCTGGCGACAACAAGGACGGTGAAGCGTTGAGCTCTTGGGCGCGTTATTTGAAGAATAAATATGGCAATAAGAGTGTGAAGGATACACCTGTTAGCAGTGGCAGCTCACGCGACACGCACGGTACATCCTCGTCAGCGGCAACGCACTCTGGAGTCGGTAGTAGTAGTCGCAGTACTGCGAGCGATGTATCGCGTCGTTTAAGTTTGGGCTTACCATTGCGTCAGGCCAATGAGATTGCCTCATCGGATGATGACGCGTCAAAAAACGGGCTCGGCTCCCCTACCTCCCCTATGGCAGCAGCAGCAGCAGCCGGTATAACCGGAGTGGCCGGTACTATCCCTAAACAGGTGTACCTGCGCAAACGGCAGCAGCTGTTCCAATTGGGTGGCCGGGGGAGCGAGCCCGGATCGTTTACGTGGCCGCGCGGCCTAGCCGTCGGCCCGGACAATAGCATTGTCGTTGCAGACTCATCAAATCATCGGGTCCAGGTCTTCGATTCGAATGGCATCTTTGTGAAAGAGTTCGGCGAATATGGCAACGGCGAAGGCGAGTTTGATTGTTTGGCCGGTGTAGCGGTCAATCGAATCGGACAGTACATCATTGCAGATAGGTAAGTGCAATTATTATCTCACTTTTTTAAATGGTTGGTTTGTTACATAACTTCTTTCGGTATGAAAGACTGAGACAGAATGAGTTCTGTAGTATGTGAACTTATGTGTTTACCTAATACGCTCGAAATTCAAAATACTTTTTATCTATCTATTTATATACCTATATTTGTTTGTTTGTTATTGACTCTGAAATCACCCAACCGATTGTACTCAAATTTGTAGGCAAGCTTCGTTATTGGCAAGATTGTGTTTCTGTGAAGAGTATTTCCACATCCTGAAAACTTTAAATTTATTGGTAGAAAAATGTTTTTGGCGCACTTCCCCCAATTGTCACTCCAAAGGTGAATAGGATTTCACCCAAAGCTACTCTGACGATTAGGCCTAAAAAAAAAATAGCTCAAGAAAACAATTTTAGCCGTTTTGCTTTCGGTCTTATATACATGTATCTGACAATTTATCATATTGCATTGAAAATCATCTCAAATAACTTTTAAAACGTCAGATTCTTGCCAGATATCTGGCACCGTCTGAACTTACCCTTACAAACAAGTTCAGTGTTATCGTTTGTTGAGTATGCCAGACCGAAAATAAAAAGACAAAGGAGTATTTTATTCGTTGAAAAAATCTAATAATTTCTTATAATTCTTAAATTTGTCTTTGAGGACCGAAAGACCATTTAATTAGGAATTGAATGGATTTTTTTTTTTTAAATATCGTTGCAATAAAATGCGAAAAAAGTCGTGCACATAACATTTGGTGTCGGAAGTGTTTGCTGCGACCAACAAGCGCAGAGAGAAATAAAACAGCTGATTTTTACTTTGCGTGTTTAAAATCACTGAGTACTACTTTTGCCAAAAACTCACATCACTGACGACATAAATATAAGACCGTGTGATGAAATTAAGTTTCATAAATGAATGCATGCACAGAATTGACAGAATCCCGCATGGAATTTGTAAAGTAGACATGTTCCATAATTATGTATGGAATAAAATATACGGCCCCGCAGCTACGAAGACATATCCTTCCTCTTTTCATGAAATTTTCGATAACTTTTTGATAAAGAAGTGGCTCTATCTCATCCAGGCCTTGAGTGTATTCATATGCATCTGAGAACTTTCATTTAAATTTTTATCGCCCATCGATCACAGCGTTTTTACCATCTACTTGGAATAAAATATCCAAACTTCGAAATATATAGATAACACAGGCTAACAAAATTCCGAATCCGTGCTCAGAATTGGCTCATCAGCTCAGGATTTTACCAAATTATTTCGGAAATGACCCTCAGCTTTCCAGAAAATTACATGATTCCGAATTTTGTTGGCCTGTGTAATCTTACATTTATTTAGCCAGCTGTCAGATTTTACAGTTTCCACTTTAGACGTGTACTCTTGTTGGGACACCCTATAGAACTTTATTAATGTAGCTAGTGTAAAAGCAGATTTTGCTTGAGCTGACGGGTTACTGTCATAGTTAGGAGTAATTACAGCTTTGCCATTTATAGAAAATAAGTTTCAAAGCCACATAGAGTATAAACCAGTATATATTGTCTTTCCGGATTATTTATTGAAATGCCCTCGTATGCGTATAATGCTCCGTACACACTTTGGTCAAAGTACCATGTAATTGCAACATTTTGTTGCAAATAATTTTAATTAAGTTGAACAAAAGCGCATAATTAATTTTTAGAGCTTAGCATCTAGATACACGTAACACGCCCGGACGCCTTTGTGTACACGTATGCAACATAATGCGAGTGTATTCAAAGCACAAATTCCTGTGAAGCAATGTCCGCGCTCATATATGCCTTTACGTAGGCCGTTTAATTGGAACGACTAGGCGCATAATGGCTGCGTTAATGAGATACATGCGCGCAGACTAAGCCGCCAACACTGGCTGCCCTTAACACATAAAGCGAAAGTATATCAAAATGACAGCAGCAACAATAGCAGAGCTGCCTAGCACAGCGGTCATGCATGTAGGCGTATGTCTATCTGTATGGGCGTTTCTTACTGATCAACGTAGTACCAACTAAATAAACTAGATATGCTTGTATGTATACCTATGTTGCTTGTTAGTGGTATTGTTTAGTGTAAATCTCATTAAGCGGACCAGAAGCTAGCAGCAGCAAAAGCAGCCGGAGCCGGAGCCGGTGCTAAATCGTCCAGTTGTGCACTTCATTGTTTCAACTCAACTTTGATTTTGCACGTTAAGCAGCTTAGTTGCTGAGCTATTGCAATACTCTGGCAGAGCTGGCAGTGAATTTCAACTAAGACCACCACCACCACTGGACGCATTATCAAATCGAAAAATCTGCAACAAAATAATGAGTTTCCTTCCAAAGTCATTTCTAAAATGGCAATTGAATGCTTTTTGACTACTTCAAATACTATGCTGCGTATTAATTAGCTGCGTTGTATTTGGATGCGCTTTAAAACTTAAGCGCAAGCATTTATTTGTGGTCAAAACTGCATTTCTTTTAGAACATGCAATGAATGCAACGATTTATTTTAAGTATTTTCCATCGCTGGTTACAACTTTCAACTAAACTCTCAGGTAATTTACGAATTCCATCTCGTAAAACTGTCGCGTCTTTTAAGGCAATTCACGTTAGGAGCAAATTTTCGAATTCTGCGAAAGAAATGAACCCGTGACCTGGAAAATCGTGCTACATTCATCGGAACCATCAGTAATCATAAGAAGCAATTACCGGAGAAAGATTTGAACGGAGGATTTCAGCGTTTTGAAATATTTGTTCACGACTTTTCCGACATATGACCGAAATTTGTCATCCAGAAGAATAACTGTAGCTTACACCGATCATCCATAATGGAATCACAACACACTTTTGGTCCCACCAGATACACAACATGACCTTCGAACCATGAATATTCAGCTTTGGTGTTGATGTTGAAGGCAATAATAACGATTGAACGGACATATCGCAGTATTTTTTCTTCTTAAGGTTATGGTCGAATATTCATTACATATCTCAAGTCACAATTCTTAGCTGCTCACAAGTGAAAACTCACCTTTTAACGTCTCTCGGTTTCAGTTCATAAAACATCCAATTGCCTTACTTTTGAATCATTTCCATGTACTTCAGCTGTATAGAAATTGCTTACTGCGTCACTCCCAATGATTCTGCTATCTCCTTTTACGTTCGACTCAGATCTTCATCAGGTAATGCCTCCAATTCGTTGTCTTCGCATTTATTGTTGGCTGTCTGGAGCGAGGCTTATATTCAACGCTGAGTTCACCATTCTTGAAATGTCGAAATCATTCCCTACATGAGTTATCAGTTGGAGCATTGTAACCATAAAACTACACAAGCATTAGATGCGATTTAGCTGCACTTTTCTTCTAATTAAAGCAAACTTTTGGCAAGACTTTTCCAGTTCTCACTTTTGGCAAGATTTTGCGAAAACGAATTCAATAAAAAACCGAGATGATTTTTTTGTTTTGAATTCACTTGCCTTAAGTAATATGAATTGCATTTGATCAATGCCAAGTGAATAGTGTTAAATGTGAAAAATTTACCATTTTTTTAATTAACTTTCGCAAAATCTTTCCGAAAGTGACAACCGGAAATGGCCTGAGATGGAAATGAATTTAAATATTGCAACTTATTCCACTTCTCCTGTGCGGAATCCAACTGCGAATGATTGCGGATACTCAATTAAAGCAATTATACTAAAAGCAAATTGTACTGGTAGGAAGTAGCGACGTCAGAGGATATATTTTACCTACATACGTACATATATAAAGATCACTGCTTATATGCAATTTAATTGCTGCGCTTAATATTCATTTCAACTGCATCTTTTTCTTTTCATACCTT
This sequence comes from Leucophenga montana, assembly GCA_035044765.1. Taxonomy (NCBI): domain Eukaryota; kingdom Metazoa; phylum Arthropoda; class Insecta; order Diptera; family Drosophilidae; genus Leucophenga; species Leucophenga montana. The sequence continues at coordinate 493,121 of JAWNNQ010001520.1, forward strand.
TCCGTGCAGATACAACCATCGCATACAAGTGCTCGATCCGCAAGGACGATTTCTGCGCGCATTCGGCTCGCAGGGTACGGCAGATGGAAAATTCAATTATCCTTGGGGCGTAACAACCGATGCACTTGGCTTCATTTACGTTTGTGACAAGGAAAACCACAGAGTGCAGGTAAGTCTTATTTTTCGGAGAATTTGTCGAGCATTCTGGACGATGCTACGTTGAGCATTGGACAGCGCTATTAAAACGTAAATATTTATAATTCATCTTGAGCGTTGCTAAGAGTTGTAAATTTTCAGTATGAAAGACAATTGTTCATTAAGCCTGCATCTGCAGCAGGCTGTCTGCCTGTCGTTACACTTGTAGTGCTTCGCATAAAATTTGGTACGAGTGCAATTGGTTTATTATACACTTCTTAAATTAATACTATATAAGTATATTTAGGCAGTAAACAGTAAACAGATAATAACTTGAAATATATTAAACAGCTGAGATTGGCTAACGAATTTTTATAAAAATTTTCGTATACAAGAAAGCTAAGATACATGGAACTCCTTGTTTAAAATTTAGTTATACAGCTTACGATATAATTTGAACATATTTAGAAATATTTTTTTCCAGTATTATTCAAAATTTTACAAGTTGAAATTGACCCACTTCTACATATCTAATTAGGTTGAAATTAGCATGTTCGTGTGCATCTGATGATAATTCAATATTTTTAGAATTATGTAGAAATCTTTAAAGTAAATTCAGAGCACTGGTTCGAAATCGGACACATTGTCCCACGGTGGTAGTAGGCGCGCTATATTTTAATATGAGAGAGAAGATACTATATCTATACATGGATTGATACAGAACGCTATTTTTTTTTTTTTTTTTGAAGCGTTAATTTAGTGTGACTCTACAAAAAGTTAGTACAGTACAATAGTCTGTGAGTACCGGAATGATCGGACATTGCTAGATAGACTCGTCTAGTCGTGCTGAGCACTAATATAGATATATAGTTTATGGGATCAACGATATATTGCCATGTTAGGACTTCCGTCAACGTACTGATATTGTTCTTGTTCAAGTATAAGAGCTCAGATATGCGCTTCGATTAACATATAGGCCAGAGTGCTTTTGAGACATGTCAAAAGGGCGCGCATTGTCCACTCGCTGATTCTCAGGTGATCCTAGTACTTAAATCCTGAGAGAATCTTTAGAACAGCTCATGAATATCCGCCACTCCAAGATTTGCTGGCAGAGCTCATACAGTTCTGTCGTAGTCCCCTCTCCCAATATCGTTACCTGGTACACTAGAATAACCAGGAACCCTAACTGAGTGCTGTTAAAAAAGATTTGCGATTTCCACCGTTCACCGGATGAGTTTACTTTTTGTGGTGTGCGAAGACAGAGCCTTAATTGCAGCCTGACTGTCGGCGTAGATTAATATGTTTCTAGGAGGGTCCTCCAGGGTGTTATCAGTTTAGCCAAGTGATATATTATAGTTCTCTACGTAGAACACATTGCACCATTCAAATAGGCTTTATGAAAGTTGCGTTGCTAGTTCCTCCAAAAAGATGCCTTCATAAGTCTTCGATCCATCGGTGTAGATTGAAAGCTCGTTCCGCCTTCTGAGGTTCGTTGCTTCCTGTCGTCCCTGTTTGAGAAACTTAGTGTGAATTTTTCGCTCTAAATGAGTTCTGAATGACAAATCGTTAGTAGCTACCCTCCTTGACCTCAGGTGGGTTCTCTCCTAAATGTTGTATGAATTAAGAAATTTTTGCTCCCGGAGGCTAACTGCGCTTCTGGCTACTATGTGCTTTAGTAAGATTGATACAGATTCCGATTCATTATAGCATCTAAAGCCGCTTGGGGCGGATCGCAGGCACCCAGTTATGCCCAAAGAGTAATCTCTTTGTACCTTGTGAAGGTTGATTAGTTGAGATTTGGTATACCAATCCATAAATTAGTTAATACAGAAATATTTCTGTATTTTTTAATTTGTATACACTCTACAGTACTCCCGTACAATACCTGGTATTTTAAATAGTATCTTCTAAGATACCGCTCGTTTATTGCGTTTTCCCAGTTAGTGTATTATTCTGTTTCTCTTCTTTTAAAATTTTACCAACAACTGTCAAAAACACACTTAACAGATGCTCGAAAATATATTGGCAAGTGCACCGACAACAGTTTCGAGTCTAACGTCGAGCAGCACGACCGACGTGCTGTACAATGTGAATCGCTCTTTAGAGCGTGTCAGCTGAAAGCAAAAGAACCGAAAGAAACAAAATAGAGAGTAGCTATGCGGAATATGCTACTTTGTATATTGTTATTCTACCATGGGCTTAACGTTAAAGTGCACATAAAAATGTAAATTAGGAAATGTGCAAATCATATTCCTCTTTTTTATTGTGTGTACACAGTGGCGCCAAAGCAAAGCAACACATTTTCTGTCATTTCATTCCTGTTGCTTATTCCTATGGTGTAACTCACTTTGACTTTTTTGTTCTAATTTTTTAAAAAATTGATTTGAGAGCGAGAGAGAACTCAGGAAAAAATTGTTTGGATGTCGTTAAAATGGTTTTATAGTGCCAATTTCAACTGAATGCAAATTGCAAAATCTCTTTTGATAGTGAAGAATTTCAACGAAATGACTTCCGAAGCCTTTTATTGGATTTGAAAACCGGACCAGGAGCATTTATACACTTTCTGAACCAATTAAATTTCATACGCAGTGGACTCAAAAACCAAAGTGTACAGTGAACTAAATAACCAATGAGTTAAATGTCAGGTGTCATAGGAAATGCTTTCGTCTCGAAATATTCACATTTGTTTCATAAAACAAAGCATTACTAATAAAATTTGGAGATTTTGGGACGTAAGCGTTTTCTGTGACACGCCTGTAAATAATCAATTTGCTCTGTAGTGAAAATTTAGCTACTGAACTAGTTCAACGAAATTAACTATTGTAGATTGTTAAACTATTAAAATAAAAATAAAATGGACACTAACAGGGCACATAGGCGAACGAAATTTTTGATTTTTAGTTTTTTGAGTAAATATTTAAGTAAAGTAAAATATTTATGAATTTATTACGTAAAGTGTTCCATTTCGCCAAAGTAGTTTACATTTAGAATATAATGAATAATAGCAATTTTATACATTACGACTCTTATTTCTACAATAGACTATAGTACTCAACTGATACTGCATAGTGTAGCAAATTGTCGAACGCTTTTTCTTATTTTCACATATTTTATTTATTATATAAAAACATTTATTACATTGCTAGTACTTTTGCTGTCTCTGTTTAAGGTTTTCCAATCAGATGGCTCCTTCGTGGGTAAATTCGGTTCTTGCGGCCGTAGCGAAGGTCAACTGGAGCATCCACACTATATTGCTGTATCGAATACGAATCGTGTTATTGTGTCTGATTCAAATAACCACAGGATTCAGGTAAGCCATGAGCCATGCGAAACCATACTGAGCAATTGCAATTCTACTCCATTCGATCCGATTCGATTCGATTCGATTTGATTCGATACAATTCAATTCGTTTCGTTTTGCTTCGTTTCATTTCATGCTTGCTTGGCTTCAATCTGATTTTAATTAAAATATGTTACCTTTTCCTTACTGCAATGAAAATATTACATTGTTCTTACATAGTATATGTACTTGTACGATACGATATACATATAGTTTGTAGTAACTTATTTGATTTCATTTCGCTTATTTGCACACATACCAATTGCAGATTTTTGATGTCAATGGCAAGGTGCTCTCAACCGTTGGCGGCGAAGGCTCCGACGATGGACAATTCAAATTTCCTCGGTAAAAACTTTTTTCAAATTGAATTTTCATTTGAATAGTTTTTAAAATTTAATTTGTACTTACATATTTTTGCCTACAGCGGCGTTGCGGTCGATGATCAAGGCTACATCTTTGTCGCCGATTCGGGTAATAATCGCATACAAATCTTTAATCCCGATGGCAGTTTTCTAAAGACCTTCGGCTCCTGGGGCTCCGGTGATTCAGAGTTCAAAGGCTTGGAGGGTGTCGCAATTATGTCAAATGGCAATATACTCGTCTGTGACCGAGAAAATCATCGTGTCCAAGTGTTCTAAGCACTTTTGTTAACTACTACTACTATCATCTATATATACATAAATGCATATAATACTCTTAATTAAAATGATGCCTCCATTCACTGATATGTATTTGTTTTGTTAACTATTTTATTTAAAGTGTGTGCGGCAATTGTAACAAAATTGATTAGAAGCAACCAAATTTATTTCGAAAAAGCTGACTTCACAATTACTTTAAAAAACAATAAAGAACGTAAAACGCAAAAAAATGAAAAATGAAAAACAGAACAAAAAAAGTGTAAAATATAAATTATTAAAATGTAAAAAAGAGAACAAAAATTATACGAAAGAAAAAATATAAAATTTATCAAATAAATGTTTAAACGCAAACTCATTCTGTGTGAGTTTGAGTGAAGCAAACTTTTGACTCTGTTATTTAATTTTTAATTTGCAGCAAGGCTGCTGTTATTTAATTCGTGCTCCTCTGTACCATTTTACTATATCAAGGCTCAAGTTTTGCAACTAGTAAATTTATATTTTGGACAAAATAATATGTAAAAGCTTTTAGCTCAAATTAGTTGTATCTCACATAACTTGTATCTAATTGAAGTTTATGCAATGGCGCAGACAGAAGTCAGTAGTTGTTGTTAGAAATTTACGTTACACTACAACTGCTTTGTATATGCAGAGTAGAGTAAATTGGGTATGTCGGGGTAGCATGTGGCTTATTAAATTAGAGAGTGCAAAAGTTTGCGTTGTCACTAACTAACTATAAAGTATCTGGTTTAGTACAGAACTTAAATGGATTTATTTTAGTAGCGTTCAAGTTAGAGCTGCCGTAAGCCAAATATCATGCATATGAAATGTGGTGCATAATTCGATTTAAATTTACGCTAAAAATAAACAGAAATTTATAGCATGTAAATTACTATTTTGTTAGTTAAAGTTGAACAGCAGCGGAAATGAAACGTATAAATAAATAATTTTATGCTGACTATTTAAGTCAATAAGGCACGAAAAATAAAAAATTACAAATTGTTACATATTTTTCACTACATAGAAGGATTTATTATATTATAGGAAAACTCTTAGAATGGAGACTCCTTTTGGGCAGACAGCCCACTTGAGCGAACAGTTTTTGTGTTTCTATCGATTTTCGATACAAAATAAAACTCTTAGTCGGACGCGGAATTCTCAACAACCAATAAAAAGTGTAGAGACTATATACATTCTGTTAAAAAAGTACAGAGAATTAGACAATTAGGGTTACCACAATGATTTGCCAAATTGCACAAAAAATACAACCATGCCACAGAACTTCGAGCGATTGAATTTTCATAGTCTTCTTACAACTTTTTCGAACTTTTGGTCGTATGACACACTAACAGTATGAGCACATATTTTCCCCTTAATTTTTGTTAGAGCAGATCAGTAAGTAGACAAAGCAAAAATTCTACAGTTGCGAAAGTTTGAAATAAAGCTTCATCAAAAAGTGAAATGAAAACCAAGACGACAACAACGAGAACATATATGAGCATCTATGCGAAAGATGAGACAACTCTGGACTAGAGTTGAGCGATATTTAATTACCTGCGATTCAATTACGGTGAGGGAAAAATCACTAATATCAGTTGCTTCTCGATATTGTAAATGTCAGTGATTGAATATCATTGATTTCTTATGGCCGTATGACACACGAATAACAATCAGCAAATTGTTTTCCCCTTCAATGCTCTGGGATTTTAAACACGACTGAGACCTTGCGAAAGGAATAGTTATATACATACAGCAACATTTTTCACATCAACTCGTATAGGTCACACTTGACTTTTGTTTATGTTTCTATTAAAATATACAGAATCAATAAAGTAAAGCATTTTACAAATGCATGCATTGAGTATATTCACCATTTGCGCATGACATGCCAAAGTAATTGTTTTTGCGTTTCATTCATTGTTTCTCTTTTTTTCTAGTTTTATTGTGCATTAATTAATATTTTGTGTAAAGAGTGACCGAATGAAGAAAAAATCCAAACCCTTTAATCCAAGTTTTTGGTACTTTGTCATTTTTGAGTCCAAAGTTGTCTCATCTTTCGAATAGATTTTCATTTTAATATGGTATTTTTGCTGTTTATTTTCCTGTTTGGTTTTCGTTTCACTTTTTAATGAAACTATATTTAAACCTCTCGCACATGTAGAATTTTTGCTTTGTCTATTTTCTGATCTGCTCTAACAGCAATGAAGGGGAAAACAATTTGCTGATTACATTCGTGTGTCATACGGCCATTAGTTATCTCTGCGAAGGATTTGACCCATGGATTGCCACTAGTCTTGGCTCTCTTAGGCGATGCCAATTGACTCTCTTCCATGGATCTTTGCCTCTTATTGACGTTGTTCGTTCCGTACAATTTTATGTCGAAATCTGGTACCACCGCCTTAGCACATTAGATATCTTCCTTTATCTTCTCGTAATCATCCTTAGAAGTGTGGTCTTCTTTAATAGTATCAGTAGCGTGCCGCTTGAGTATGAAACAGGCTACGCGACGGTCAGCATTGCTGGCTTTCTTTGGGTCAGGTCGAACGAAGCTTTTGGCCCGTCCACTAACTATCTTACCAACCTTGGGCAGACTACTAGCTGAATTGGTAGAACCTCCACTAATAGAAGCCTTCGGGGGTAAGACGTTTCCTTCAGGCCTCCCTACGCTCTTCGAGGAGCTAGAGCTCAGTGATGCTGTAGCTCTAACGCACTTTTCGGTATTTGTTGTACCTTCCGGTTATTTTTTGGGAGTACCGGCCTCGCGTTTTCTCCGGTGTTGAAGAGTTGTTATTATTAAAATTGTTTTTGTTTAAATTCTCCATCATTAATCCCACGAGCTGCGAAGAAATAGAAAGTCCATCCGGGCAGAGATTCGCAATACCCGGGTAAGGCATTTCTTAGAACATGAGGTCGCCACTTGGCTGAGCCCTCCGTTAGAGACTGGAATATTTTTGTTAAACCTGGGCCTCCAGCCAAACTGACCCGCGGCATGGGTCGAGTTACACCTTGGTCCAGTCCAGGTATGTGATGAGGGATGGAATAAAAAGAGTTGATTAATAAGGAGTAGGTAGGTGAAGGTTTGTATGAGACTATACTTTATCAGGCGGTCACATAAGCGCCTCGACAGCCCTGTAATACGATTACAAGGACCCGCTTGCTGTCCGGGGCTGCTTATTAGCGAAAAGGAATAATAAATGCCTCGTTATTGTACCCCCTACTTAGATACTTTTCATTTAATTTTTTACTGCTTCATACATGCAACAACAATTTTCAATTACATTTGTACATCATTAAACTGAAAATTAAGCGAGAAATTACCATTTGGAAATGGTAAAGAAAAACAAATAGTCACGTCAGTTGTTTTTATGACTGAAATATAAAAATGACGTACAATAATTTACATGCAATCAAACAGTTCGTCTTGTGTCACATTTCATGGCACGTGTGAGAGGAGGCGGCCACTGAAGGAAAAATGTCACAGGAAAAGCTGAACGCAAGAAAAGTGAAAAATGATCAACGCCAGCTAAAGGAAAATGTTAAAAAGAAACGCCTGTACAAATATACCCGTAGAAAACAAACAAGTTGAGGCGTTTCCGGTTTCCGGTTGCCATAAATTACTTTTTGTATACGCCATGCTTACACGTAGCTGAATTTATGCAAAAGCAATTCTACTTTTTCGATTTCATTCATTCTTTCTTTCTTTCTTTCTTTCGCTCCCACCTTATACAAATGTCGAATTTTTATGCCATTTTTTTACGGTTTACCTTGTTATGGTACACCATGGTCTGCACGCGTTTACGTTTCATTATGCATGTTTCAAATCAACCAAGCGCAAGGAAGAACAGCAGAAAAATGCATTTATTTAACCTTTGGCTCAGTGAGTTTTCTGCTCCTTATATATATATATATATATATATATATATATATATATATATATATATATATATGCTTTTGTTCTTTTATAGCTAAACGTGCATCATATTTATTAAAGCATTTTATGTGTTTTTTTTCTACAATACTAAAGCGAAACTTTATATTTGCAAATAATCATAAAAGTTTAATCCAAATAATTATTATTAGATGCATTAGATTAAAAAACGTTTTTCATAATTTTATACATATACTAAAATCTAGCTATAAAAAAGTAATCATATAATGAGATGTAAAGATATAGAGCGCAGTGAATAACAAAATTACTAGACATCGATTTATGTAGAGCTTAGAGCAGCATCTATTGGGGATGATAAAGAAAACTCTGAAAACTTCGGATTCGTTTGGTTTGCAAATCGCTCGAAAAAACCGTCGGTGCCAAAGTACTTCGAATGAAGTTAAAGAAGTTGTAATTTGATATGGTGGCGTTTTTTGACGTGTCCTGCACACTTTTAGGGGTACTCCTAAGGTGGTATTAAAGTTCGACAAAAAAAAAAGCAACTCTGCATGGTATTGAATTTTTTTCAAAGATCTTGAAATTCAGTCACACTTAAAAGCTATAATGACGACTGTAGATAATTGCATTACAATAGTTTAAGTATGTTTCGACTAACAATTAGTTAAATATCTTGATAACTAAATTAGTGCTAATACTCCTACTTGTAACTACTTGTTATATACATACAAGGTATGATCTAAAAATAGCCGAACTTTTAATTTAAATCATAGAACACGTAGCGCCATCTATTAAATGTTGGCAGTACTAGAAAGATAAATTTTTCTTCTTTCGAAAGCAGCTAAGTTCACGCTAATCGTTTGACAGGTTACAAAATGACACACATTTTAATAACAGCAGTTTTTGTAGTTATTTCGCAAAAACAAAAGAGCAAATATTAAATTTTGTTGTAAACTCGTTAAAAAAATTGCAGAGACTTACGAATTGTTAAGAAAAGTTGATGATGACTGTATGAGTCGTATTCAAGTTTACACATGGTTTACACGATTTAAAAACGCTCGTGATGATTTAAATGACAATCTAAGACCTAGACGACCCGAAGCATCTAATTGTGCTGAGTTAGTGGAAAAATTTAAATTCAATGAATTATTGATGAAAAAACAGATTTGTCTCATCGACCAACGTCCGTATTCGCCTGATCTATCACAGTGCGATTATTTTCTCTTCCAAAAATTAAAACTTCAATGAAAGGAGCTCTTTACGATGACATTACAGCCATACAAGCAGCCGTGATACAGGTGCTAAAGAACAATCCAAAAAGCGAGTATAATAGGTCTATGGTTAGCTTTGAAACATAATACCGTGCTTGTTTTATTTTATAACTATAAGCTAAACGTATTTTGTCATATGATGATCAAATTAGAACTCACTCTTAAATCTAACAGAAGATGAACTTAGAGTTAATGGAAATTGCATTTAACGCTACAGACAATAAAGCTTATAATTAATGAGAGAGCGATATATGATTAAATAGAGAAAAAGATGTGAAAGGGGAGATGAATGAAATATATGTCACACTCGCGACCATCTCTAGTGTGTTTAAAAACTAGGAAAAAACTAGGTATCGGGTATAGATACTTCCTATGTTCTAAGGCTTAACATACGTTAAAACTAGCATGCCACACCCACTTATAGGTGTAGCCGGCATACAAACCAACCGCCCACTTTTCGAACTTTGTATGAAATGTTTTTGCGTCCAGCCGATTCCTAAGTGGATTCATAATAAACTTGACGCCTGGAAACAAACGTTCTACGAATACGTGCGTTGCTGATAATATTTGACAATTCGAATAGTTTTATGAAATTTGTAACTATAGGTATATGTACGAGTATGGTATCAGCTATTTTTTGTTTTGCTTTAAACATTATCGGCTGGACGCAAAAACATTTCATACAAAGTTCGAAAAGTGGGCGGTTGGTTTGTATGCCGGCTACACCTATAAGTGGGTGTGGCATGCTAGTTTTAACGTATGTTAAGCCTTAGAAATATTATTCTTAGAAAAAAATAAAAGTAAGAACCGAAACTATATAAATACAAATGTACTTATTGGTGCTTGCTTTCTAGATGGCCCTGATTTAGAAAAAGCCTGTCCAAAAGCAGAGCGCCCAAAGTGTCACCGTATGTATTTGCTTTTCACTGCACGATATTTTATGCGAAGCTTTCTGAGTCAAGCGTTTTCCATGGCACTCTTGTATTATTGATATCTTAAGACAAATGGTCGAATTTTGACAATTGTGAGAATAGCCAAACAAAAAGGCAAGAATGAGGGTAGTTTTTCTACGAAAAAAAAAATACTTCATACACATTTGTTAACGAATAATTAATACAAATTGTGTTTTTAACGCTAAAAATGCGCATTTTTCATAAAAATTCTGCATTTTGACAAAATCATTTTATTGTAAAATGCACAATAATTCATTTTCACGTTATCAAATCAACGAAATCTATAGTCATGTGCCTCCCCTTTAATTTGGTAAAATTAAATTTCAAAATGATCGAATAATTTTGGCCAAAGTTATGGCCAATAAACTCGGCGCATTCAAAAATGTGGTTTTGGCCATTTTTGCTCTCAGCGAATAAATTATTCACAGAGATAAACGAGCAACATAATCAATGATAGCAAATATGTTAACGTGTTGTTTGAAGACATTTTTAGTAAGTTACAAATTTACTCAACGAATGAAAAACTCCTCTTGACTGATTTTCTGGCGTGACTTGGGTTTGAGCAATCACGCCGGAGACTCCAACAATAGTCCGCCATCATGTGGACAACCCATATTCCTTGGTACCTTTTTTCTATCGTTTTTATATCTTGATGAAGTCGTTCTCCTTGTTCGTCACTGAGATGACCAAGCAAATAATGAACTTTAATGCTCATATTGCATCCAAGGACTCTAAAATTAGATAGCATATTGTTTACTATTGCCCTGTAGTTAGCCGTTTTTTTTTTATTATTTCCGAACAAATTTTCTACGACGCGAACAAATGAATCACCAGCAGATTTTTCCTTGTCATTCATGTTTTTCACAAAGTGCACATTAGTTCTCTTATTTGAGGACCGTCAAAAAATTTCGTTTATCAAATCATGCAAACATTCACCTTTCTTTTCTAAAGCTTTCACGTATTGCTTCATGAGTCCAAGTTTAATGTGCAGTGGTGGGAGAATAATTTTGTCATTGCTAATCAAAGCTTTATTGATAATATTTGTTTCGCCAAGAAGAGATTTTTTTCTTTCCGGCCACTTTATTTTCTTCCAATGTTCGCTAGTAGCTCTGCTGTCAAATTCGCATATAAAGCATGGAAATTTTGTTCACCCACTTTGCTGTCCCAGATGAAAATTTACCATTTTGAGATCAACACAAACAATCCATTGGTGTTCTTGATAGTTAATTTTTTCTAACACGAAAGCAATGCTCGAGTACTCTTCTTTCATCGTTGTGGAATGGCCAATGGGAGGCGAACTGTATTTGTTTCCACTATGTAATAGAATACACTTTAAACTCTATTTGGAGCTGTCAATAAACATATTTGTTTTCATTAATTATGTTGTTCGTTAATCTCTTTGAATAATTCATTCGATGAGAGCAAAAATGGCGAAGAACACATTTTCGCCATTTTTGTTTTTTACCAAATAGATGATGACTATAGATTTCGTTATTATTTGATGACGTTAAAATGAATTATTGTGCATTTTACAATAAAATGATTTTGACAAAATGCAGAATTTTTATCAAAAATACGTGTTTTTATCGTTAAAAACACGATTTGTATTAATTATTCGTTAACAAATGTGTATGAAGAATTTTTTTTTTCGTATTTGTATATATTTAAAATTTCCATTACGGTTGAGATTATTACTTTTTTCAATGTTCATGAAAACTAGAATTTTTTTAACTTTTGCAACCGTAAAAAATGCAAATGTCTCAATATCTCGCAAACAAGAGCCAATTGGGCAAAACGAAGATTATTTTCGGATTCAGCGGCCTAAAATTAACCTAGAAAAACTAGACTCACTCTTGCCTTTTTCTAAAAATTTGTTTTTGTAGACCAGTGTCATTTATACAATAGATTTCACTTAGTATTGCGATTTCTCATTTGAAAACTGAACAAATTTCCACTAAAAGTGACAGCAAACTCAAGCCAGAAGAGCGAATTCGACCTTTATTGAAATCGTAAAAGCAAGAATTGGAACTGGCCGGTTTATATTTATATGCACTACTATAACTTTGTAATCTGTTTTCAGTTTGGCATTTAACAGCACGGATTGAAATGAAGCCACCTGAAACTGCTGCTATTGACGAATTTTTGCAAATAAATTCTAATGGTTGTTTTCATTTTATTTTTATATATTTATAGTTGCATTTCAAATGAAACTTATTATTGGATTGAGCTATTTTGAGTTTATTTATACATAATCCAACGTTTGGTTCTCTATTATATTTATATTATATCTATTTATATTTATAATTTTTTTATATACTTTCGGTTTTCATTAAATAATAGTAAAAAAAATTCGACTTGTAAATGACAGGCTGTAACATTTTATTCGATAAATGTAGCTTCATCTTTAAGAGTTCTTACTGCAAATTGCAAGACGTTGTCATGCACATTTCAAGTTGCAGTTATTTTTGATTTGTAGTGTTCAATGTGAATTGATTTGTGTGTGCCACCCTCTTTTCAATGGCATCTCTACTTACTTTGTATAACTTTCATTCAATTCATTCAATGCCGCGCATTTTTATTGCAAAAGATATTGAAATCGAAATCAATCTCACAATCGTTCGTTTCGCATTGCATTGCACTTTCAAATTGACAGTTTCAGTATTTTTGAGCGTTTTACGAGCAAACGCGGGCATATTATGGGCGCCGCAAGTGGCATGAAATCTAACGAAAGCGCAGTGAGTAGTCTGTATTTGACTTGCCACTAAAATCGTTTTTATATGGCATATAAAATGAAATATATAATATTGTTTTTATTAGATCAATTCTTGCTTGCTGAGGATTTGAACCAGAAACACAAAAGTCGCAAGCAAGAAAATTTGATTAAATTTGTGCAAAAGTACTCAAAATACACCTATATACGTTGTTCAGGAATTCAATCATTATTTATACCTTGCACAACAAAAAGTATATTAGGAAGGTTGGGTTTGTTAAAAATGTTTGTAACATAGCCGAAACAGAAATGGAAAAAGCAAAAAGTATATAGTAGTACTTCGTGATACTCCGTTTTTCGTTTTAAACGTGTCTGTTCGGTAGGTAGGTTCTGTACCGGTATCAATTTATTACGGTATTCGGTTCCAGTACGGTTCTTAGATTTTAGTTTCGGTTTACCGGTATGGTACCGGTTTAGGTCAGTATTAAAATTCTTGAAAGAAAAATAAGAGAAGATTTACTGTTGCCAATATTCCAAAGACCATACATATATCATATTACAAATATGTTATTTGAGTTTTTGAAATAAAATATTCCTTGTGCAAGAGTAAGTGGATACAAACAAACTTAAATGTATATACTCCTGTCACATAGTGTGAATAGTATTATAATTTTGTCATGGACTTTGTAACGCATTAAATGAAGCATTGGATCTTGATCTTGATCAGTTCTGTCTGTTTCTTCCCTATTTGTATGAATCAAATCTAGTCCTTCAATTTTTAATATATCGATCTGATATTGAACAAATATGTATACTTCCTATGTTCCTAAGCTGAGTATATCTGACAATTACCATGTCACGCCCACTTTGAGGGGATAAATATTTTTAAGTCCGGCCGATTCCTTAGCCTGAAAACAAACGATCTACACATAACAATTCGAGTAGTTTTGATAATTCTTATAGGTCTTCCAATTTTTTTTAATTTTCTAACCATATACCTCTGGACCTAAATTGAACCAAACTGGTGGATTTAAACCGTACCGGTAAACCGAATCGGTAATTTTTCTTCTTCTTAAGTTGGCTGAAAATATCATTGACATGCATGCCACGTTTGAGCTGGATGCGATTATTAGTCTATGTTTCACAGCTTCTTGTTTACGACGCGAAAAGTTTGTATGGCGATTATTAGTATGAAAAAAAAAAAAAAAAAATTGAGCAACGAGTTTGCTTGTTGTGTTTCCAATGGAATAACGGCAACGGAATCATTCAAAATGTTACAAAAGTGTTTTGAGGACTCTACTCTATCGAGAACGCAAGTATTTGAGTGGCATAAAGCATTCAGTGAAGGTCGTGAAATCGTAGAAAACTTAACTCACGCAAGTTATCCATCCACCACTGTTAACGACTAAAACGTCGAAAAAGTAATGGAAATTGTGCTTTCTAATGCCAATAGTCGTATTGGCATTAGAAATATAGTAGAGACACTCAACATCTCTTATGGTTCGACCCAACACATTTTGGTTGATGTTTTGGGCATGAAACGCATCGCCGCCAGACTCGTACGAAAATACCAGAATTTTTTGCATTTTTTGCATATTCCAGCTTGATTGTGACGGAGTTTTTGGCCAAACATGAAACAAAAGTCATCCCCCAATAACGTATTCATTAGATTTGGCACCCTGCGACGTTTTTCTGTTTCCGAAACCTAAACCTAAATATTCGTTGTTTTTTTGCTTTTTCACTATTAACGTAGTTGACGATTTTGTTGTTGTCTGCTATTTTTCTGTTTACGTTGTTGACCAATAACACTTTGGTTGTTGTAGCATTGTTCACTATTCACATTGTTGGCCAACAGCGCTTTTGAATATTTGCTACTGTAATAGAAATAAAAAAAAAAATTGTTTCTTCATTTTATTAGTGTTGTTAATATAATTAATAAAAGAAAAAACGCAATTATCTTCAACTCAAAAAGTATGTAGGGGATATACTTCAATATTTATAAAAAAATGTCATATTCAGTTGGGAATTTGAATTGCCTTCAAAATTGTTTTGTCATATTTTCTAGGCCCATAATATAATTGAACTTCTCCACTATTCATGTATCTCTGGCATGTTTAATTTGTGTTTTAGCTACCTGGGCAACCTGCATTTTAAGCTGTGAATTTTAACACTTTCAACAAAGCTGCGGGTGTGCAAAACCATATAAAGCTACTTTCCTTTTCAGCATACCTCACTTTTTTTTTCTAATACGATTTTTGCTACCTCTTTGTTTATTTTTACTTTTATACGTTGAACCAAACAAAAATGAAATAAGAGAAAAAATAAATGTTCATGCCAGTGAACAATGAAATTGTTTACGTAGTTCCAGCAGAATACTGTCCTTCGAAAAAAAAAAAAAAAATGGAAAAAAAAATGATTTTGTTTTTTTTTTGTGATACCGAAGCGTTTATGCACTACTAAGGAAGCAAATTGACATTGGAATTTCTCATAAATTAGTTGCTATCAAAATAATCAGCTTACGTAGTGAGCTGTGAGCCATCAAGTTATTTTCTGGTGAGTCTTTGAATAGTACAAGCAACAAATCGGAAAGAGCGCTCGATAGTCGGAAGTACTTAGCTGCTCTAAAAGAAGAAGAAGTGTTTCAACAGATGTCTTGAAAATTATAGAATATAGAACAAACCGAGTTTGAAAACGATCCGATGAAAACCAATTTTGCTAACTAAATTCTTTGACCCTAGTTTTTCATACTGAGTGGTATCTTCCTAAATGGTATTTCCCTAGAAACCTTGATTTGATCACCTTGATAAAAGCAAACTAATGTCCAGAAGTAACTTCTCTAGCATTAGCGGTTAGGGCTGTGCTTGGATGAGTGTTATGTATTGTTATAGAGTCTTGGAGAAGAACATTGTATGGGGAACCAATGATTTCTCAAGTTACGGATATAAAAATTCATCATATCTAAACTTTCTGCGTTTTTTGACAGATCAAGTAGCTAGAAACCATGAATCTAGGAGCAGACGCGGACCCGGCAGATTTTAGATGCCGCGCCAGACGCAGTTCAAAGGGCTGCCGAGAATTTAGAATTCCGCCAAGTTTTAAAAGTTTAAAGCATCTGAGCATTGTTATTTCATATATGCATTGTTACATTCGTTTGGACGAAACGATTTTACCCTTTTAATTTAAACTATAAACTTTTATGTGAAAGGTAAAATTAAATAAACGAAAAGCAAGCGTTGTTGCTGTGTGCAGGACATTGAACGCTGGACAGCTATGAACAGCGGCAGCTGTTGCGCAGGCAACCACACTTTTTTAGCAGTTAAGTGTGAAAAATTCTTAATGGTGCTTCGACAACAGCGGATACACACAACCAATACAAATACAAATACAGACACAAACACACACACACACATTCGTATATATTCAGTAAAATATTAAAAAAATATTCAATAAAAATTTTTAAGGGATATGGTATGACACACACACACACACACACACACACGCGTGCACATGCACATCTAGAAAAATAAAGGTAAAATCACAACGTTTCCATCAAGAATTACATGGAAACAAAAAGTCAATTCTAAACCGATCAACGTGAAGGTCAGCTAAAGTAGCCAAAAAAAAAAAAAAAAAAATGTTATAAAATATTGAAAGGATATTTTTTTCTGCATTTACTTTGTTAGTGCACGCGAATGTATAAAGCGAAGCGTGCTAAGGACCGCTCCAGCATACACATACTATATTAAATATGTTTATAGCAAAATCGGCCATACTTGTAGCATATGAAACCTTTCAATATGGTAGCCATATGTGTGTCTGTGTGTGTACGTGTGTGTGTGTGTGTGTGTGTAGATATTTGTATCCTTTTGTAATTTTACACTTGGCGGTACATTTTAATGCCACTTGAGTTGCTTTTTATTTTGTGCGATGACGAAGTGGTTTTATTTCGGTTTAATATTTACCAATTGGAACTACGTCTATGGCATGCGTGCGAGTTATATTTGCCTGATTTTGTCACTTTATTTCGCATTTCTGCATCGTATGGTATTTCCTTTTCTGATTTTATTTCATTTAAATATTTTTATTCTTTTTTTTAACAAACTATTCGAAATACGTGCTCTGCATTTGTATGCTTCATTAAAGCTTCATCTGGTTCTTCTGTTTCTGAAAATAGCAAAAAAACAAAAAAACAATTGTTCATTTAGCATTTTATTTGTGTTTTCTTGGACTGGTTGTGACATAAAAGAATATAAATTCAACAGCTGCTTGCATTTAAATAAATATTTTAATAAATAAAATGCTCACTTTGGTTTTGACTGCTATGGAATACAAAAACACAGCTGTGCATTGTCTTTTGTCAAAAATTAGACAAAAACTGCAGGATAACTAAAAACATAACAAGATTGATATTGAATTCGGTGTAATCGAATGTCTAATACACTCTTCATGTGTTGTCAAACAGTGTGTGAAGTGTATAAGAAAATACTTTTTGTTTGTCGGTATATTTAGTAATCACTGAAGTACAAGGACTGGTCAATAATTTCTAAGAAAAAAAAGAGTGGCAGAAGCATAACAAGTTGTGTCATAAAGTCATTGTAATAGGCCGTTTACAAACAAAGTATAAGAATGTCACTAACAAAGACTAAAAGACTTTTGCTTGAGACTTGCTTGAAGTCACAAGCAAGTCGGAAGCAATGCGGAACTACTGAGCAGCTGTTCTTTGCCTGTCATAAAGTCATCGTAATGTATCGTTTACATACAGAGAACTAGAATGTCACAAACAAAGACTAGCAGTTCTTAAAATGTGTTTACATTGAAGTCGCAAGCAAGTCGCAAGCAAAACGGAACTACTAAACACAGCTGTGTTCTGTACCTGTTAAATTTTGTTGTTTAAACAAAGCTGTCAAAACATTGAAAATTATACTAAATACTAAATAATAATGAACAAATTGGAGCAATATGACATTTTTCTTATCAAACAGCACAAAGAAATTATGGAGAAATACTCGAGTGCGTATTCAATGCGAGTAAGAGCGCGCGCTGGATTTACCACAGCATACGACGAGCTGTCATTTAATTAATTTATAGTGTTGCAAAACACAATTTACCTTAAATTACCGAACTAGTTCAAAAGTTTCTCAATACTGTAGCCGACTTGTGCCTGGCCATTACGAATTTTTTGTAGTTCCATTCCAGTTCTCTGTATGTAAAAGGTCTTTAGATTTTCCTTACTTCTTCATTTTCAAATAAAACTGAATTATTTAGACAAAAAACCTAACGTTTCAACAGAGTTTGAGCGTCAATGAAGTAAGTCCTGCACTATGAGCCACTACCGAAGGATGATAGTAAGACGCTGCTCAGACAGAAGACAACAGTTACTGTCTATGGAATGCCACTAGCACGCAACACGGAAAAGCTTTTAACGAATACAATTAGCACAAATGCGGACAAGGGACGTCAGGGCTTGGAATGGGTCATTGATCGAATAAATAATGAAGTGAGACATTACTCATTACTGAGACAGCAGCTCGCGGTACAGATGAACTTGTCGTAATTACACGGTTTTTCATTGGTCATATAACCGTAAGCGTATTGAAAAACATGGATAAGATTGGTGTTCAGATTGTAAAATGTTTTTTAATATATTCTAAATCTTCAAATTGAACTCTCTATGTTACTATATTAAACAAACAATAAATAATAAATTGCATAATTACATAAATAATATAAATTTGTCGCCTACTCACTTACCACGTAATCAAAGAATCTGTACAAACTATTTGTGAATTATAAGTACAACAAAGTTTAAAGTGAAGTTCAATATTGAGTTTTAAGCCAAAATAGCAGAGAATTTCGAAAAATTGTGTTTTTTTTTCACAGCATTTTCATTAATCACTACGGAACAACATAAAAAAATGCACAATTTTGTTTTGTTAAAATGCTACGACTGAATTCATGTTTACGTACATTAATTTAAATCACTCTTGAATAGAGAGGTCTATTTTATGTTGAGAGCTTTTATTTTAGAAAATAAAAATACTTTGCCAATATTCGCTTCTATCTTTTTATTCAATATGTTATTTGTGACTACCAAACTATAAAAAGCAATATATAATTTATCGTTATAAAGTGTATTACTTTTGGGACTGTTCTCGCCAGCAGATTAGCTCTAAGATAGCATGCACTGTTGGTTACTATCAAAGTATGTAAAGCCATACTATTGTGTGAATATTTTTCGTCATAAGCTCTATTACTTCTCAACAGTCCACGTCAACGCACTTGCTCGAATACATATATTTAAAGCGATCACCAATATGTATACTCGTACTCGTATATTGACCACGCTAGTACTTTAATTAAGTACAGTATAAGTTTGTTTATCAGTTTCTCTACTTCACTCTTATAAAAAAAACATGTAACATTGGGGTCTACCATCGTTGACTCCAAAAAGTATTTATATTCTTGAGCAGCTTTGATGTTTCGATGTTTTTCGATGTTTTGACTGCCTAAAAATGCACTTGTTTGACGAGATGTGTAAGAGCTTCTGGCAAACAAATGGTCGTGTACCACTCAAAATTGACCGTCCTACGTTGCTCAAGCGGAACAGTGGCCACATGACCCATTCGGCCGAAGAAACAGGCGATCATTTGCTTCGCTGTGCTTCTTTCACGAACAACTTTTGTTGGATTTGGCACGTCTTGGAATACCCATACGGTCGATTGCTGTTTTGTTTCCGGCTCATACGCATATATCCATGATTCGTGACCTGTCACGATTTCATACACGTCTTTTGAAGCACCACGGTCGTACTTTTTAATCATTTCCTTACACCAAACGACGCG
Organism: Leucophenga montana; assembly: GCA_035044765.1. NCBI lineage: Eukaryota > Metazoa > Arthropoda > Insecta > Diptera > Drosophilidae > Leucophenga > Leucophenga montana. The sequence goes on from JAWNNQ010001520.1 coordinate 512,893, forward strand.
AGCCTTTTTTTGAGCGATTGAAGAAAAAGGGGTATCTTACGAGAGGGGCACAACAACCGATTTTGGACGACCTTCACGGAATTCGTCGGCGACCGAACTATGAGAACGATTGTATTCACTATACCAGCGATATACTGTGGTTTTTGATGGTGCCATACAAAGAACAGAGTTCATTGACACATTCTTGTTGGGATAATCCACGTCGAAACTTGTGAAAAATAATCCAACGAAAACCTTTTCTTGAAATATCCATTTTTTTGGCCAAATTGCTTTTCTTAACTCACTGTAAACAAAACAAATAGCAATTGTACATCAAAACTTTGTGAGTACATTTATTCCCAAAAATGTCAAACTTTATTATGATGTTGCCAGACTTTAGCTTTTGACATTAGTGTTGCCACTTCCCGAAATATAAATAGCAGCCCTCGTATTTTGGTGTAGCCGCCATACAAACCCATCACCCACTTTTGACTTTTTGTATTTCTTAATTGATATGCTACTTTCTAGTGGAAGAACGATTCATATAACCCTTAATGGGTGAGACCTGCTACTTTTTTGGGGTAGCCCCAAAAATGATAAAATTCTTTATTTAAATCAATTTTAGCTTAAAATTCGATTTGGTGGATTCTAGTGGACAAACGTACACAGCTGCTAGTGGGCGTGTACCGCCCTATTTTTGGAGTGGCCCTTATATACATATAATCATGCGTTTAGTAAATTGACGTTGGCTTAATCCGTGCGTTAACAATTTGCAACTTCTTACGAAGGGTATGTATCATTTGCTGAGGCGGACTATTCCCAAGGATGCTAAGAGTTTTTTAAATTTTGTTCATGTTATCAAATACACTAATATACATGTATATGTAATCCATATATCTCTGGACATCTTTCTAGAACCGGATTGCTTCTAGAAATCCACTGTTTGAACTGTCCTTTTGTTTCTGAAGTACAGTGGTGCCTGGTCATATCTCAATATCAGCTATGCATCGAATTGACTTCATGTATGTGGTGATTCTGTATTTATGCATTTTGCTGCCTCACCTCAGCTAGATAAATATAACAATATTAATCTTTTTTGGGTGCAGGACTACGTTGAAAAGGTACTAAGCTATTGTGTAGGACTACGTTGAAAAGGTACTAAGCTATAGTTCAATTGTTCGATGAACGTTAACCAACTTTCCTTTCTGTGTCTTGCAGTTCAAATGAAAATGCCTAATTACGCAACTCGTTTCTTCGATTCGATGTCTAAAAATAAAACTAAAGTTTTTTGCTTCAATTGAGATTTTTCAAGCATTTATTGAACGATACGCGTATTCTTCATTGCAATACAAACCGTTTGGTAAGCTATTAATATCCTTCTGCAAATGTGTGTGAAGCGTATACTAATAAATTGCATTTAATATCAATGCAAGCTGTGCAACTGCAACTGGAAAAAATACGATTTAAGCACAAAAACTGTATACAATAAATACGAAGTTGTTGTACGTACTGCGCCGTATGACATTTGAAATCTAATTAAAAATGAACTTAAGTGCACAAACTCAAACATCAATCAAACATTTGTTGTTTACTTCCTCGTAAGTCATTAATTCAATTTGTCAACTATGTACTAAAAGTTTAAATCCACTTAACTTGCTTAAGGCATTTGCCTTGCAGCTTAATACAAAACAAACTCTGTGTCAGAACAAACTTAAAGATACATACTAGTACAAGAAGCGAAAGCCGAGCTGATTTCAGTTGAGTTTTGTGTAAATAGCGTTTCGAAATATTTGCAACTAAGTGTTTTTAAAGGAATTTTCCACGAAATTTTTACAAGTACAGTTGAGCTTCATCAAATTGCGCTGAATTTTGAAATAAAACGAATCTGAGCAAGCAAGCGTATTGAACTAAACAAGCGAAACGCTGAACTAAAAGCAGCTTAGCAGCAAGATTTTAATGGATTTGGACATTTTTTGAAAAGATACTCATACATAGAAGTACGCTTGTTAGATGCTGTTTTGTGTATTGTATGTGCGTGGGAAGTGTCAAGTATATATATGTGTGTGTGTGTGTGTGTGTGTGTGCATGTGTGTGTAGTATAAACATTTGCACAGTAAGCAATCAAGTTAATTGTTACAAAGCGATTGATGACTGCTGGCCTGTATTGCGCGCAGCTTGACCTTTTGACATGCAGCATGAGTTTGATTTGACACAGAAATAAAATCAAGCAGTCGTCTCTTTAATAAAAATAAAAAAACAGTAAAGAAATTCCAGATTGTTCGACAGTTCTTTAATAAATCAAGCAGTTTGTATTAATATTAAAATGACTGAAATCTATAGAAATGGTGATAATCAGCATTATCATTTATCATACGCCACGTGAAGCTCATTTATCACGTATGTATGCATGCTCGCATTTGAAAGTGTTTTGTATCGCATCTTCGCATCGAAATCAACATGAAATCAAATGTTTTTATTCATTTTGGCGTGGTTTTTCTTCATGCGCTTGAGCAGACATGAGAAGATGCACACATGTCGTATGCGTTATTTTTATGCAAGGATTAAAGCGGGTTCTATTTTTCTAACACTGTGGACGGTAGTCCCGAAAGCTGACTGCAGTACGAGCGCTATATTATTTATTCTGTTATTTAAAATTTTTGCAACTGCATATATAAAACAGTCGCTTAATAAGTACAATATAAAAATGTAACTAAACTAACTTAAAGCTAGCAGAAAGAAGTTGGGGACACTCAGACCCGTTGGAGGAATTTTTGTTTGGTACGCCAGGTTGACCGACTGTGCCCCAAACTCACAGCCTGGGAGGTGGTCCAAGCGGGCGCAATTACAAAAATAAAGAAAATAGAAGTTGCTAAATGAAATTTACAAATTTATCGAATAGTGATTTGTTAGTACAGAGTTTTTACATAGTGTAAGGAAGAGTTATAAGAAAAATAAGGCGAAAAATTTTTGTAGATAGAACAAAGAGCTCGTAGTGAATTATTGAGCGCATAATTTGTCGTACAAAAAGTCAATTTTATTGGCACGAAGTGGCGAGGTGGCTGAATGGGAACATTTAGTACTATGAACTGAAGTAAGTATAGAGTATCAATCTCCCCAATAAGAATTTTATGAAGAAAAGCAACTGAGAGCATAGAACGGCGTGACAAGAGGGTTGGGAGATCAATTAATTTTAACCTATCATGATACGGTGGAAGATTTATATCGTAATCCCAATTGAGACTCCTAAGAGCAAACAGAAGAAACTGTTTTTGGACTGACTCAATACGATCCTCGTAAATAGCATAATATGGGTTCCAAATACAAGAGCCAAATTCTAAAATCGGACAAACAGGAGAAGTATATAGGAATTTAGTGGTATAAGGATCATTAAATTCCTTAGACTAACGCTTAACAAAGCAAAGGACACCTTTTGCTTTATTTACTATTGAACAAATATGATTATTATAAATAAGTTTAGGTTCCATAAGGATACCTAGGTCATTAAAACAAAACTCTCTATCGAGGGTAATGTTATTTAAAGAATATAAATGGTTTACTGCGATGAAGCGTCATACTCGTACATTTGCATTTTGACAAATTTAGATTTAGAAAATTTGGACGACACCATGTATGTAGTGAGTTTAAGTCAGCCTGCAATAAACTGTGCTGCGAAACATCAGAATATGACAAGCATAATTTAACATCATCTGCATACATTAAAGTATGGGCATGATTAACAGACAAAGGAAGATCATTAATAGAAAATGTTGAACAATATTGGACTTATGTGACTCCCTTTGGGGTACAAAAATAGTTTTAGACAAACAATTGTTAAATAAAACTTTTTTTGTTCTATCGGATAAATATGACTCAATCCAAGTGACAAGAGACGGAGGAAACTCTATTGCTTTTAGTTTGAATAAAAGCTGCTTATAACACACACTATCAAAAGCTTTACTGTAGTCTGTATAAATGACATCAGTTTGGCAACCCGACTCAAAACCATTATTTACAAATGTGGAAAATTCTAAAACATAAGTTGTAATACATTTTTCTTTAATAAAACCATGTTGGGAAGAACTGACAACAGACTTTAATGACTGTTGCAATCAGTATTAGAGCTACTACGTTTATATTATTTAAATAAACGCAACTTATTATTTTTTAATAGGGAAAGGCTACGTGAAAACCAAGGCTGCCTTTTTCCTGAGACTGGGAGAGTAGTGAATGGAATGCATCTGTCGAAAAAACTGCGAATGGTGGAATAAAAAATATTCGTTGCCAATTCAATATCTGAAGAGCGATCGAGAGCAGACAATCAGTATTGTAAAAGTAAAAAGTAAGTGATTTAACTTGACATAATCAGTTTTTCTAAAACATCTGACACGTCGAAGAGATTTATTTATGTCATGTGAACGACAAATACAGTCAAGCTGAAAAGAGACTTCCAAAGTTGGATGGTGCTTATCTTCAGGCATTGTAAAAGGAGGAATCCTATTAATAAATACATCAAAACCATCATCAACAAAAACAAGATCAAGAAGTCTTCCAGAGCTGTTACGAACATAATACGCGCAATATCGAAGTTTTTACTGGTAAGTCTGATCGAAACGTGTCGAACGCTCAATTACAATTAACAATCAATCCCAACAATACAAATGAAAAAAAAAACTAATCTTTTATCACAAAATTGATATCAGAAGATTTGTGAGTTGCATGTAGGCTTTCGTCACTTGGTTTTTACCTCGTCAAGTGGTTTTTTTTTATCTTATTTGTTATTCTGACTTGACTTTTCTTTTTTATGTACTACAATATACTTGTATGTATTGATATAAAAATAAATTCATGATGCATTCATGTACTTATGTAACAAATATATTTACTGAAGACAATTTACTGAAAAAAAAAAAAATGTATTATATAAATGGAGTAAAACTTGTGCATACATTCTATAAAGCTTTGCAACCGAAGTAAATGTAATGTTATTTTTTTTTTTTAGTATTTAGTTTTATCTGTTATTAAGAACAACTTCAATCATCAGTGATGTTTCATATCTTTAAAGATTGTTTCATGAAGATATCCAGTTGTAGTTTACATGGTTCTCTCGCCCAGGTCAATATGATGTGTTCTGCGTAGCCATCTCATCCTCCAGGGCCTCCTTTGTAGGCGACTAGCTAGTTGTTTCGGGTGCTGTTCAAAGTCTAAGTACGCCGAAACTAGCTGATTAAGAACATACCCAATTTTGAGAACATTTAAATCACTTTCATGGCTAGACTTTCGCATATAGCACGGGGCGGAGAGCAATTGCGGAGGACCTTTGCTCGGTGGACCCTGATATTTGAAAGGTCATGGCGCAATTATGGTCTTGTAAATGTTTAGCTTGTTCCTCTTGTTTTCCCCATTGAGGAGCAGGTCCAATTTACGTATCCTGGTTCTAAAGGGATTTCTCGACTCTACAGATAGAGCCCCAGAGCTGATCGTAGAGATAGACTGTCGGGCAGTCATCCCTGCATAGTGAGTGAGTTTATATCGATGTTGTGTCCATTGCTCAAAATCATGATGATATAGTTGAAGTACATCAGCAGCATTGTAGACACACTTGTCCCTGGCCACGATGGCGGTATCGTGTATGAATAGAAGAGCCTGTCGGAATATATATGGTGAATAGTGAGTATAGCGTTGGCAATGGAAAAGTACCGTTACAATCTGAGAAGGATTATATTTCTTTTTGGTTCCTTATTTCGCTATTCGTATTATATTTTTCAAGATGCCTTCAATCGAAAGCAAAACGAACATATAGACAGACAGACAGACAGACAGAAGGACATGGCCAGATCGATTCGTCTTGTTTTGCTGATTACCAATATATACTCATATACTTCATGTGGTCTCCTTTGCTTCCTTTATTGCGTTGCAAACATTGTGATTAAATTATAATTCAATTCACACTTTGTATGGAGAGTATAAAAATATATGTAAATTTAAAGAAAAATTAATAATAAGTTCACCGAAAAATATGTTGCTAAATGAAATATTTCCAGTTTCCTAATTATACTCTATACCCAAAGGGACAAGTGTACGATAAGTTTGTGCGAATGTAAGTAACAAGCTGAAGTAGGCGTGCTGGACCTGATAAAGTATACAAATTCTTGATCTCGTCGTTCCACAAATCTCAGATTATCTGCTATGAAAACCTGTTGAATTTTGCGATTGGATTTGGGTCTGAATCTGTATAAGATGGTGTTGGCTCAAAAACTGAAGATCATCGCTCACCACGGGAGCGTTGGGACATACATATATAAATTGATCCCGAGTTTCATCGGAATATCATCTGCTCTGATGAAGACTGCTGCTGTCTTCATAAATAAGCAAAACTCTCGTTATTGGAGTACTGCTGAAAATCCACGAGTCTTTCAGCTGGCTCAGTGTGTTATACAAAAATCGTAAAGGTTACCATAGTCCAAGAAGTGAAGAACATATTTCAGAGGTTCTTCACTAAAATTGACTTCCATAAAATTTAATACAAACCTTTAGTTCAGCTATAGCCAATTGCTGAGTAAAAAAAAAAATCGTACGTTTTCACTGACGACAATGCTGCCGAAGGGTATGGTTACTTCTATTCCAACAAACTTTAGTCTCTTTGCGAATTTGATTTATATTTGCGCTTCGATTGAGTTCAAGTCATGTGCATAACTCTAAACTCACACAGCCCAAGCTGTCATGCATTTATCATTTTAGCATGGCTCGACGCAACTCAACGGCCCTCGGTTAAATTGAAATAGTGCCATACTTCGGAAAGAAATTCTTCGCATTCTTGAGCTCTGTCAAGTGTTTGGTGCTGCCTTCAGGCGTTCACATGGCGGCTTTGCATTGAGTTGAACAACTTTGTGAAGGCAGACACCAATCGATGTTGGCCGACATCGATGTCGTCGTCATCGTTGCCACACTTGATAAAATCAATGCTGTGCTCACGCGCATAAATATCTACTGCCCGCCTGCTTCTTTAACAGTCTACCTCACTATTCATGAGGCAAGTCGATAACTTAAAAACAGGTTAACATACATACAACAGATAACCCTTTAGTGTGCATCATGTTAATCATGGCTAAGCTGCGATTTAACACAACTGGTCCAGCGACACGCTTGAATTTTGCTTAAATCCTTTCAAAGCCTTGCTAGTAGTACGTGTATCTATGTGTATCTGGATATGGAAGCGCGCGCGTGTGTGTGTGTGTGCATAATTTATTGCGCTGTGAAATAAATTTACGTTTAAGGTAGTAAAAGTTGTTTAATGTTGCACAGCGTTAGTAGTATGTATAACCTTTCAAGTTATATCTCACCTTCTCTTATTTGTTTGAAAGCTTTAGACAGGTAAGAGTTTATTGAAAAAAAAAAAAGAAATAAACTCATAGTGCGCAACTTGTGTACATGCTCAGTGGCGGATCCATGTGGGGTTATGTGGCACGAGGCAACTCCTATTAACAAATTTATTGGTCTACTATATCAATCAATGAGAGACTTTTAAGGGCGTAGTTACGAAAGAGACTATAATGATGTGAACTATAAGATTTTTTAATAGTATCGTCGAAAGAACTTAGTTAATACAAATTCAAACTACAAATTATTTAATAATAACAGAGAAAAACCAATGTCCCTAGCTGATACTACTTTATGTCTCATCGGAGTTCTGTAGATTGATTCTCTGCTAAAATTTAAAGCCAAATTTGAGCTATTCGGTTGAAGAATGTCGAAGCTTTTAGCTTAAAAACCGAGCTAGAAAAAGAATCGGACAAGGAAGTAACAGCCATGTTCATTTTTTATTGCCCTAGGTTTATTAGCTCGTTTTGATTTTTTTGCTAACTCGATTATTTCATCGGCAATAATTTAACAATCTGAACAATTTTATCAGTTTATCAATAATTTTGTTCTGTACTGGTCTGTATAAGAGTACAATTTCGAGTAAAAGCCAGTAAACTTAAGTAAAATCATGAATACTAAATCCCAAATATACCTTTATTTAGGTAAAAGTAGCGCTTTTCATGCTCAGCACACCAAAATTATATAAACAAAATGTATTGGGACCTTGAACTAAGAATGAGCGTTTCACACAAGAGGCCGCCACTAGTTTCCAATTTCTTGCCGCTAAAATCTATTGTCAATGAGCGTCTTTGGCAGCTTGTGTCATTTGTTTGAAACGTGAACAACAATACTGAATATTGCCTCGAACATGCCGAATTTCGTACCAGATGAAGTGTTTTTGGGGGGAGTTCTTCTTCATTACTTTAATACGAAGAAAAGTGCGGCCGAAAGTTATCGAATCTTAGTGGAAGTTTATGGCGAGCATGCTCTATCTGAACAATCGTTGTGTCGGAGGTGGCTTGGTCGCTTTAAAAGTGGCGATTTTGAGCTCGAAGATAAGGAACGGCCGGGTCAACCCAAAAAGTTTGAAAACGAAGAATTGGAATCATTGCTCTATGTGGACCAATGCCAAACACTTCAGGAGTTCAGGAGAATCAATGGGAGTGAATGAGTCGAGTCAGCAAACGCCTAAAGGCCATTCGATTTATTCAAAAGCAAGGAAACTGGGTGCCATAGGAGTTGAAGCCGCGCGACGTCGAAAGTCGATTTTTCGCGTGTGAACAGATCCTCAAACGCAAAAAAAAGAAAGGGTTTTTGCATCGAATTGTGACTGGCGATGAAAAGTGTATCCCTTACGACAACACCAAGTTCAAAAAGTCATAGGTTTTGCCCGAACAGTCATCAACATCCTTCGCAAAGCCGAAAGCTTATGCTCTGTATATTGTGTAATCAGCGCGGCGTGACTACGGACTGCTCAAACCGAATGAAACGATCACGGGGGAACGCTATCGGACTCAACTTATGCGTTTGTGCCGCGAACTGAAGCAAAAACGGCCGGAATACGAAGAAAGGCAAAACAAAGTGATTTTGCAGCATGACAACGCTCGGCCACATGTTGCAAATCCGATCAAGACCTAGTTGGAAACGCTGAAATGGCAAGTCCTAACCTAGCCGTCGCAATCTCCAGACATCGCTTCTTCCGCCTAAAACTTGTTCCGGTCGATGAAACCCAGCAGATGTTCACTTGATATGAACAATGAAAAAAATCCTTTGATGATTGGATTGCCTCAAAAGACGAGTCGTTCTTCCGAGCTGGTATCCGAAAATTGCCAGAAAGATGGGAATAAGATGTGGCCAGCGATGGATTATACTTTGAATAATATATTTGTAACTATTTTTGCACAATGAAACCGTAAATTTCTCATTATTAATTCAAGGTCCCAAAAAGATAAAGTTGGCATATACAATTCATTCATAAATTTAGTATCTAGTTTTCATACTACAGTTATTCAATATGTCTATTATTATGCAAATATGGCATAAAAACAGGCAAATCCAAAGCGCCTCGAACACTAATCCTAGATCCGCCACTGTACATACTTGTCTGTACATACTTGTACTGGCTGCTGTTGGCTTTTATCGTTAGGTATGGCAAAATTTATTGCTGACATTGACATTGAACAACAATAACAGCAATACTCGTAGTTGCAACAATATCAGCAACAGGAAAAGACAAAGGCTCCAACAAACTTTCTACGTCTGTTTACATATGGTGTGCAACTTTCTAGTTAAAATTTTTCTGAGAAAATATATGCCATTTACGGAATGAGCATACCTATACACGAATATAAGGGAAAACTTTGAAAGGTACGAGTAATATAAAATTATTAAATCGCTCATTGTTGGCTCATAAAGAAAGACAATGGCAAAATGTTGACTATAACAAGGATAGCAGTGAACAACAAAAGTAATATCGTCAGAGTTGCTAATTCTAATGTAAATATTTTTTTTTTTTAAATTCCTTGACGTTTAAATGGATAGGTATACTTATACTATTGCTCCTAGTTGAAGCATAGAGCGGAAAAGTTGTTGTACATACAACAGATAAAAAAAACATTGGAATGCCCAAACTTCAATAAAAGTGAATCTTTAATATTTTTATTAAATATTTCGATACGAATTAGCTTTTTAATATTATTTTTGCATTCTTGAGACAAGCAATTTCACCGAACTACTTTGATCTAAGTATATACTTTTGCAGAAAGGGAAGTTTGAAAATCAAATTATAAAAATATTGAGCGTGGTCACAAGCTAGTGTGTTAACACATATTAGCGTCTTAATAAATTAAACAAATATTTATATAAAACAACAACCAAACAAGAAAAGTCACTAACTCCGGTAGAACCGAGCCTTTCCTTATCAAAATTAAATAAATGCGCAGCAAAACACAGACAGATGGACTCGTCTAGATCGACTTGTCTCCTCGAGCTGATCAAGAATATATATTCTTTCTTTATGGAGTCTTTAATGCGTTAAAAGCTTTCTGACAAACAGATAACTCATTTCATATACATAATATATGTTTCATCACCAAAGTGATGTTTTGTGCCAGTCTTATGTAATTAAGTGTTGAAGTAAAGAAACTAAATAGTGTTGCCAATTATAACCAGGGAATAAAACCGAAACGTATTTCAGTTTCGGTTCCGGTTCCGGTTGCAGTACTTATGGTTCTTTGATTTTAATGTAGGTTTACCGGTACCGGTTCCAATAAAGAATAATTACTATTGCCAATGTTCCAAGAACCATATATAAAATTAATAACATGTTATTTCAATTTTATGAAATAAACTATTCCTTATTCAAGACAAAGTAAATGCAAACATCAGACATTATATAAGTACAATAGGTGTGTCTATCCTATTTTTAGAGCTAGCCCTCATAAACCCAACGGTATCGGCAGTAACTTGTTTAATGCATGTAAAGAATATTGAAGCTTCAATTGTACCGAAGGTCACGTTTTTTCTTATTTAATTGTAATTACATCTTAAAGGCATAATGACATTTAAGTTTTTGCGTCCAGTCGATTCCTAAGCCGCGATTCATAATAAACTTCACTCCTGAACACAAACGCTCTACGCTGACTTGCGTTGCTACAACTGCGAGAGTAACTTTTGACAATTCGCATAGTTGTGGGAAATTTGTGGTATTTTCTAACAACTATTTCAGTAGATTTACTTTGTTGTTTAAACGTTTTAGTTTGGGAAAAAACTTAATTGAAGCTAGTAGATTATTTTTTGATAGTACATTACTTTTTGTGTTCTCGCGGCTCTTAGTATGTATGGAGTTCGTCTCCAGTTCCAGATAAATTACTTGAGCTAGCACTACTTTCTTCCAGTTGTGGCAGTTTTTCCACAACGGATACAACTCTGGAATATAAATCTGTCAAAGCTGCTATACAAATACTTTAATGTTCACAATATCCTGTTACTTTTTCATCGGAAGGTATAGTTTGGAAGACTATGAAGAAAACTGTTGATTCAGTTATTTTATGCCTTTCATTTCTGCTTTCAATGACTGCTATCCATACTTAATTTTGCAGGTCTTTCAAAATATGAACGTAGTGTAAAGATAGGTTATAGGTCATCCGACTGGTCGTCTGGTCGAATACTTCTGGTACTATCCTTGTACCGCGTTGAACTTTTACATAGAGAGAATTAGAACATAATTAGCACTTCCGAAAAATGTATATTGAAGTGACAAGCAATTCGCAAGCAAAATGGAAATATTGAATAAAACCATAGGTCAAATTATGATATTAAAATTTCAAACAATTTTAGCTAGATGTACGAATTCTCACTCCGTAAATTGCCTTCAAACTTGGTTTGTGTACTCTACTCAACAAAAAAATAAAATTTTCCTATTGGATCTTAAAAGTTAAATGAGTTCTTTAGTTAACTTTGCATTCATTGCCTTTAAAGGCAACTCTATTTTTGCTAAGCTACTTGCTTAAAAATGGTTAAAAATAACTACATGTAAATAAATCTCAATCGCTAACCCAATTCTGGAAGCATGCAAACTTGTTGTAAATTGCGCGCTAAATACTTTAGCAACAATTTATTCAATGTTATTTTTCAGACGTTGACCATTATATTTAGAATTAACACTAATTCGAGCTGCAATTTGAATAATAATTGAAAATAATTCAAATGCAAAAGAATTGCGTGCAACAATTGGAGCAAAGTGAAATACTTACATGCAGAGACTCTACTTCACGTCAGAGTCGGCAGGTCCTTTTGTATTTGTGGCAACGTTTTTATTTTGTGGCACGCTAAGCACGGCTAAGTCAAATTGTTAAATGCTGAAAAATATTCGTACCAGGGTTGCCTTCTATATTGTTTGGCTAATAATGAAACAGTAATTTATCATTAAAAATGGCTACATTATTTTCCAAAAAATTTCCTCCATGAAGATAAATAGACTTTTACGTACCTCCAAAACGTGATGTGTTTAAAGGCTTCCACAGCTGTTTTTGGCATCGAAAAAGATTCGCCTCGCAATTTACTTTTTATATGCGGGAACAAAAAGTAGTCATTGGGGTCCAAGGCACAATGTTTTCTAGTATAACAGTAGTAAATTATCGCACAAACATTTTCAGTATTTGATTCTTTTTTTTTGGCCAAGTTGAGGTTTTCAAGTCACTGCAAACAACACAAATAGTTCACGTACAAAAAAAACGTGCTGCGTACGTTTGTACTAAAAAAATGTCAAACTTTCTAGAGGAAATGTCAGCTAGCACTTAACAACACTTAGAGTTGCCAAGTCGCACAATATACAAGGCAACTCTCGTATGCGTGCGACATACTCGAAGTTTATTTGGAACAGCACTGGCACAACAAGTGCTAATAGCGGCTTTGCGGTAGCGGAGCGGTGCGGTGCAAGTTGTGAGTCTTATCTCAATGCTACATATACACTTGTAGATATACCATGGCACCTTAAATAATGGAATAAGTATTAAGGTGAAAAGCTATTCTGGCCTACTAAGTGTGCACAACCCATTCTGTCATTCGAATCTAGCCACGCGAATGTGACACGCTATTTTCTTGCATCACTGAGTTATTTAATTTCGTTTGGCTTTGCGGTTTTCTGGCCACATTGTTGACCAGCCACGCGATTGGCTTGCCATAATCCTTTGGATTGGACGGGGCCACTTCCTTCTCAAGTGCTGCTGCGGAAATGGGTGGGGTGTGCGTTGTCTATGTGTGATTGTCTGTGCAGTGCATGCTTGTTAAATGCTTTTTAGCATAAAAACATAAATTGTTATCGTTGCCTGACCGTCTAATAGGAATGTAAATGAGTGGTGCCAAAGGGGCGCAGGCGTCTGATAAATGTTTTGCCATTAGTTATGTGTATATCCGTTTCATGTACACGTACACCGACCGTGTTGTCAGAGGCATTATTCGTATCGAAGGTGTCTACTTTTCTGACTTGGGGCAATTGGTTAGTTAGGCTTTTTGGTTTCATGCATTGACCTGACACAGAATGAAATTAATTTGGGATTTTGTTTCAGTTACAGTTTTGACCACTGTTGATTTGTTTGCTTTAGATACACACACAAGCACATCAAATACACATACGTGTAGATGTGAGTTAGTTTGCTTTAAACGTTGTATTGGTACCCACAACAACCCCAGACGAGCCCAACAAAACCACAACTCAGCTTATATACGTAGATAAATTTCTGTTTGCTATGCATGCATTTATGAACTGAGCGTATCGCATAAACCACGAATGCTTTGAATGGACCACGTGTCATAAAATGTTGCAAACGCATAGGCGCAAACCCACACACACAAACACATACAGACACAGACAGACACTTGATATATTGGCATATTGCAGAATTGGAGTTACTGGAAGTCCGGTAGGGTAGGACAGTCAGTTCAGTTTAGTTCAGCACAGAGGCTAGCAGCATCCTTAATTTGGCTGTCAGAATGTCAGACAATATTTGAGTTTATATGCTGAAATGTTTTGAATTTATTAGAACAGCTCCTTTAAGGCTGCTGCTGAAGAAGTTGTGGTTGAAAAGTGATATTACACTTGTTGGTAATTTATATATAAAACCGCTGAGATATGTACTAATATAATGAATGTAGGCATATATAGAATTCTGATTTCGCGATTTGTAGGGCATACATTTATGCTTGACAGTAGTAACCAACCATGCAATGGAGTGATGCAGAAGGTATTTTATGTCTGAAAAGCATGTGAGATTTTAGTCTCAAAATATAACATTCGAAATGGTAAACGAGCCATTGGAAAGTTTATGAGTACATCTATGAGGCATCTTTAAATACTTGCTTGCCTTAATAGAACAAATTAAACAGCATGTTCTCTTGTAAAAGCATTAAATACATATCGCCGATGATATCTCTTTTTTATCGCAAGCTTATGCATGAAGCTAACCCAGAAAGCGAGTCGCCTGGGAGAAAAGAAAGCGTGGAGAATAAAAAAGAGAGTTCTTTTCAAATAATTACCCAAATTATTGATTGGAAGCTAAAACGTCGATACCAATGTCAGTGTGCCTTGCAAGCATTTTGAAGTTTTCCTTGTCAATATCGTGAGAAAGTTTGCGATAGTTTAGAAGAGAGTATTTTAGCGATTTGCAAAAAAAAAAACACACACACACACATTGGCAATGGTATTTATTGGGCAGAGGAAGCAAAAGCTTAGTTACTTACTTAAGTGGCTCTACATCTGACTGTCCGTCAAGGCCGCACGTAGTAAATCGTAAATTAGTGCGCGCCAGTCGGTGGCAAGCCGAAGATTCTTCAAGTCATCATAGACAGGATCTTTCCATAGTAAGCTCAAGCAAAAGCAAATCGCATGCTTATAACTGTCTTCACTCTGTCCAAAAAAAGATAAGCATGCGTTTAAAAAGTGTTATAATCGGAGGTATGGTACATACTAGAATATCCCATTCCTATCTTCACGTTTGTGCTGATTAGATACGAAATAGTGATTTTTGTGCAAAATAATTCTCGGCCCAATGCTGCAAAATCATTAAAATAAAGTTGGAAATGCTACTCACTGTATTCACCAGATATTTCTACTTTCGATTACCATTCGTTTCGGTCGAATAGTTTTGGCCTGGCTGGACACTCACGTAATTACGAGAAACATAAACAACATTTAGTTGATTCTTGGATTGTTTCTAAAGAGATGTCATTCTTTCGACGCGGTAGCCGTATGCTGCTAGAAAGATGGAAAATGGTGCGGCTAGCGATGGAATAATCTACTTTGTAGTCATTTCTGCGCAATGAAGTCTCAATTTTCGAAATAAAATGATACGAATTAATTCAACAACAATCAAAAGGCAAATTGTATTAACCGACAGACTGTTAAATTTTAACCAAACATTGAAAACTTGTTCTAAAACTACATAGCTCATTCTACGTATATACCGACAAAACCAACATTATTCTTCAAATATAACCACGTAGCTGATAATATTTCGCAAAATACAAAAAACCTAATGGTGAAAGTGGGGGAAGCTTATCTCATACCATAGCACCTGATTGGCAGCTACGAATGTTGTTGCGCTTTGTATTGTTATCGATGTCCGCTGACGATAAACCTGCAACAAATGCGCCTTTGTAGCACTGAAATGTTGTGATTTACAAGCAAAATATTTGATTTGTATTTGGCTAACAAGAAAATTATAGCTTTTGTATTAAATGACAAGCACGCCCAGCAAACACAGAATCAGATAAAAGAAACGTGCTGCGCCTAAATAGCGTGACTGCCACATGGATCAACCACACACACACATATATATATATAGGGATAGAATCAGAGCTAGAAGCAGTTCCAATGTGTGCGGTGGTCAGAAATTCTAATGAAGTGCACAGTGAGTGGCAGCGACTACGGCGCCGTTGGCAGTTGAAGTCAGTTGCAGCCTCAACAGGTTTTAATTTGACTTGCATGACGTGCAACGAAATATGATAGTTCCTAATTAACACTGCGTGCCATAAAAAGAGAGACTAGCAATAATAAAAAAAAAAAACAAATGAAAAAAAATGAAAAAAATGAACGAAGCGTAGTGAATGGCAAAGAAACCCGAATGGGTACATTAGTTTGGTGAAAACGTATAATGGTGTGGGATAAATAAGCATTAACTTTACTGGAACCGTAGTTCTAATACCATTCACACAATATTTAATACATTTTTAAAATCCAATAGTCTATGTACCCAGCCAACCAGAAGTTCGAAAATAATATCGTTAGTGAAAAATTTAACGGGAGTCTTTCGGACAAAAATATCGACAACAGCAGTTGCTGACGAATCTTTTTCGAGTAGCGTTTCCGACGACTAGTCGCTCAGTTTGTGACTGTCGAACTTTTTTCTCGATAGTTCGTTAGTTTTTTAACAATTTGGTTTTCTTTTACGTTCGTTTCTGTGTCGGCTGGATAGGTTCTTTTCTCTATTTCTGTTTTCTTTCATTATCTACTTTATTTGCAATCAGTCCGTTCTAGGAATTCTAATCAAATTTATGACCATTTATGATGCGGAATGGGTTAGAAATAACGGTGTGTAGTTGTTTAAGTCTTCGCTATGTGTTCGAATGATATTAATTATTAGATAGATTGTTTGAGTGCGAGTTGAGCCTTCCAATATAATTGTAGCTACAACGAACGATTTCTTCTATAGCACTATGTCTATGAAGTTATTACAAACATAAAAAGCTGATCCAGTGATCTTACGAAGTGTAATAGATTGATTGCTATAGGGCCTGTATCCAACATGGGCTTGAGCAGTCATATAAAATTGGAAGTCTCCACAATATTAATAAACTTTCTATTCTCGAATTTAGAACTTTATGGAGGCTATAATGTAGAGCGGTCTAATGTAAGACAATGTTGAATACTTCATGCTGTAGCTACTCGTACAAGAAACATCTGTATAGACATAGCAGTGACACTAGATAATAAAACAAGTTGAGCGATGCTCTTTACGTAGGACAAAGTGAGAAATTGTGAACATAATATTGTTTTAATGCATAGACTACATATATACTACATATATAGACTAACGTGCGTTGCTCGCCCACTATTTGGGGTAGCTCCCATACAAACCTAGTGTCCACTTTTGACTTTTTGTAAGAAAAACTTTTTTATAAAAGTCAATATTAGGTTGAAATGCAATATGGTGCCTTTTAAGAGACAGCCGCTAAACATACATAGACAATTGGGCGTGGCTCGCCCACTTTTTGAGGTAGCCCCCATACAAACCCACCGTGCAATTTTGTGTTTTTTATGAAAAAATCCTTCATTTAGATCAATATTAGCTTGCAACTTGATTTTGTGGATTTTAATGGACAACCGCTTTAACCGCCCACTTTTTGAGGTATAAACCCACAGTTCACTTTACTACTACATCGCTTCATACACATCTACTAGTGAGCGTGTACCACCCCCTATTTAAACCCCCACTTTTATGTATTACAATACTATTTAAAGTTTCGTGTGAATGGTATTAGAGCTTCGCTTCAACCGAAGTTACCGTTTTTTCTTGTTTTCAAATAAATTTTATTAAAAATTTAATGTAATTATGAGCAGTTTTAAAACATAATTGGATTAAGCAACATTTTTCATTATTCAATGTGGTTGCTATCAAATACTTTAGGCAAATACTGCGAATAGTAGTAAAATGCTTCAACTTTGAACTGCATTATGTGGACGAGTCATATATACACGCATAAGCCACTTAAATAAGTAACTATGAATGAGAAGGGTTTATCTATATACAATAGGTAGGTACTTTTATTGTGTCAACCAATTTTGACAAAAAATATACAATGGAGATTAGCATATCCCGTATTTTATTAAAAACGGTTGAACAATTTGGGCGTAAAAGGGCTTTAACAATCGTCACTTACACAAAGAAACAATCACACATAGTGCCCACATGAAATACAAACGCGTGCAGCCAGTTTGATGTTGATGAGGCTCTGGGATCGCGAAAAAGATAAGAGATTACGTGTTTTGCTTTGTATGCGCTACGCAATTATTTTGAAACTGTCTTGTTGTCTAACAGCGAAGCATGCTGTTTCATGTTTCCAGTACGTAGCGTAGACATTAAAAGACAGACAGAGAGAGAGAGAGAGAGAGAGAGAGAGAGAAAGAGAGAGAGAGAAAGGAAGATTTAATGCGTACATCAGTTGAATATATTTGTTGACGTATTGTTGGTACGTAACTCATTCTACCCGCTTTTATTTTCACCATTTGACATCTTATAGGGCTACGTTCTATATGTTAGTATATACCATCCATTTTTAAATTTATAAGTGTGTCAAAAACTGAGTGAGTATGATGATAGTATGACGCTTAATAGAATTGTCTTGTCGAGCTGAAGACTATACGTAAATGCTATGTACTAACTTAATTAGGGTCTAATACGACTGTTTAATTGTGTTGCATACTCTCCAATAAACTAATAATACTCTTACCAAAATATGTATAAAGCGTATAACAAGCGAAAACAGAAATTCAAGCGCAAAACGAACAAAGAATAAATGAAACGCATGTTGCATTTTTAAGCAACTTTATATATGCACGTATAGTAAAAAACAACAACAAAATATAGGTATATACATATAATAGAAAGTATATAAAAGCCGAACCGAAAGGATACGCGAAGTATCGCAAAAGGCATTGTCCTGTTTTTGCAGTTCCGCCACGCAAAGTCTGCAAATTGCAAAATGTTCAAGTTGCTCTACGGCTTAGAACATGAAAGATAAATGAGCAAAGGAACGAACCATGCAGAATGTGAGTTTATAATGAAGAAAACTTGTTACTTTTCAAAATGTATGTAACGATTATATGTATAATTTATATAAGACGCTGCACATAATTGCTCAAGTCAAACTGTTGAAATTATTAGAATGCTGTTGAAATTTACATCCATAGATCTTTGGTTCAAAGCAATAAATCTTTCTAAAAGTGTACATGTACTTTGCGCACACAAGCATTTCCTAGTGGCGCTATTTGTTTAAAGTAGCCTGTGGTCGATTGTAGTGCAAGACCCTCACGTTCTGTAAAAAAATGTGCATGGCTATCTTTTTTATTTTAGTTTATATCGCGTAGTTGGAGATTCTTATTCACTAAACCAAAGCGCTAATAAAATATGTATTAATTATAGTAATAAAATATCAGTACTGCATAGCACTGGACAGTTTGTAAAGTCAAGCATTATAAATAATTACAATAACTTCTCCATAAATATAAACTGTGGCATTAGAGATGCCACAGATCACTACTCCTACGTTAGCCAAGTGATTGACGTGGGCTTTAAAATGTTATTGTAGCCGCTAGTGTGTACGTCTGGTTCTGGGTCTGGGAAGACATGCAGCGGACGGCGCCGTTTTGAACTACATGTATCTGAAGACTAGGAGCCGATTTATTGCCTTAGCTGAAAATGTGTTTGTAGCATCAGACCACAAAAAAGTTTCGAGAATCCATAAATTTAAATTCTAAAATGCAGTAAAGAATGAATTAAAAAAAATATAAAATAAAAAAATACACACACACACAAATACAGTAACATAGAAACACGCATTTATGCTGCATGCTGTGCGAAGGACTTTGATGACGTTATTGTTGCAACGCATGCAACTACCGGCAAATGTAAGTATTTTACGTATATGTGTATGTAGGTTCTTTCATTTATGATTTCTCTCTCTCTCCCTCTGCGTCTATCTCCCTCTCTATCTTTTTCTTTCATATATACACTTGCTCTTTCCCTTTATCAGCCATTGTGCATAGATTTCTTAAGGTGTATCTGTTGATAGTGCACGTAATGCTGATGCACTTTACCGATACACTCAATGTTGACAATTCACATTAAGTATAAGCATAGAATAAAATACTCTCCACAACTCTTACAAAAGTATAACAATCAAGCATCCTTTGGTATGCTACGAAAATTGTTTCAAATATAAGAGTTTGTTATGGAATAGAAGAGAGTATGCCCCTGCATACACTTGTCAACCAAAGCTTTTACGCAGCGATATTTTTATGCTTATAATACTAGCATATATTCGTATGTTGTATTGTAAAGCGCGTAAAAGCTTTGTAGACTTTTGACAGAAATGTGTAAAAAAAAAGTCCTCACACACTCTCATATACCCCCCTACACATATTCCCTTATGCGTACATGAATGCGTAGATGCTGACATATACAAATCATTAGTATGAATGTACACGCAATGATGGTGGTAGAGACATAAAGGAAGCTAGAGGTAAAAAAAAAAAAAATACGGTATAGCCGAAATTTGTATGCCCTTTACATGCATACATTGTAAGTAATAGTTGAGTATTGGCAAAATCCAAACCAAGAATCAAAAATTTGCTGATGGCATGCAGTGGGAAAAGACAAAGATAAACTCATCGAACACCATTTGCAATCCAATGTCAAGACACTAAAAACCTATGTATTCGCCAAAATTAATAGTTTGGATGATTATCGGTCTCTAATTCTTCGATCATCACTGAAAAATTATAAGTTGCGTCCTTTTTATTAAAAAATTTCCTCAATTGATATAATTTAATAAACTAATTCTTTCTTACGAAATTGGGAGAAGGCACCGATTTGACAGATTTGATTTTTTTGATTTATTTGTTAGTATCGTCTGAAGCGGCAAACATTTATCTTCTTCCCAACCGTTTTTTTCATTTCAGTTAAAAGTCCAATTGAGTCCTTCTACAAATTAATTGAGTAAAGAAAATGTAAACAAAGACCAGAATAACTATCTTTTCTGCTTGCGATATAGACAACACTACTAAAATCAAATTTAAAAATCAAAAGAATCAGTAAAATAGTCAATTCTTTTGATTTTGATTTTGTATGAAAACTGTATCGGTAATCGGACCAAACCGATGACGTTTATGAAGTTTAATTAAATGAGGGAATACCCACTACGTTTTTATGGCCTGATCATACGGTCTTATATTTTCGTGTCAGATTGAAATTGAACTCGTGTGACCATGAAAAAATATATCTCGGAATCAATGTCGCGCGACATTTTTGGAAATAGCTCCGTTTCTATTTCGTGTTAGATTTCTGTGTCATTTTCTTAACAGTGTTGTGAAGCGTTGCACAAAGTAGTAATCAGTGTTTTTAAACACGCAAAACGTAAACATCAGCTGTTTAACTTCTTTCTCTGCACTTGTTGGTCGCAGCAACCATTTCCGATACAAAATGCTAAATGCCCTACTTTTTCGTAATTTCCCTTCAGCTTTTTGCTTGTCATCAATGAAGGCAAGAGTCAGCCTGAATGGCACCACACTGCCTACTGTGAGAAGTGTAAATTACCTTGGCTTAACCCTCGTCAGCAGACTAACCTGGTTAGAGCACATCAAATCTAAAAGAAAACAGCTTTGTCTGAAACTCCGGCAGATGAACTGGTTACTCGGCTACAGATCTCAACTGAATCTGAGAAATAAAGTCCTGCTCTGTAAGGCCTTACTCAAACCCATATGGACTTATGGAATTCAACTGTGGGGCATAGCATCAACATCCAACATTGATATACTACAACGATTTCAACGAAAGCACCATATTACGTTAAGAATCAGGTGATCCATAAGGACCTTGGCATTCCAAGTGTCACTGACGAAGTGTAAAGATTCAGCCAGACGCACCAAGACAAACTTGCTCGACACCGCAACCCATTGGCCGTAAACCTGCTCGACAATAGCCAGCACCGTCATTGTTTGAAAAGACCACCTAAAGAGTAGTTAGTTCTTATGCCAACATGTAAAAATCCTCTGTAATTATTCTCGCTTATAAAATTTACTTATTATACCCAGAAAGTATCTTTAAAAACAACTTGTAACTAAAAAGTTATTTAGTGTTTAATAATTAATAAAACGAAAAATCAACGTATAACTAGAGTTGAAATTGCGAGTCGTAAGCTACGTTTTGGGACAAACAAACAAAACTTCGGGAAGGGTAGTATCCGAATAGAGTGAAAGTGAACCGATCTAATTTAATGGAATATATTTTATGGTTTCTGATATAAAAGGATCAAATCTCAAATCTCTTGATTGCGTTTTTTAATAAGTGGTCTTAATATTGCAATCAATGGAAATATCCATACCAAGTTTCAGCATGTTTATACAAGTATTTGTTCTTATTTTATCTACCAAAAAATCTATTTAATTATAAATGCTTATAATATTCCCGAAATGGAATGTTTAAAACAAGTTAAGGCAAGTCAAGATGTATACATATATGCCCTGCAAAAACTGTGTGGTATAAAGTGCTTATACACCCTTCCATTGCTACTCTTGTTTTATATTTTTGGCACGCCACTTACGTCAACATGAAATGTCAAATCTGATAAGCTTTGCGGAGTAACAATTATAATTGCATTAGATACGACTATGTAAGAAATGATTTAGTGCGAAATACTTACTTAGTATATCAAGGTCAGCACAACTGCTGGTCAGTTAAACGCATTATCCGCAATGCTGTGGCACATAATTATCTTTTTATATATTTTTTAACGAAACGGTTGAAGTACTTCTCTAATTGCACGTTTGAAGTATCTTTTATGCATTATAATTCAAAAATATTATATGTAGACATTAAAATGTTATTATCATATTGTTTATAATTTACTGCTAAATGACTTTATACCAAAAGCATTTCAAACTGCTTTGAAATTCTGAGAAAGCAAGTATTAGTTTAGTTTGCAATATCAGAAGTGGCACTGCTTATATTTTTCTTTTTTGGTATAAATTGGATTTGGTAAAATCTGTTATTCATTTAGTGTATTAATTGGATTTTCAGTTTCATTTAATTACTATTCTCATTCTCATTTCTTTGAACTTTTAAACTAATACAGTAGAAAACTTGAATTCAAAATAAGTGTATTTCTGTGGCAAGATAGCTTTTAGCAACAAATATTCTTTTCTTAATTCATGCTATGTAAAATATACAATTAAGCTATTCATAAAGGTCGTGCAATAATAAAAGAATGCAAAACTGCACAACCGGTGTCGTCAAAATAAAGGGTTACCACTTTGCATAATCAACTGTTTTTCTGTTTGTTTCGAACATGCTATAACATTTTCTTTTTTTTTTTGTGCTGAAAATGCCACCAGAAAGCATTAAAAACAAATTATGAGACTATAAAAAATGTATAAGACTACTCAAGAAATTTACAAGAAGTTGTTGTTACCACATAAAAAATACAAAATGTACAAACAAATACCAAAATTCGCGCTGCCACTTGATACAATTTCGAGATAATTGGTTTTTGCACGGTTGCAAAGAAATTATTGGTCAACGGACTGAGTCGAACAAACTAGTGCAACATTTTTTAATGGGAATTTTTGTTAGCTGTGCAACATTTTTCTTGCATTTCTGCACTGCTGTAATGTTGCACGACCTTCTGAATACCTTAAATGTAAATCCTTTTTTTGCAGTTAATTAAGCTAACAAAATAAGTCGAATTTTGTTTAAACATAACAAATCTTCTTATGCTATTTTTGAGATAAATTAAAGTCTGAATTGAGATTTAATCGGATTTTCCAATTAAAAATATTTTAACATGCTATTATTATTCTGAAACGGCTTGCTTTGCGGTAAATTAAATCTGAGATATGTATTTATATATCATTGTAAACTATAGGCATACAGAAAACTACAAAACCATTGGGAACTAATTGTCTACCATAATATATATATGAATTTGTTCATAAAATTGCATATAGTATTCTATTTTTAGTTTAAGCTTAAATAAGGCTTCATTTGCAAAAGAATATGTTGCAATATGTTGAAAGATGTCTATTACTCATATATTTTTTCTACCCTTCAACATATGAACTTTTATATATAATTCTCGTGTCACGTTGTTGGGTACGATGAACTCCGAAAATATCGAACCGATTTTCACGTTTTTTTTTTTTGAAAATGTGTGTTTTGCTGGAGTGCGTAAGAAAGGATAGTTTTTATCATGTCTTTTTTTATTAATTAATAGCAAAATCAACTGTTTTTATATTCCATATACTACAACACATTGTGTAGCGTCCATACTGCCATATCTACGAAAGGTACAGCAGTGTCGCAACAAGCAGTGTCGAATCTGTCGAATTCTGTCAAGTAGTCTCTCTCTGCTTTTTTCTGCGTCCAATAGATGGCGTTGAGTGTCGGTGTTGTGGCCGCACACGTTAGTTGATCAACCGAAGATGATCGCGACTAAGTGTTCAAACATGAACATAGTCGGATAGTGCGTTATCATGCACTATCGTAATTACTTACATACAGTCTGCCGCTAGCAGGTAGTAACATCCTACTAATATTATAAACTAGAAAGTTTGTATGGATGTGTGGATGTTTGTTACTCCTTTACGCAAAAACTAATGAATGGGTTTTAATCAAACTTTACAATAATATAGCTCATATATCAGAATAACACATAGGCTATAATTATGAATATATTGGTTAATGCAGATATTGGTTTTTGTGGTTAGATATACTTACAACAAGTTATGTCATTTTTATTTAAATTTTTATTAAATTTTGTTATATTTTTTATATAATATAGGTATTTTTGATTATTTGTTTCATTAACAAATAATCAAAAATATAAAAAAAAATTGTGTCTTTTTTTATAAAAGAAAAATTGTGTCTTTTTTATAAACGATTTGTGATTTGTTCATATTCGGTTACCATCTTATCGGTTATATTAAATTTAATTTTTGAAGTAGTTTTTTTGGTAGTATGGAAAAAGCAATTATAATAAGAATTATACTGGGAAAGTGTAAGTCTAATCTTTCACAAACTTCTAATAAATCAGAACAATCCCATGCTCGGCGTCAACAGAACGCTCAATATGTGGCATCCCAATGAGCTGATGAGATACCAGAGCAGTCCTAGTCGCCTGCAGTTCCCGTTAAAAATTGCATTTTCAATGACTGTCAACAAATCACAGGGTCAAACCTTAAAGGTAGCAGGAATACATTTGGGCACGCCATGCTTTTCCCACGGTCAGCTGTACGTAGCTTGCTTACGCGTTTCTACATCGCAAAAACTCCATGTTTACGCAGAGCAAAAAAAAAAAAAAAAAAACACGTAACGTAGTTAATAGGAGTGTATTGCAGTAACTACCTATTTAATTATATACAACATTTGAATAAATATCATGAATCATCATCAAAAATCATCAGTTTCAATTAACATTTATTACACTTAGAAAAAGGGCCTCCAATGGATTAGAGAATGGTTTAGAGTCACAATTCGATCCAATGGAAAATGATCATTTCTGGGACCAGCGACGCGGGCCGGGACACAGCTAGTAACTTTATTTAAATACATGCATATATACGATACGGGACGATATGAGTGACCCGCTATGGACAAGTAAATTTACCAACTAGTGGTGATCATTTACTTTGCCAGTCCTCTTCGCTAGCATGATAATAATAGATATCTTTCAACACAATGCAACATATTCTTTTGCAAATGAAGCCTTATTTAGGCTCAAAACAAAAATAGAATATATGCCATTTTATGCAGGAATTCATACATATTATGGCAGGGACTTAGTACCGAAATAGCATGGTGATGTCATTGAAAGGGATCGAGCAGTGCGACGTTGCAGCTCCTTTTCCCAGCCACGCAGCAGACCCATTGGACTAGCCACGTACCATACCTATAAAATGGGCTAGCTACTTATCAGTACCAAATGAACTATCTATGACCCAGTCCCAAAATACTACCCACTCACCAGTCCCAATGGACTCGACCCTTCGGTAGTCCTTTTTCTCTAGTGAAGTGGTCAATCAGTCAAACGCATTGCAGGTGGATAGACACTAGACTGGTACCCGCCTATGATGTGCGGTGAGAACTAATGCGGCCGAACTACATGGGTATATATATGTAATACAGTGAATCAGGTATAGGAGTCTGCATAAAGTATATATAATCGTATTCTTGAACAGCTCGATGAAACGATTCAATTTTGCTGTTTTCGTTTGTCATTCTACCCGTTCAGCGCTTATTCATATAATATTTTTGAAACACGTTTAATATAAATTTTCTTCTTTTGTCATATTTATTGAAAAATTAATATTTCAAAAAGAAATATATAACCTAAACAGTTTTAAAAATTATCTGGCCAGTTCTGATTTTCACTTTCGGAAAGATTTTATGAAAGTAAATTAGCTAAAATGAAAAGTTTTTCACTTTCGTGCGGATTTTTTGATTTGAATTAACTTGTTACTGAGTAATTGATTTTCATGAATTCAATTTCGTAAAATTTTTTCGAAAGTAAAAACCGGTAGAGTACGGTTTAAACTTCAATTAAAACAAAAAAAAAAAATACATATTAAAACATCATTCCGCTAGTTTCACTAGATTACGATGTACTAGGGTTGGAAGATGGGTGAATTCATTAAATTTTTTTAAGGACTCACCTTTGTTTTTGTTTTATTGTTACCCAAGGTATGTAAACCATCTACTGAAGGATTTTTGACCAATTAGCCTCTCCTCCTTCCTTCTAAAATTCTTCAAAAACTAGAATAATTGAAATATTCTGCAGACAATCCAACGACAAATCGATCTTATCTGCCGCACAACATGCTAACAGTAAGGGTAGGTCAACTAAAACTATGCTTTCCTTAATATTGAGCTTTAGTAGAAAATCATGCACAAGCGCTCATAGAAACTATAAGAAATCTGACAGTGGAGGACAGCCTTACAGACTTCGTGCTCACCTACCGGGCGGTAATTACCAACCTCTTACATTTGCAGATTCGTCGGAGGAACACAACGTAAGGTGGACTCCGGTCACTTCTTCTTCTTCTTCTTCTTCTTCTTCTATGGAGCATACCAGTCAATAAACTGCTACCTAGTATTATCGCTTATGCGGATGATGTAGTATTACATGAGAGATCGGGCAATTCTTGTGTGATCCAATTAGTTAGTTAACACTAGTATATCAATCGACCGAGGTCTATATTGCGCTTATTCGTTTGTTGTTATTGCTATATCACTGCGTGGAAATCCCAAACACATTAACAAACAAAGAGGCACATTATCTTAACAACATTATCTTATCAACTGGTAACTGACTGATCGCATGATAACACCATCGGTTATTATGCCAAGTTGGTAGCATTCGTTGAGTGTTGCGAAAGTGATGAAAGAGAGAGAGAGAGAGAGAGAGAGAGAGAGAGAGAGAGAGAGAGGAAGAAAAGTTTGATATTGTGTAAAGCAGAACACTGAACTCATTGACAAGGTGTTGAATAAACTTGTTTAAAGTTTTTATTTATACAGTAATTTCATTCACGAGAAGGTGCAAGTCCACCCCTTGCTACATCATCCCGGCTTCTATAACTTCTCATTTATTTCATTTTGCATTCATTCATTCACGTATAGTCGGTCATCAATTATATCTTGTTTTAGTTAGAAAATTGTGTTGCTATGAAATGTATTGAATTGCATTTCAATATGATTTCCTGAAAGCACTGAAGTTAAATGGTTATCTACAAACATATTTCAGTAATGTGCGTATTTGCTTGTACAGACATTCTTTATAGGCAACAAAAACATTCAAAAATGCTATTTGTGAAATTGTAAATTGGTTTCTGCCACGTTTGCATGTGTAAGTAGGTATATATACGCAACATAGTATAGTAGTTTAGGAAAATATACCATTGTGAATTTCAATCCAATTGAATTGTAACCAGTGTTGCAAAACAATGCTGGCTCTTCTATTAAAATCGTAATTTGATATAAAAAGACTATATTCCAATTTTACGAGATTGACTAACTCAATGTAGCTATTGCAGTGCAGTAAATACAGAATAGAACAACATGTCATGACGGAAGTTAATGTGGCAGTTGTGGTTTTAGTTGAACTTGCACAAGGACGATGCGTTGAAAACTTTTTGCATGGCACAAATTGAAATGAAGCTGCAGCTTGGTCGGTATAGCTTGAAAATCTATGAATTTTGTAGTTTCTTTGCTTAATAAAGAAAGTTCACATTTAAAAAATCGATAAAAAAGTAAGTAGTTTATTGAAAAAATGTTTATTACATATTAAAATACAAACTTTGGGAATTTATTTCTTAAAAATGATATTGTCCAAATGTAAACCGTTGCGTTCAGGGCATTCATTTAATCGAGCACTAAAATTTCCTATGACGGCTCGGCAGCTATTCTCCGTGATGGCTGCCATTTCGTGACGGATATTTTCTTTTAATTGTGCAAGGGAGGTCGCTTTGCTGTCGTAAACTTTAGATTTGACGTAACCCCACAGGACAAAGTCCATAGGGGTTAAATCGGTACTTCGTGGAGGCCAATTTATGTCACCTCTCCTGCAGATCAATTTGCCAGGAAAAATTTCATGAACTCGTGATAGAGACCTGTTGGACGTGTGTGAAGTTGCTAAAAATGCGGAGCAATAATAATTTATGCACGTTTAAAGCAGCAGCACGCTTCCGAATCTTCGATTCGAAGGTCCGGGTTGTCACGAACACACTGAGTAGTACTGTCTACGGTTTCGAACGTTCTCGAAGACCTTGGACGCCCGTATTTTGATTTTGCCAGCGTTGAACCGGTCTTTTCAAACTTCTCGACCCATTTTCCAATGAGTCGAGGGCTTGGCGCATCATTTAAATGACGAATATGTCGAATACTTCAGAGTTTTCCACGCGCTACAGTCGCTGAATTACCGTTTTTGTAAAACTCACGTACGCACAACGCACGGACCGCTCTCAAGAAATGCTTCATAGCGACTAAATTCCCAAAAACTAGGCTACCGATTGACATACCCCCCGCGCCCCTCGGAATAGTTGTGTTCACGCAATCAGCAAATGAAATGTAAACTTTCTTTTGAGACACCCTGTATTATTTTTTTTACCATTCACTCATGCTGTAATGGTACTATCAGTTTGGCTGAAAGTTTGTAACACATTAAAGGATGCATTATAGACCGTATAAAATTAAAATTTTTGATCAGCTCGACGACACGAGTCAGCCTAGCTATGTCCGTCTGTCTGTCTGTCTGTCTATCTTTCTGTCTGTCCGTCACACTGTCTGCCTGTCTACATGCTGATGCGCGTTTTTATATCCTGCCCTTTGAGCGAAATCATATCCATCTGTCTTTCTGATATGTGTGCAGATCAAGTTTGGATACAACGCCCACAATACGGCTTTATAAAAATCACGTTTTTCAAGGTAAACATACCGAAAAAAATTATTTTTGATATAATGACTTTATTTAAAAGGACTCTTCAAATATATATCATACAAACCATTCGTCCACTTTTGCAATTTTTGTATGGAAAACGTTTTTATTGCAGTCAATATCGACTTGAAATTGGACATGACGGATTCTTATAGACAGACGCTTTACATGTAGTATCAAGGGGCGTGTGTCGCACTTTTTAGGGGTAGTCTTGTAGAAACTTAGCGCCCGTTTTTGAGTTTTTTTTAATGAAAAAATTATTTCATAACCTCAATATCAATATTAAATTTGGTATGGCTGCTTCTAATGAAAGGACACTTCACATATACATATTTGAATGGGTGTTATCCTCCTGTTTAAAGCCCAATTTGTCGAGATTTTGCATGAATAACACTCGGTTTAACAAAAATTTCTTTTTTTTTTAATAGCTTTATGAACACAATTTGAAGCTTCCTGTAAATGGAATTAAACCTACGGTTCCTACGGTTTTTTTTTGGTTTTTATATAAAATGAGATGTTTATTTGCACACATTTATATAAAAATATAGATTCGCGTATGGTATAGCAAGTAAAGTGTAAAAAGATATGGAAAACATGCATCCGGATGTGAAAAAAACTTGAACAACTAAAATGCAACAATAGTTGACTTCCGCTACATGTCGCGCTCGATGCTGTTTTGCAGCAAAACACAGATGCACACACACATACATACACAGACACAAGTGTACTACAGTAAAGTTTTTCAAAAGTTTTAAGTTCCTTTTGTTCCTTTTTAAAAATTTTTTTAGTTGTTTAACCCGATGTTTTTTCTTTTTTTTCATCCAAAGTAAGTTTGAGCCTAACCAACATCAGCAGCATCATCGTATTCGCTTAGTTGTGCGCTCGTACGTGTTGGTGTTCATTACGTACGTGTCCTTTTGGCATTTTGCGCAATTTAAGCTACAAGTTGCAGCATCGTTCAGTGGTGCTCATGTGGCATACTAATAACAGCAAAGAAACCCTACAGCCATATGAGTTTGGCAAGCAGAAGCTAAAATGAAGTTTTCAAGCAAAGAGGGCAGAGTGTTCAGTGTGTGTTTGTGTGAGTGTTCAAGAGCAAATAACAAAGCGGAAATAGGCGGAAAAGTTATAAAACTGTAAAAAGTTCCAGGGCAATGGCGACGGCGGTGTAACTATTGTTATGAGTGTAGATATCGGCTGAAAGTAACAAGTTTTTATATGCTTCAAAATTTTTGTGCATAGTATGCCACTTTCGTTATAGATTTCGTAACGTTTTGGAATTACTCTAAGACAAGCAACGATTTACTAATGCCTGTCTTTCTTTAGTTCGAAGAAATGTTATTGCTGGAAATAAATTGCGAAACAAACATTTTTGTTTTCTCCCTTTTTTAATGCTGTTAAGACTTTAATACTCTTGTAGTATAAAGAGTCAGTTTGCTTTGTATTCAGTATTTTTCATTGGAAACAATGCAACTTGTAAAATAACGAAGCCAAGTTAGCAGTGCTACAACTATTTCAAGAAATAAACTTTTTTACAGGTAAAATAATTGTGAAAACTAAAGTTCGTTCGTGAGTCGAATAATTGACAATCGAAATTCTGTCAAACTGTTACTCAGAACACCTAACTAATCGAAATGCAATGAATTTTTATTAAATGCTTGCTAGACATAAGGCAGTCAAAAGAAGCAACATGAACATATTTCACAGTTTGGTTTCGAAATTCTAGTATACAGCTAAAATATGCATTCGATGCTATTTTTTATACAATTCACAAGTGTAACCCGGCACATAATCTTATTTTTATTGCATTGAAATAGATTGTCCATATTGATATGCCACGCCCACTTTTTAGTTTAGTCCAAATACAAACTACCCACCACATTTTATTTTTTGTAAGAAAAACTTATTTAATGCAGTCTATATCAATTTGAAAATGAATATGGTGTCTTCTTATGGACGAACGATTCACAATGGGTTTAATCCCCATGCCTTTTGGAGTAGCTCCAATACAAACTAGCATCCCACTTTTGGGTTTTTGTAAGAAAAACTTCTTTATTTAAGTCAATATCAGGTTGAAATTTGATGTGGATGCTTCTTATGAATAGCGGCTTCACACACACATACTAATACTAATGGGCGTGTTCCGTAAATTTTTTGGCGTAGCTCCCATATAAACCAATCGACCACTTTTGTGCTGTTGTATGAAAAACTTATTTGTTTAAGTCAATATCAGCTTGAAAATCGATATGGTGATCGACGTGTCCCATCCACTTTTTGGGGTAGCCCCTATATATTATGTTTTATAAGACTAATTGAAATTTCGCTTGAATGGTATTGAAGTTTCGTTTCAAACGAAGTTAACACTTTTTTTTTGTTTCTTATAGATTTTTGTCAGCCTTAACAAATGTTTGAATGCTAACACTTTCGAGGTATAAATTTTTTAAATTGTTTTGGAATGTAGGTCCTCTATTTTAATGATCTGACTGCGACTTTCATCAAAATAAAGATAATGAAATATCCGAAAAAAACTGGTTTTCAACTTTTTAAAATCTGTTAAAAATAATATCAATATTTCAAAAATGAGGCAATGCACTCTGAAATTTGACAGCTGGCATTTGCGATTGTTTCGATTATTAAAAATGGCGCGCTACACAATTGAACAACGTATTATCATTGTGAAAAGCACGATTTTTCGAAACAAATCATCTGAATGGGTTCGTTAACAAACACAATCGTCGAATTTGGGGCTCAAAACACCCGTATATAAATTGTGAGAAAGAAATTCATCCGCAACGAGCAATTATCTGGTGACGATTATGTTCAGGCGGCGTGATTGGGTCTTACTTCTTTGCAAATGCAATGACTGTGAATGGCATTCGTTACTGGAACATGATAACGGAGTTCTTGTGGCCTCAACTGAACGGTATGGATCTGGACAACTTGTGGTTTCAGCAGGACGGCGCCACATGCCACACCGCGCATGAAACAATCGAATTAAATCATACACTCTTGTTGGGACACCCCAAGCTAAAAACAGAAAAAGGTCGAATTTTAGCACTAGTTTTGAAAAATCATAACTTTGAAAACTATCCATAGATTTACTTGGTATGTAATACATATACACTTCATTTTCCACAACTGTGAAAGAAATCAGATGCTCAAAACAAGTGCTCGTTTGGTAAACGATGCAACGATTTTAAGCTGGCAGGATGTCAATTTGGCATTCCATTGTTTTCCAAATCATGTTACGATATATGAAAAATGTGAGATATAGTTTGTATTTAATTGGTAAACTGGTATTAGTATTGCCTTTCAAAATTTTATTCGTAATAAATATTTAATAGATATTGTTAGAATTTAAAGAGCACGAACATTTCCAGAGATTTTAACATCAAAAGCCTCTACCAAGGTCAGCTGTTGCGAAGAGCATTAAAGCTTCGGTTTCATCGCGCATTTTTTTACTTCATTTTGTTTTTTTTGTTTGTTGATTTTTTGTTAAATTTAAGTTGATATACATACATCGTAGTACATGTAGTTGATAGTTTTTCATTTGAAAGAGTCTTTTGCTTGTTTCTTGTCTTTAATTTCTGAACCGCAACAAGTTTGCACTTTTTCGTGGAATTTATGTCTATGTACAATACGACCGAGTATTAACAGTTCGGGATAATTAAAAACTATTTACTTCAATTCTGTATTGATGGAAAGATGGACCAACGGGTCGAACGGATCTAACGGGTCGAACGGGTTAAACGGGTTAAACGGGTTAAACGGGTTGAACGGGTCAAACGGGTCAAACGGGTCAAACGGGTTGAACGGGTCAAACGGGTAGACCGGGTTGAATCGATTTGACCCTATTAACTAAAATAGCCTGAGGACTTTTGGTGCAAAGTTGATTGAAACTTAAATATAACATGTTAAAGAAATTCACGTCAACTTTTCCAAGGTTCCGTTTCTATGTAGCAATGCATCTTCAAACTTTGCTTAAAATTATATACAAGTTAGGGTTGCACATTATACGAGTACGCACCGATACACAGATACGAAGGATGACAAAGTTGTAGTGATTTGCTTAATCACATGAATTGGGAAAAAAAAAACAGACAAGAGACAACATGTTTGGGACTTATGTTGAGCCAAACATGTTGGTCATACTTAACGCTCTCAGCATTAACAAAAGAACTGTTTTGTATTGTCGCTATAAAGATTGAATTTCAACCATTAGTATGAATAAATACGAATCGACGAGCTAATTGAATTCCGAATATAATGCGTGGCTGTAAACAAGCGACTGAACGTAACACCAAAGAAAAAAAACCAGTCGTGCTAGAGTTTTACTGACACACCTGGGGTCTACTTCTTAGATATTTCTCTGGAAATTTCCAAGATTGTGGTTGCAACTGCTATAAAATTTATAAAATCGTTGAAGCGGTTTTAGGAGGAACTATTCAGTTTGCAAGTTTAAATGAATCCTGCGGTGCCACAATGGTGCTATATGGCTTACAACTACTCAAAACTAACCTAACCTATACCTATGATAATAATCGACCTTTCTAAAATAATACATATATTAAGACTAGCTTATATTTACAATATCTGTTTGTTTTAGTGCAGGGTACACATTATATTCCAAACATAATGACACAAACCGCACTTTTGAAAATGTTCAATTTTCAATCTAAATAAATACTTTTCTACATTTTCAAAAGTTTCTATCACAATTTCGCTTACCGATTTTGTTTCTCTTTGTAAAGAAGAAAGTTAAATATTCCACAAAAACCACAATTGCAACTTTATTCTCATTTTGTTTTCAAAAGCTATCTCTGCAGAACGTTTTTCTTCTTGCGCTGTATAGCATTGTATCCACTTGAAAATATTTTCGCACGAAGTAAATGCAATGCTCTGTGTCAACATCTTCGCAATGAGTTGCTTGCCATTCAGTTGAGAACATAAACAAAGCCAACTTTTATCTACGTTGCCACTGCTTCGACTTGCATTTCGACTATTGCCCTTTCACAGCGCAGGTGTTGAAAAAATAATTATTAGTATTGAAGTTGGCTAAATATAATTTTAACTTTGCACAAAATCGTTTCATGTTGGTTATAACGAGAGTTGCTTCAAAAGGTATTGTGTTAATTTTTAGAAAAACTTAAATTTCAATATTATTTTTAAAAACTTTAAAAACTTTCTGATGTTTGAAATTCTCTTACATTATTTGAATTCAGTTAGTTTTAACTGACAGTTAACAGTTTCCCCATATCGATTGTTTTTTTTAATGGATACCAAAACGATGATGTTCGTATCTATTTTGGGAAACTTCAGGGTTTACCACACAACACTATAAAAAGTGGTAAAAACTTTTGAAAATGATTTCGTCTCGGTTAGTGATAACATCACAGATGAACCACTGGACCAATTGAGGTCATATTTAAACCATATATTCGTTAACCGTATACCCATGTTCCTGTGAATATTTTAGATATATATCGACCCATTAGATGGTGTCGCCACGTACCACTATATAGAAAAAAGCGCGAAATTGTCATATCTCAGTAACTACTTGAGGCAGATGAATGAGATTTGGTTCATAAGAGAAACAAGACAAAGACGATCCAATCGAAAAGGGAGGAGGCTCTCCTCCTTTGTAGAAGAAAAACCCAAATTTGTTATGAATCAGTAACTATTTAAGGTTACTTTTGTTTTTTCGAAGAATATTTATTTTTTAACAATATCCATTTTGTCCCATTCAAGTGTTTCTGATATGCGCTTTTTGGCATGGCCTTGAGCTATTCTAGCGATGCGTTCTTTATCGCTTCATGGGTCTTTTCACTTTTGGTAAAAGAAAAAAGTCGCAAGGGGTCAAGTCCGGTGAATACGGTGGGTGAGACGTGATTGTTTTTTTTTTTTTGCCAAAATATTGCGAACAAGCATCGTTACGTGAGCAAGTGAATGATCGTAATATAATAGCCATGCATTTTTTTCAAATGATTTTTTGAAGTTTACTTGGTCTGCCTTTCGGACGTTGTCCACCAATTAAGTTTCGGTTCTCCTTGCAAACCCTCTACGCTGGGGCTCTGTTGGTGCATCTGAATAAAAAAGAAGCCCAATAGAGCAGCTGACATTTTATGCTCAGAACTCTGTCAACCTCGTCATTTAGCTCATATAGCTCGTGATACATACGGCTCCGAAACTCGATGCCTTGGAACATGTATATCCCACATTATCATTCCCAGGATTGACCAAGTGGCATATTTTCATTGCAATTCATTGAGACTAATTCCAGCGCTTGTGGACACGTTTTTGGCGTTCATAAAATTCATCTTTGGCGGGATCGTCTTCTTTTTTCCATCGAGGCGTGTGCACAAATTAGTAGGCTATTCTTAAAGTAGCATCCGTCGCATTTCCTGTATTGCGGCAATGTCAGTCTTGTATGTGTTGAGGATATCAAGCAGTTGTACATTTTCCTTAGATGATCCGGTCGATTGCAAAGTTGCAAATAAATATATATCAAGCAACCCTTGTTGCTCAGCGAACTGAGTATATCTATCAGCTTCTACCTCAAACCAAACCTTCTGTCGCTGTGACTCGCTTACAATATACACTTTTATTACTAAGAACGCACATCACAGAAGAACTTCATTTTGTTCATTTGCTACAACAGATTTTTTCTCTTCAGTTATGAAATTCGTGCGAAAAAATAAGAAAATTATAGTTACAAAACTCTAATAAAAACTATAAGAGTCGAATTTTTACTTTTGCTACTTGTTTATTTACGAAATTTTTGTTTCTATTATTTCTAATCTTTTTCATTTGCTGTTTTTGTTGTTGTTGTTGTTTATTTTGCTGGAAATAAATACTCTTAGAATTTTCAGTAAATGAAAATATTTGTCGTTGTATTTTTCCACTGAGCAATACTATTTTGGACGTTCGCATTTCTGAATACGTGATGTTTTTATGTTTTCATAAATTCATTTTTGCTTTGGCAAATAATATTTTGTGCTTTCAGTTTTTCGTTTGTAATTCGGTAGGTATTAGTTTGAGGGTTTATTTTTCCGCTGTGCTTGTTACACTCTTTAAACATCGGGCTGAATTTGGTTGTAAAATGATTTCCACAAAAAAGCGTATTACAGTTTTTCATCTAAAAATCCGTACAAAATAGAGAGACAAAAACTGAAAAAATTTTACAATATTTGATTTTGAATAGTTGTAATGAAAGCTAAAAGACAGATTTAGTTTACTGCAGAAATGCTACAGTATAAACTGTACGATGAGGGCTGGCTGAAAATTAATCGGTGCCATCTCTGGTAATATTATTGGTAGGTGATTGTCAAATTTACGGAAATATTGTCTAATTGATTTTAAAGGCTTTCGTGCAAGAATTTTTGCCGATAAGCTAAAAATCGAATACTGCACGGTATATGGTTAATGGAATCCATGGTTTGATAATGGACGTTCGTATATTTAAGACGTGTGATGTTTTTTTGAGCTATCTATGCATCAATTTCTTTAGTTTTTTTCCAGATCAACTAATACCTATCTCCAAACCTGAAGAATGACTTGGTGGTAATAGATTTGTCATAAGATTCAGAGTGCATCGAAAAAATGTCGAATCTTTGCACTCAGTGTGTCTATTGAAAATTTAAATTACTTGCCTGCGCTGATTAGTTTTTTATCTAGTCTCGTAGATAATGTAAATTCTTCTCAATAATAATTGATTTTGAGCTGTTTCTCTTTTTAGTATAGTCTATCTATAAAAGATTTTATTTTTTGTTTCATAAAAAGCGCTGCTATTTCTTTCGCAAGAAGTAGCAGCAGCATTATTTGGTCCTTTTATGGCTTAATGAATGGCATGACGAAAATAAAAGCAATGCAGAGTTCCTAGTGTAATATCACTTATTGATGGCATTGAGAATGATGTAGTTGCGAAAAAAAAGTTTGCACACTTATAACTCGAGAACGGCTGGACCGATTTGTATGAAAATTTTTTGTGTTTATTTGGTAGATCTGCGAATCGGTCATAAGCTAACATTCTGGAAAACATTTTATTTGTGCACATCTACTAGATGGTTGGAGAAGGGGTGGAAGGGAATGAAGAAGACGGGTGGGAAGAAGAGGTAGGGGTATGAGGGAAGGGGGAAAGAAAATGTGAATGTTGGGAAAGGGATAGAATGAAAAGCGGGCAGGGGGCAATGGGGCAGGGGCAGGGGGAAGAGGAGCAGGTAGGGGAATGGGAGGTAGGGCAAGGTATCATAGGGAACGTGGGGTAATGGCAAAGGGAATGGCAGCAACGCGCTGGGTACCATTTAAGATAAAGGTGTGAAATGTTGTATACATAATAGGATCGAAGGGGGTAGGGAGGTAAAGTAAGGAGAGTTAGGGGAAGGGGGCAGAGGAATGGGGGCAGCGTAAGGAGTGTAGAACGGGTGGAAGGGACAGGAGAAGAGGGGTAGGAGAATTGGATGTAGAATAAAGGGGCATGGAAGGTGGGGAAGTGGGAAGGAGTGGCTGGGGAAAGGAGAAGCAAGGGGAAGGGCAGCAACGCGCCGGATAAACGCTAGTAAAAAAAAAAAAAAAAAATAATGGTAGATGCGAAGCTATATTTTTATTCATGTGTATTAAATCTAAAGTGGTGTTGAGTTTCTATTGTGGACATGTTAAGAACGAAAAGTCATACTAACAAATTTATTACATTTAAATCACATAAAATGGGTTGTGGATTTCAATTAGATGGCGCGATGGGTATCCGAATCTTCCGTACAACATCAGAATTAAAAAAAATTCTATACAAACATAGAGAAATAAGAGTTGGGTTTGTATATGGGGTTTATCTTTGAGTGTACGTGATAATTTAATTTTTTTTTTAATGTTCAGCCTAGGGGTAGAGAAACAGCTGAAGGACTAGTTATTATTGAAACACAAGTACAAAAACACATTTATAGAACTTTTAACCACTTTTTTATGTCTTTGGAGTGGAGTTTTTCAAATTACCGAATCACGTGTTTAAATAATCGTAGTGTTTAGTATGCAAATCTAGTTTGAAGATGATTGGATGAAATAATATAATATATAATGAAATAATAAAAAATATTAGTGGTAAAATATTCGAAAACACGCTTTAGTAAACAGATAATCTCTTTAGAATTTGAAATTTCGACTGTGTGTTGAAGAGTCAGTGGACTATCTTTATTATATAAAAGACATACCTTCGGATCAAAACTGACCCGATCTGGTTAAAAAAAAAAAACAAAATTTTTATGCATTTTAATACACACCTATATTATCGCCTTTAAAATATGCTCCTTTTGAGTCAATATAAGCATGCCAACGGTTATTCCAATTTGCCATACACTTGTTATATGCCTCGGCTGGGATTGCCTCTAGTTCTTTCAGCGAATTTTTTTTATATCCTCAATCGACTGGTGACGTGTTCCACGGAGCGGATATTTAAGTTTCGGAAACAGAGAAAAGTCACAGGGTGCCAAATCTGGTGAAAACGGTGGTTGTGCGATGACTTTTGTTTCATGTTTGGTCAAAAACTCCGTCACAATCAAGCTGGAATGTGCCAAAAATGTAAAAAAAATCTCATATATTCTAAATATAAACGAAAATGTGTTGGGTCGATCCATAAGAGATGGTGAGTGCCTCTGCTATCTTTCTAATGCCAACACGTTTGGTATGCTAACTTTAACATAAAGTTAGCAGAACAACACATAAAGAATATCATGCTTACTAAATTCAATTATCTAAAGCTAGTTTTGTGCTCTAATTAATCTGGAACGTCCGCTGTCACTATAATAGTAGGGATAGCTTCAGACATTATTCTATGCTTCGTATAACTACTGAAATTTTTATTCACGAAACTAGCACCAACTAGCTTTATATACGATGATAACAGTTGAACATATATGTTTTCATTTTCACAATTTGGTCAGCTAACTTTATTGGGATTATATTGTAGGGGTTCCAATTTCAACATATGTATTTTGAGCTTGCAGTCTGGATGTTTAGAAAAATAGAATATTTACATATAAAACTCGATGTGGGTTTGTGGTTAGTTTAAAAGGTGTTGAATAACAAACCGTATAGAATCCGCTAGACAGACTGATAAACGAACAGATAAACGGACAAGCTTAGATTGATTATTTTCTTAACTTATTGTCTGAGCTTATTTAGCATAAATTTACTCATATGTATATACTTTCTGAATTATAAACTGATAATGCACATTCTCACACTATGAGTGATGCTTTTAAGAGACTGCGTACAGTGTGACATAATCATTTTAGCAGCATAAAGAACACAACTTGAGTCTCTTTAATTCCTGTGCTCTGTCAGCACTTCTTTGGAATTAATACATGCCCAATAAATAGTATTTATTAGATATACATAGGTATGTATATACATGCATATACATACGTAGTAAGTACATAGAACATCACTACTTATTTAACATTTACCCAAAATACAAATAATTTCGAATACAAATTTTTTATTAAAGAATTTTATTGTCAATATATACCTATGTTCATACGAGTATATCCTGCAGCTATTATTGTACGTTCAGTCAAAAAAGGAAATTAATAATGGTGTATGGCGTATTGGAAAAGGCGCTAAAGCTAATAAAGCACACTCATGCTAGGCACAACAGCAAGGACAGCAACAACGACAATGTATACACACGTATATCGACATAAGTATACAAACGAGGGCAATGTGATAAGACAGTGACTTTTTGAATTTCGAATTATGCTGATGTGAGTATATAGTCACTGCAGTACAAAATATGCATAATTAGAGTTTGTGTTTGACAGCAATTGAAAGCTGACATGAAAGGCAGACAGACGGACGGAAAGGACGGACGGTGATAAATTCGAAGTAGTGTTTGACGTTATTACCAAGTTTTTGCGCCATTTCAACGTGAATAAATATGAATTCATTGCTGCACATTAGCGACATTTCTGTACGTCTGTCTGCCTTTCATGCCTGCGGTAAATGGCTGTCAAACACAAGCTAGTGATGCAGTTGCTCAACACTTTTACTGTAGTCTATGAACAGTTGATAATTGACAGGAGCAGTGTTGCATTTAAAGTTACTACGCGGGAAATACAGAAAATCACTGACTTATGAAATTGCCCTCGTATCTAAGTAGTATAGCACACATGCTCGGATAGAAGTATAACACCAATACATTTATATTTTTTATTAATATAAAAATTCCGAAGGCTATAAAAGAGCTTAACTGCTGCAAATAAAAAAAAAATAATATAAATAAATAAAGAAAAAGTAGATCTACACACAAAGAAATAATATTTCACTTCTATGGAATCATGGATGACAACGCTTGTAGTGCTAAAGACAGGAAATTAAAACTGCTTCAAAAGAATGAATTGGTACTGTGATATAAGATACTCGTATTAAACAAATTGTCAAAAATTTTGAAATTTAAATCAACATTTTATATTAGCAACAACTTGTGACTTGTGTGCCGCATTGGCATGAAAGCTACGTTGCTGCAGAAGCAGCATAGCCAAGTGCAAACATCAGATAAGAATGCGGAAAAACTAACTTTTGAAAAGTAAAAGTTAACCAACTGAAGCAGTAGAAGTCAGAGCAGCTTAAGTCGATAAACACATTAGCAAGCAGCACATTTACCAGTGCTGACATTGAAGCTGCTCACTTTCTTTGCAAATTCGAATAAGCATATTTCATAACTTTGCACTCGATATACCTAGCTACCTACCTATCCATAGGTTACCATATCACAGTATGTCCGTCTGTCTGCCATTATTGCCCTGTTGATTGCCGCTTGTTGTCGATATATCAACTGAGTTAGTATTAAATATATACAAGAATCCGGCATAATTTGCAAGCGGAAGTGCTGGCATGTTTGTGGTAAAATCTAAATATATATATTAATACATAGGTGTGCATATATACAATATTTGAATCATTCAAGGTAAACCAGCATAGCAATATCAACATCATAATTATCGTTGACATTGTCCGCATGGTCATCTTTATCATCATTATACTTATTGAGCATCAACGCCACTCAACGGCCCTGACATTGGCAGCGCACATTATCGATTTATTATTGCATTATTGTCGTCGGTTTGGGACTGTTCCGGTGTTGATAATGTCAATGGTTCATCAGCATCATCACAGACATCGTTTACATTGTTCCGCAGTCGTTCAGGTAATTTGTATAAACTTTGACATTACAAACGAGTGACTACAAGCGAGAGTTGCAGTGCACTATGGGTTTTTTTGCATTATTTGTTGGCATAAATTCGCAAAATGAAGTTAGAGAGCAGGTTGATGTGATGATATATAAATGATCTGAAATAATTTTCAACCCGGTCCACCCCTGCCATCCATATAAGACGAAATTGATGGTAGTTGGACCATTAAAATAGCTAACCTTACCAAATAAAAAGCCGATTTTTTTTAAAATATGCGATTTATTTGATATATGTTTATTTGATTAGATGTAAAGATGTTGTTGATGATGATTAAAATCATATAGTTCTGTAAGCAAAGATAAAGTAATAAATTATAAGTCAGTGATAAGTCAGTTGGATTACGCTATTTTACTCACAACAAAAATAAACTTAATTTTCATTAGTATCAAAGAATTCTTGGTCTGATGCAATTACATCGAGTTCATCTTCTTCATCATACTCTATGTTATTCTTTTCATCTCCCTTTTCGACCATGCGAATCACCATCATCAGTGTGCTCGAATTCGTTTATTACGCAGCGCAATTACTACTTTTGGCAAATTTTTTTAATTTTTTTTTTTCTTCTGTCGTTCTCCGAGATAAATACTGGACAATAAAAGATCAGAGGTGTACAAGGCTCTGTTGAAAACATCAATCATATTATTCAGGCGACTGCATTTTCTTGCATGTCCTCTTCTGTCGGTCTTATATATTTTGTTTCTGGATTCGGATGCATGTTCCCCAAGACAGCAAACAGGTACCAAACAATAATCTATATTATATACTTTATGAATAGTAGGGGACATGGCGTACCATGGATACTTGTTATAATAGGTCAACAATAGATTTTTACAAAAATTATTAAACTTCTTTGAGTCAATTTCATACTCGCATGAAATTGTAATTAAAATTGTATAAAAACTAAGTAATATATTGTAGTCAATATTTAATATTGATGATAGCAAAGCTGCATTAGAAAATGTCCTTCTGGCTGTGTTGCCGTCATTAGAGTTGATGCTGCCATTTGCTCTCGGCTTGTCCACATTGTGTGCCATTTGCTTCATCATTAGTTTTTGTATAATAAGTTTCCGTTCTATCAATTGAAGTTTATCGCAGTCCTTCACATGCCAAGTTTGAAGATCAGCAATATATGAAACTTTCAATACAAATTAGAAGAAGCGAATCCAAGTGTGTAAAGGGCTTCTTCCATATTGAAGAGATTCTGCTTTTGCCTCAAAAACATCTGAATTGAAATCTTTAACATTCAGCAAATGTGTCGGCTTTGCTCCACACATTGGGCAACACTGACATGTGTTATATCAAGACAATATGTTAAAAACTTGTCCTTGTACGAGAGTCATTTGATCAGCATACTCCACAAATATGTTTTTATTGTTCAATTTATACACAAATTTTTGCATGTTATGAATCTGGATATCAAAGCTTTCCTTTTGCGACAATATGAGGTCATGAGATTCCTTAATAAATTAAATTTTCAAAGGCCGACAAAACCGTTTAGATTGTGGTGATTGATTGATCCAAATAATTTGTTGCGTCCCATCGATTAATTTCAATGGAACAATTGTTGGGACAAACAACGAACCATCATATCCATCACTATTGTGTTCAAAACGTTGCTTATATATAATGTGGCCAGTTGATCCATCATACCCATAACTAAATATTAATTTGGAGTGCATCAAGTTCGGAAATTCTTTTAAAACTTCATACTGCATTTCATGAATACGGGAAGTGGTATGGTCGAAGTGTTTTTGTAAGTCAACCTGTGCTTTATTTTCAAAATGCTCTATGCCATTCGGTCTAAGTTTTAGTTTAGAATTAAGCACATCAGCATAAGGCGTGTAAATATCGAATCCGTGTCATTTTGTGTTACTTTGTAAGCTAATATATTGGCTCTTTGTAAATCCATTTTCAAATACAAATACCAATACATTGTCAGCGGACATTTGTGTGGGTTCAGCAGACAAAATTTTCCTTTTATATTATTTATATGGTTACTATTGCCTGCTGCTTTTTAAAACAAC
Organism: Leucophenga montana; assembly: GCA_035044765.1. NCBI lineage: Eukaryota > Metazoa > Arthropoda > Insecta > Diptera > Drosophilidae > Leucophenga > Leucophenga montana. The sequence goes on from JAWNNQ010001520.1 coordinate 556,253, forward strand.
TGCCATGTCTTTTTCAGTTGGGTTTTTAGCTAAAACTGTAGCAGCATGCAACAGCAACGGCAACGAGTTACTATTTTCTTCTGCAAGATCCGTGGCTAACTTTCTTTTCAAGCGGTCACTAACATTAGAATACTCAACTCTTGGACGACCAACTTTATTTGGAGTTTCACTCGGAAATTAAATTTCGATTATTATGTTACCAGCCAGCCAATTTGAGTGTTTAATTTTGAATCTGTCCAACATTCGATAGCAATGTGGCAAGTGCTTTTGAATATATTTGATAAAAGTCTCAACTTTTTTATTTACTTTGCTAGTATAGTTTTCATTAACGTTACTTTTCCCAGGTCTTTGCAATGCGAGTTTCAACTGCGTCATCTGAGCAGTTGTTGTTGCTCCAAATGTCAACCAGCACTGCGCGCGCAAACGCGTATTGTACTAGAAAAACGTATTTTTTTCAAAGATGTGCAAAAATGTGCAAATAAAACTATTTATACATTATTCTATACATTGAGGTTTTCAACTTGCCATTTAAAACTTTTTGCACTGCTGTGCCCTAGAAAAGTATTATTCCACGAAACACATCTACATACACGATACAAGTATATTAAAACACACAATATTGACAAAAACGTTAATAAACTATACTTTTGCATACCTGGACTAATATTTTCCATCATAAAAATCTAAACTTTTGTATTTTTTACTGCACCTGTGAACACTTAAAGTTATTTATGATACAATATTTGCCGACAATTTTGCAAAAATTTTGCAATAAGCGTCGATAATCAGCTGACTTTGTGAGCTCGCCGATAATTCAGTGATATATTTTTAATTTAATTAGACTATTGTGAATATTAAAACAACATGAATTTTTAAATTCAGAAATAAAAAAAAAATCGACTTTATGCCAAAAAAAAACCGCAAAAAAACCACTGTGCAGTGGCAGAGCTTATAAATAGCCAACGGTGCGTATGATAATCGTATTCCCAATATAGCACATAGCACATAACCAGCAATGTGTGTAGGTATTTGTATACATATGTACATATAAGTTATTCCCAGAGTGGCTCGCTGTGCACTTTTTTATATCCAAATCAAGCTTGAAGCCAATCGAAAGAAGTAAAATTATGCTTCAAATAATCTCTACAATGTTAAAAAGAAAATATAAATAAAATATTTTAACATATTTATAAATTTTAGCTGACTCAAGGTAATTTTGCATTGACAAATAATTTTGAAATTTTTTTTCTCAATGCGGAGAATCAACCACTTTTTTTTATACACAAAAATGTTTAGTCGCATATACATGTATTTCGAACTAAGCCACAAGCGCTCATCAAACATTGCTGAGCATTGCATTGCAACGCTCAGCTATGTCATATGAATTTCTATATATTCCATTCTAGGTATGAAATATCAGTTGCATTCTTGCAAGTGCAGCGCTCTCTATCACTCTCTGTGCATTGTTGTTCCAGTATCCCTTTATAAACTAGGCCAATGGCTAACAGAATTTTTTAATCTAAAAAATCTTCAAACCCAGTTGACTATTGAAGGTTTGTGTGGAAGTTCAATGCATTCAAGTTATGCTCCAAAAAAACAAAACTGTGTGTGTGTGTGTGTGCAATTCACACACGGCAGAAATGAAACTTCAGAAAAGTAGCCTACAAGAAAAATGCATTTCACAAACATATGATCTATCGATACGAACTTCTTTTCACAAACTATAAAATTTTCATTTCATCGAATTGCGTTTAATCGAATTCATCGAATTTTCAAATTCATATGTTCAAAAATTGTTCCGATTTTTTGAATGGAAATTTCGACTTATTTAAATTTATGACCACGGAAATTTTATTTATATTTTTTTATATTCTGTGAATTGAAAAATATAATAACATTAAATAGAATGACAATGCATTCCCTAACAGCCTAATAATTTCCGTTAGATGGCGTAACAAATTCATTCAATCGAATTTATCGAATTCAGTTTCCGTAAACCAGAGGAGAGTGTGGGAGATAGTCGGTATCATTGAGATCCCGCAACAGGATATGTGCTCCTTACGAAGGTCTTGGGAATAGTGGCGGGAACAGGGTATTTTGGGTGCTCACCTGATTTGTGTATATTCCAAATGGCGTATCCAGATTACAGTTCTTTGAGACTAATTCCATACTTCAGGAAACCGCCATCAGTTTCTCGAATATAACAGCCTAACATTTTCCGTTAAAGGGCGCAAGAAGCGCCATCGTATTCATCCAATTTAATTTCCGGTTACATCGAATTTTCAATTTCCGTAACTTAATTTCCGTAACACAATTTCATCGCATTTCCACTACCTCAAATTCATCGAATTTTGTAATGAAAACGATTCTAAAGAAGTTTCACTTCAAAAAAAAAGTTCAAGTACTTTTTCGAAAGAAGTTTTAGTTTTTTTTTTAAGTTTTATAACTCTACATAAGTAAGGGTGCATTATATTTCGAAGTCGTAATAGAAAAAAAGCGCATAGAAAATAAAACAAGCAATCTGCTATCTTTTTCGTGCACGCAGAGTCTTAGCAATTTGTAATTGGATAATAAAGAAGTTTCTTTTTTTTTTTTTACAAAAAGCCAAAAGCGTACTGGTAGTTTGTATGGAGGCTACCCTAAAAAATTGGGAATTACACCCATTGATGTAAATGTGAAGCGTTCGTTCATAATACGCCATATTGACTACAATAAATGAGTTTTGCATACAAAAAGTCAACAGTGGGCATTTGGTCTGTAGGGAGCTACACGAAACAGTGGGCGTGTCATATCAATACGAATGCACTATATCCAATGCAAACAAAAATAAATCTAGATGGAGCGTTGTAATCTAAAAAATTAATAATAAACATAAGGGCAACGTCATCCCGACAGATGGACAGACATACAGACAGACATACAGACAGACAGACAGACAGACAGACAGACAAACGGACATGGCAAAATCGACTTGTCTCGATCACCTGCTAAAGAAAATATATACTTTATGGGATCTACAACGCAGTCTTCTTCTTTTATGCGTTACAATATTTTTTTAACGAACTGTTAATACTGTGATTGGTGTAGAATAACAAATTTGTAATAAAACTAGTATTGGATTTTAGTTAACACATCTTTATTACAATAATTTTTATAGAACATCGAAAAGTTTGTTCTCTATTATATTTTTAGAGCTTAGTATTTTTTTTCTCTATTCAATAATATTGTTTTTTTTTATAAGCTTTATTTTTTTTTTTTGTCTAAATCCAATACTGAGATCGATGAAAACTTTTGCTACCGAAGTTGTAAATTATTACTGCTATGTCAAACAAACAGGAAATACGAAAATCAGGTATTTATTAGGTGAAAAGTGGACACATATTGATTTTTCTTTTGGGTTTTTTCTGACGGAAATGCAAAAGGTCGCACTTGTAACCTGTTTTTTGAGTGTATAAAGTATTTTCTGTAGCAAATATTTTTGTTATCCGAGTACTCGATGAAAAACAGTTCGTGCCGAAATTTTTTGATTGCTGTTTTTTTTTAAGAAATTTTTTCGGTATGAATAATTTTCATCGATGTCAGTATTGAGCTTTAAGTACGATAACATTTATACACACCTATTTACATAAAGTCAAATTAGACATATTGTCTTTATATTTGATTATTAACATCGTAGAAGCGTATTGGATTCTGTTTGAATGAGCCATCCATCCATCAATCAATCGATCGATCGATGCAACAATCCAGTGAATGTTTCACTATTCCATTTGATTCAAAAATTGTACATCTAAATAGTTAAAAAAAATATATACATTTGTAAATATGCTTTTCTTTTAACATTTTAATGAAGTTCAAATTAAATCGCACATTATTATCATTGGTATGAATAACACATATTAGAATCATTGTCTAGAGCGAAAGTGAAGCAAAGAATTGCGCGGTATTCAAAGTATTTATTAAGTCCAGACTTGTTTCGAAATTAAATGTGTTTGTGGTTTTTCAATAAGAGCAATTAGAGCTAGTCGATTTATGTTTACAATATTATACATCTACTTAATTTATAGTATGTTGAATGAATTGATTTAATTAAGTTTATTAAATTATTTGTATTATAGTTAGATAGTATTTCATTATATATAAATTCGTATTTCGAATGAAATGCAATACATTGACGCTTTTTGAATGTGTTAGCAGCATGTTCTACATTCATACTGGATGATTTGGACATTCTTGAGAATGTTTATGTGTTGTACTTTTGTTTGATAATCGTTTTATGCCATACGATTATAGATTGCACAATAACCGAACTAATAGAATTTGTATAGATATTTCATTTCAACTGCAATGCACATTCTTCTTGTTTGTGCTAGATACTTATTTGTTTTAGGTATTCAAATGCATCGCTTTACTCGAATTATAAGCGTCTGTAGAAGTAGTCATTTGCAATTTCAATAAAATCAATTATGAAACAATGTTCCTATGTGATTTAGATTTCTATTCTGTTTTGTAATGGAATTATTTTATTAAAAATTATTTAAATTTGTTGATGTGTAATTTTGGTTCGAGTTAGTTTGCTGCATTTGATTTTGCATGCTAATTTAAATTTATGGTTTATAAATTTTAATTTTGCTTTGCTTAATGCTAAATAAATTTATGTGGAAATCTTTAAGACACGGGGAAGACTTTTGAAATGGTTTTTTTGTTTGTTAGTTTGTTTATACACACACATATATAATTGATTTAAATACACATTTATGCTACATTTACATTTACTTTGTGAACTTTAACATCTAAACAACATATTGTACTGACATAAGATTTTTGTCTACTCTTACATTAAGATACTACATTAAGATCGCTACATACATTTAAAAAACTTTAAAATCTACTAAGTCAATTTAGTATTTTTGCTTTGCTAACATTAAGTATATTCATAATATTCAGCTGTATAAATGTTATTTGTTCACTTTCCAATGCATTCTCTTAGTACATTAATTGCGTCCCGTAAATTGTTGTAAGAAAACTTTCATTTCAATACTGTTCTGACTATGCAGGATACTTGTTTATGCATGTATTCTGATGAGTTTTTAAGCGCGTTTGTAAGGATTGTCTGTGCTTGCAATCGTTACATTTCAAAAGAAGGCGACGACTTACTCAATACTGTTCTAAAATTTACTCAAAATAGTTGTATATGTATTTGTATACTTTCCTAATGCTTTTAACTTTTATTAATAGATTAGGTCTCCGATTTGTTGGCAATTCCTTGTTGCTTTTATGATGTTACCGTTGCTACTTTATGCGTATAGTATCTTACAGATACTGGTCCTGGTCCTGTAGTTTAAATCAAATCTTTGCGCTGCGACAACGTGCCGCATTTTTGCGTCCGTATAGTATGCGCTGGAAGGCGCGTCGAAATTCCGGATTAAATATTGTATAGATGATCGGGTTGAGTGTTGAATTAAAATAGCCCAACCAAAGGAAGAGCGATGCAACCGCCGGATGTATGTTGCAGTCTTTGCACAAGGACAATAGCAATGCCATCACAAAAAATGGTAGCCAGCAGACCACAAATGCGCCCGTGATTATGGCCAAGGTCTGTGCAGCCTTGCGTTCGCGTTTCGCTTCGAGTAGTTGCCGTCGTTTGGCTATCTTCTGATGCGGATTTATAATGCTGGCAATTGTGCTGCCGGGACCGGTAGTCAATTTACTGCCACTGGCTGCACCGCCGCCACTTAGGGCATTCAAATGCGAGGCAATCAGCTGTTGTTGATGCGCTGCCGAGGCCACTTGATGCGAAAGTGTTAGAATCTCGCTGGCGTTCGATGTGCGAAACTGTTTTGTCAAAGTTAAATAAAGATGTTGTGTATTCGACGAAGATGAAGAAGAAGAAAAAAATATTGGGTGTATAAATAAGTTTTGTGGGATTTAAAAAAAAAGAAAGATTATTTCAGTAGTATTAATCGGATCTTCTTGTAACTACGAGTGAATGACGAGTATATGCATGTTAAAGTGTCAGCATTTCCCTCTAAAAATAGTTATGTGTAAACATCACACTTTCTTTGTGCTTTAACCATGTGAAGCACTGTTTTTTTGTTTTAATTTGAAGTAAAGTGTAGCAGAGGGACATCGACTGCTGTGTGAAGCATATGAAAAACATGCTCCAGCAATAAAAACATGTGAGTACTATTTCCGGCGTTTTAAAAATGGCGAAGACCATTGGCATTAAAGCATTTTTTTTATCAAAATTCATGCCAAACTCAAGTGGTGCTCGCCGATATTTTGGCAGTGACTCAACAAACAATATGAAACCGTCTCAAAGCTATGAGTATGGTGCAATAACAAGGAAATTATGTTCCGTATGAGCTAAAGTCATGTAAACTGCTACAAAGGCAGTTGACATGACGGTGGACAGAAAGTGAATCCACTACGATAATTTAAAGCATAGAAAATGGTGGGATAAGCCCTGCTATGCATCAACTTTAACGGCAAGAAGCTAATGCTGTGGCAGTGATCTACTATGAGCAGTTTCAGATATACGAAACCAGCAACAATGGAGGCGATTCAGCCGAGTATTGAAGCAAAAATGCATCCAATGTGTCAAAATGCTGCAAAAGTCGTCATGGAAACTATGGATGCGCTTCAATCAGGTGTCCTTTTCCAGCCGCCGTACCCTATCACACACAAAGAAGCCAAAAATTGGGTCGATTTTTGGATTGCCAATGCTTTGAGTAAAATATATTCTACCAATTTCTCTTAAAAAATGTTTAAAGTTACAAAAAAAAAAGAAAAAAAAAACACTCAAAACTTATTTGTACACCCCATAATTTAAGCATAACAACAAAAATACGCAATTGTTCAAAAACAAAGTACGAGTATAAAATTATAATATTGAAATTTAAACTTACATCATCCGCATCGCTCGAGACGGTCGTCACCTCGGTGCCTGCATGACTTTTATTATCGTAATTGCTGGTACTGAATTCGGTCTCTTCGCGCATTATGGCCAAACTGGCAAAATCGGCGGTCACCGTTTCGATATTGACATTTAGGGTGTTGCATTTAGTATCGCCGCCACCACCGCGTAGTCCTTTGCCCATTCCTTTGCCAGCATCTATGTTGCCCATTGTTGCAATGCGCGTTGCAACTTCCATACCGGAGCCAATAATGTTGCTTGTTGCCTTCGAAGTGGTTGTAGTTGTTGCTGCTGTTGCTGTTGCTGTTGCGGCGCTGGTACCAAAACAAATTTTTAGGCGTTTTCGCTTGCGTTGCTGCTGTTGCTGCTTCTTATCTTGGCTGAGTGCTCGATCCTGTTGCTGTGTTGAGGATTCGCACTAATGAAATAGAAAAAAACACATAAATTTAAAAATTATACACTTTCAAAAAGCTGTTCGTAGCTTAAGAGATAAAAAAAGAAGTTGACCGAAGACAATGCCAAAGAAAGCGCTATGTGGGACAACGTGGATTTTTTAAAGCATTTCTATATATTTCTATATATTACTTGCTAAAATTAATAGACTATTATGGCAACCACAAAATTTAATACAATGCACCTGCGTATGGTCAAGGAGAATCTAAATCTAAATCCAAATCTAAATCTTGCTCTTATAGTTCCTGAGATCTGTGTTTTCATACATCTAGATATATGGACAGACGGACATGGCTTAATCGATGGTGATCAAGAATATACATACTTTCTGGGGACTATCACGCCTCCTACTGCCGGGTTATATATATTCGCACAAGCTTGTACCTTTGGGTACATGGTATAAAACGTTAGCTTCGGTTAAACCGAAGCTCTAATACCATTCACAGTTCATAAGTAGCATAAGCGGTTTAAAAACGGTCGTGAGTAGAGAAATGATGTCAAACCTAAATCAGTGATCACCACAGATTCCATCAAGACTATGCGTGTATTTACCAAAGATCAGCCAAAAAAATCATTGATGTTGATAGAACTGGAATTGAGCAGTACCAAAACATCAATTTGTATGTCAACTAAATATTTGGGCTACCGAAAGGTGTGTGTTGATTGACTACCAACAAATGTTCACAGTTCAACATTCAAAAAACATAGTTAAGTAGGCCAAAAGAACAAAAACTGTCTTTACAATATTCTGATTGGTGTTGAACCTTAGTGCTTTCAATAGTTTAATCCAAAAACCAAGCGTTAAAGTAACTAGTGAAAGGTATCAAAAAATCTGTTTTGGGAGCAGTGAAAAGTGAATAAAATTTTAATATCCTAGAGCACTGTCCACAAAGAGTTCATTCCACCGGACCAAGCTATATTTACGTTTTTAAGCAACTTGTGCATTGTATTAATCGTATTCGGTCCGATTATTATGCAGTACGAAGTTGACATTTGTTGCACGATAATGCACAAGGTTATCGAACAACACTTGTGACCGATTTTTTTAACGGATGCCTTGATTACTATTCAATAAAGTAGTGAAACAATATTTGTAAATTATAAGTGCTATTAAGTAACACTCGCTTAACTGTGTTTTCGACATTGTTGAGTTACTGTAGGCATATTAAATTTCGCAGCAAGCACAAAATTCCTTCGAAATTCGCCAAACGCATCAAACATTGACTTGCTTGCAAAGTTTTAGCGCACGAACTCTCTGATAGTTTGCGCCAAAAATGTAATTCTACTAACCCCGATAAAAACTTAATTTGGGCATATCTCAAACCTTTTTTTTCATTTTATATTCAGACATACCTGGCATTACTCTTCGTTAAAAACACAGATATAGCATTAATTAATGCCATAATTATTGTTATACAATACGTCAAGTGGTTGCGTATGAGTGTCTATTAGTTTATTGCGTATACGCCATATCAAATATATTTAATTCTATATATTTATTAAAATGAATTTCTCGCACTCATTTCGCTTATGTTGCTTGTATATGTATATATGCCGCCCCTAGAGGCAAATAAGTAGTGAGTGCGAGCGAATATGGGCGCTTTTCTTTATAAGTGTCTACTCGAATATGTTAATGAGCGCCAAAGGATTTGCATTGTTGTTGCTGTTAATGATACTCATTATAGCAAACAAATAAGCATATATAAAAAGAAACACATTTACATATATAGATATATAGGGTGTTATTTGTAGAGGTGTTAAACTTTAATTGTTTGCATTACAGTAATTGTCAGAATTATTTTGAGAAACACTGCTGTTAACTATCGGCTTTTGTGTTGTGTTTTGTTGCACTGTATAAGTCTTTAGTCCATCAAAGTAATAGATATCGCCAATGAATTTAATTTCAAACAGTTTATTATCAATTAACCAATTTTCAAAAACCAAAATGATGAAAAATTTGCCGATACCAATAATAACTTCCAATGAAGACCGAATCCTCTTACGCAAATGTAAGGCAGACGTTAAATATTTGGCAAATTTCAAGACTAACCTAGCAAGACAGATTCCGTACATAGTACATATGTACTACATACCAAAGCAAAACATACCATAAGCCAGTACAGTTTTGGTGATACGTTCTTTGGACCAATGAAAGCTCATTTGAATACAATTCATCGAAAAAGAAGATTTATGTACGACATATATAATCTCAAAGACAAAGTAAAGTTCCAGTTTGCCAAAAAAGTGAGTCACATTGAAGAATCTATTATGCTCTGGGGATGCATTGCCTACAACGACTTAGGTAAACTTGTGCCAAACACTGGTTCCATAAGCTAACATGAAAATGTGCACACTTTAAATTATTACGCATACTAAGTAGTCAGGAGAAAAATTAATGGGGAAATTTTTGCAGCAATAAAACTCCATACGATGGATTGGTCAGCTCAAACACCCGGACTGTTTTATATAAAGTATATGTAACGAAATCTGGACCATCCGACGTCCTAACCTCAGCCTGAGACTTCGTTATAAGTATATGAGCGTATATAAAACGAATGCAATATGTGTCAAAAAATAAAACTAGCGAAGAAACTATTTCCGAATGAGATTCCGACTGCATATCTCCAATCATTGGTGTATTCAGAACTACGACGCCTCAAAATATCAATCAAGCCATGGGAGATTTTATTTTTTATTTATTTTCTATTAAGTTAAGTACAATTTTATTATTGTTTTCAATAAAGCCGTGCTTGTTTAGTATTTTCATTTGTCAAAATAATTGTGCCTTACCAGAAATCGTTGCTTGCTCACATTTTTTAGCAGCAGAACGAGTGCGCATAAAGTTATAGACTAAAGACTTTACACGCATGTTCTTATATATATGCACTTTGTTATTAAAAACATAAAATGTATCCTTATCTTATACAGAATTTCATAAACCGATAGTTAAAAGTAGAGTTTGTCAAAATAATTCTGCCCATTACTGTAGAGTTTAAACTTGATTTCGGGCATGTGGCGAAGTCGGGTGTCCAATTTTCGACCGATACGAGACGAGCAAACTGAGCAAAAATGACAATAGCGTTGCCAGATTTGATCAATTCATACTAGTTTAATCCCTGTCCAAAAATTGAACCTCTAACAAAAAAAAAAAAAAAAAAAAGAAATCACCCTATGTACAGACACACAATTGCTTTTTGTTCTGGTTGTTTTTAGCCATCTTCCATACACTTTTGTTAATTTATTAGCACTTTGCATGTAAGTGTACACTTAAAATTTATCACTTTGATTGTTTGTGGCACTAAGATCTATGAGTGTATGTGTGCTTTGTGCTATTTGTATGTGTGTGTGTGTGTGTGTGTGTGTGTGTTTGTGTATTTGTGCATTTGTCTATTTTTATTTACTTGCTTGCTCTTTGATACCTTATCACTTTGTGGATTACTGTAATAACCCATGGTCATTATTATGGTCGCTCTTGTTATTTTAAGTAGGGTGACTTAATTATTGTCTATTTTTTTTTGGTAGGCGTGCGCTCATTTTTCTTCAATAATGCAATGCATTAACTTTCATTTCAACTTTCACAAATAAAAGCTACCTTTTGTTGTATTGTACAAGTATAACATAAAAGTAAACGTAAAGTAGATTAGCCTGCTTAGATGCAGAGTACATTGAGTATGAAGATTATTGTTCTATAAATAAGTTATTTATATACCTATAGAACCGAGGATAATATTAAAGGTTTTTGAACAGAGTTTCAACGTTGTTTCTATGTTAAGAAGATTTTAAGTTATTGTACAATTGAATGTTCTAGAGACTTGGAACTTTGTAATTATTCTAGCGTAGGTTAAAAGCTTGTGTACCATTCGGTTTAAATTAAATAAAAAATAAAGTGTTATAACTTAGTATATGTGTTAGTCGTGTTACACATATAAGAAATAAATTCGAATTTTTTCCAACCTGTAATATTGTCAGTTTTTATTAAATCTGATTCTTTTTCTACCATGTCACAACGTACAACCTTTTATATTACAAAATATGAAACCTATTTTTGGGTCTCATTCGAGTAGCCCTCCAGTATAAATCGATTTTTGTCTGTTTTCGTTGAAAATCGGTCGGTTTTTTGGTATGTTATCGTTCAGAATCGGCTACTTTTGTCTTACTTAAAGGTCTATTGTGGACAGTCCATGCATATGTACAAATGTAAACTCATAAAATGTATAAATTAGAAGAAACAAGAAACAACGTTAACTTTGGTTGAACCGAAGCTCTAATACCATTACCACGAAATTTTAAATTTTATTGAAAAAAAAAATGAAAATGGGGGTTTAAATAGGGCCTACCCCAAAAATTGGGCAGTACATGCCAACTAGTAGATGTGTAAGATGCCGTCATATCGAATTTCAAGCTGATATTGACGTTTTCCATACTGTGGGTTTATATGGGACTACCTCAAAAAGTGGGTGGGGCACGCCCATTTCTATATGTATATCAAGCGGTTATCCACTAAAATCCACTTAATCAAAATTGATTAAATTGAAGAATTTTTTCATAATAAACACAAAATTGAACGGCGATTTGTATGGGGGCTACCCCAAACAGTGGTCGGGCCACACCCGTTAGTCTATGTATATTAAGCAGCTGATAGTAAAAAGGCACCACATTGCATTTCAACCTAATACTGACTTTAGTAAAGAAGTTTACAAGCTTTCATTTGTCAATATCAACTTTAAATTCGATATGGCGGCATCTTACACATCAAGTACATCGCTTCGTACACATCTAATAGTAGGCGTGTACCGCCCACTTTTTAGGGTAGCCCTATTTTTCTTTTCTTTTTTAAATTACTCCTAACTAATTGCATTGTGAAAACTTTGTTAGTTACCCTCGAATATACACACATGTACCTTAATCCATATTGCAGGCTTTGCTTTTGTGTAGCATTATGAATCTTTAGTCATTGGTAGGAGTACTTAAATATTTTAAACATGAATATTATCCTAATATAAAATATTAATAAAGTACAACAAAGACTTCTAAACATAATTGTTATATTCTTAAATTTCAGATATTCAAAGCAAAATGTAACTATTGAAAATTTAAGTCAGTATGAAGCGAAAAGGAGTGAGCAAAAAAAAAAAAACATGATCTACAGAAAGGACCCTGAACTTACTGTAGTTGGTAAACAGAAAAACAGTATTGCAAATTGAAGGATATTGGTTTTTACTCGACTTACTTCAGTTTCATTCATGGTCACTGTTAAGGACTTTTGTGTGCGTCTTTGTATGCGCTTCCTGGCAATTTTGTAGATTTTCCAATACAAAAAGAGTATAACGAGCAGTGGCACATAGAAGGTGCAACAGGTTGCAAATATCTGGAAAAGAAAGTGATGCATTCAATGAAAATAAACGTGTATGCTTGTGAATAGAGCGCAAATTAATAAATGCTTTTCCCAAAGAATATGAAACACTACAACAGTGTGTGGTAGACCGTTGGAGAATTTCAATGAATGTGTACCGAAGTTTCTGAAAATTGAAACTCTCATTTCATTTTCTATTGAGATTTTCTAATTGCTTTCTATTTCTTCTAATTGCTTTTGTTTCATATTGTGCATATTGCTCACCTGATATGCAACATCCTGTGAGACCATGCACTGTTGTTCTTCGATGCGCTTCATATACTCTGGGTCCTTCCAGCCGAATTGCGGCGCTAATGATACGACGAGCGCTGCAAACCAAACGGAGAATATCATGCAGAAGACGCGTCGCGGCGTACGTAAATTGTTGTAATGATATTTGTCACGGTCCAGTATCTGTAGACGTGTTGAAAATAGAATAGATGATGAAAATATAATATTCGTATGTAGATGATACCACTTATTTAATGTTGGTATAGAAATGATACTTCTTCTGTGTCGAGCATGTGAAATGAATCATTTTGCTTTATATTTGTTATTAATAAGCGAATGTAAAAATTTTTTTCATTGAAATGAATTTTTTTGAATAAGACTTCTCGTGGTCACCTACTTATTTTTTTAATTAACTTGAAAAAAAAACAAACAAAAAATTCAATTTTGTTTTGGAGGAATTTTATTTGGTTATGTACAATTTGTTTGGTCATTTGTGGAAGATGACATCGGGCAGATGTCCATCCTCAGCGGCCACGCAAAGTCTTAATCTTCTTTCGGTGTGTTCCCATCACTTTTTCCAACATTTCTCTGTGAATATCGGCAATTTCTCGACAAATGTTGGCCTTAAGATAGGCCGATTCGCATATATTTTTCATTGAAATATCCCCACAGAAAATGTCAGTTGCCATGAAATCTGGAGACTAACACTTTTCGATATCAAACGTCTATCGAAAATTGGTTGAAGTAAAGCCATTGTGATATGTTGTGACATGTCGCGTCGTCCTGTTGAAACCAGTATACGTGGATATCATTTTTTTCGAGAATTGGTGCCAAATAATCACAAATCATGGGGCGGTACCGTTCTCCATTGACCGTAACGGTGGTCCTGGTGTCGTTTTCAAAGAAATACGGCTCGGAATACGAACTCTATTAGCGCTTACATCACACCAATTGATGACTTTTGACGAGTATAGGGACACATCATTAATCAGTTGTGGATTTTGAGTCCCACAGTAACGAATATTCTTCGTATTAACGCTTCCACACAGCGTGAAGTGGGCATTTACCCCTGAATAGTTGTGATACATTTTAAGCCTAGGAAGAGTATGAAGTCGACATACCCAATTTCGATTTCATATCTGCAAAACTAAGGTACTAGTTTTGATTCATACTAACAGGGGACGGACAGACGATTCGACTCGTCAAGCTGATCAAGAATATATTTATTTTATTGGTTCTCCATAGCCGTATATAATGTTAAATGAAACGATGAAACGAAGTATCCTTGTTACGAGATGTATCTGAGCATGTATCATAATTTTCCAAATCTCACAAAACATTAATACAAATATGAGCTAAAAATTTTGGTGCTCAATTTTCGAAAAATCGCCAAAGTAGACTTATCAAAATAAATCAAAAAAAAACATGAAAAATGTCTTAAATTAACTCTCTATCATTTCGTGGTCACCTATGAAAACTTGCCATAAACTTGACATTTGTTGGAATTTTGACACATATAAGCGCTTTATGGAAGCGTCATTTCAGTACAGTTTTAGCTATAGAGCTACTCTCCAAAACAACGCGCAGAAATTGTTAAATTTTACTATACATTTGTCAACGCGTCATTATGACGGACGATGCCCACTTCACGCTGTGTGGAAGCGTTAATACGAAGAATATTCGTTACTGTGGGACTCAAAATCCACAACTGATTCATGATGTGTCCCTATACTCGCCAAAAGTCTTCATTTGGTGTGATGTAAGCGATAATAGAGTTCGTATTCCGAGCCGTATTTCTTTGAACTTGGAGCTTTTGAATAATAAACTTTTTCATTATAGTCAATATCAACTTCAAATTCGATATGGTGATTTCTAATGGACTAGCCATGTCTGTCTATCTGTCTGTTTGTCTGTCCGTCTGTATGTTGTTGCGCAATTTTTGGGGACCAATTTTTATGCTATCCAGTTGAAACTTTGCACATACACTTCAGTTATTGCAGTTTAATGAGTACCAAGATTGACCCGCGACGCCCACTTTTTGGGTCACCCCCAATACAAACCCACCGCCCACTTTTGACTTTTTGTATGAACTACTTTTTATTGTAGTCAATACCAACTTCTAGTGGACGGACACTTCAATTCATTAATGGGTGAGACCCGCCCATACAAAACATCTTTATTAAAGTCAATATTAAATTAAAATCGATGTAGAGCCTTTTTATAGACAGCCGCTTAAGATACATACACTAATGGACGTGTCCCGCCCACTTTTCCGGTCAGCCCCCATACAAACCCTCCTCTTTTGTGATTTTGTATGAAAAACTTATTTATTTAAATCAATTTTAGCTTGAAATTCGATTTGGTGGATTTTAGTGGACAACCGCTTCATATACATATATAAATGGGCGTATCCCGCCCATTAAACCCACAACTCACTTCTATGCATTTGTATGGAAAACGTCAATATCAACTTGAAATTCGATATGGCGGCATATTACATATCTACTATATCGCTTCATACACATCTACTAGTGAGCGTGTACCACCCACTTTTTGGGGTAGCCCCTATTTAAACCCACACTTTTATGTATTACAATATTATTTAAAATTTCGTGTGAATGATATTAGAGCTTCGGTTGACCGAAGTTACCGTTTTTTCTTATTTTTTTTTTGTTTTAAGTTAGACTTCAATTTTGTGTATTTTTCATCAATTCGAATCAAATGTGCCGCATGAATCCAGATCGCCAATTATTGCCAATGGTCATACTTATAGTACTCCATATTTTTCACGTCTGTTCCATTCCATAACTTATCTACTTCTATATTGTGCACCATGTCTATATCAATCTTCTTATTTAAATTTATATTTATATTTCTAAACAACAATAAAGAGCAATCCATCATACACGGCTTTAAAAATTGGAGCTAGTAATGTTTACAAAAGTTTATAGACAAAAGTGAGCGAAAAAAGTTAAATTCTAAATATAAAATCGAACAATTTGCGCTGCTCTTTTGTTATTGTGGTTTGTGTTGAGTTTAGAAGATTTTTTTTCATCGAATTTATCGAATCAAGTGATGCGCGGTAACTGAAATGTGCGAAATATTTTCAATGTTATTGTTATTATGAGCGAATTATAAGTTTTTGTACAGCATAACAAAAGATACGTTTGCATACATCCTTGGTTAAACATAGACTACATACATAAGTAAATAGTAAACTAAACGTGCCACGTATAGTAAAACTGATAAGCAGTACATACAATGCATGCAAGTGTGTGAGTGTGTGAAATAGACTCAAAATGAATAAATTAAAGCGAATTCAAAACAAGGAAGAGCTTCAGCCGAGTTGCTCGACTATAGTATACCTTGTACACGGCATATTAGTAATCGTAGTAATAAATTGTTTCAGCTGATTTAGCTTGAAAAAGCTAATTTTAAGAATTTTTAAACTTGATCCGCGTAAATATTTTCTATTAAATTTAGCTTTATAGAAACTATTTTTCAAAATATTTTAATAAATCGGGGCATACTATACAATTTGAACAATTATTTAGACAAAATTTGAGAACTGAATTTTGTTATTCTACTAAAAAATGGTTGCGAGTTATGAAATTTCAAGTTACTCTTGTAAAAGTGCGGTACCTAGAAAGTAGTGTTGGAACAAAATCGATAGTACTATCAATAGATTACACTGGCCTATATGAGTTTTTCGAATAAGATAGGACCTGGTGTTTTCGAATGGATTATTCATGCTGAAGACGAATCTGGGTTCAAAAACTTACCATCACGCCACATTTTCGAGAAAATAGGGGTAGAAACCCCTTAATTTTAAAAAAGTGGTCCGCCATATTGGATCCGCCATTTTGAATTTTTAAAATGTAACTGCATATTCGTAATCAGCGACATCCAAAACATCCAAGTAACAAGTTTTAAGCGATTACAATCAAGTTTTAAATATATAGCTTTCTGTTTTCATTTTTTCCTCGACGTTTATACAAAAACGCTCCCCCTTCTCTCAGGGTGCATGCGATTAAATTGGCATAGGGTTTATTTGAAAATTTTTGTTTCAGCTTTTAATTTCTGATAATAGCGAAGTTTATATCACGTCAGGATTTTGCCCCACGATTAGTAAAAAACTGCCAAAAACGCTGTTTTTAGGGAATTCAAACATTATTTTCTCGAAAACGTGACGTGATGGATGATGATTTCTTTTATACACAATGGTACGGAAACCTTCGTGCGCAAGTCCGACTCGCACTTTACCGGTTTTATTAAATGACTTCGTTACCTAGTTTTACAATATAAAAAAGAAAAATTCAAAGTTTGTTTTGTACAAGCATATATTTAATCTGGTTAGTCTGGTTATTATATTTAAATCGTGGAACTCAATTTGGATCCACTTATACTGAATGGAAAGAACTTGACCCATTGTTGAACTTGTACACCAAATTTGGCAATTTAAGCCAAATAACAACAACAACAAAATTATTTTTAATACCATAAACAAGAAATGGGGTACAGTTTTGTATGAGGGCTACCCTTTATTGTCGGGTTGGTACGACTGTTTTGTACACTTTATCTGCCTATGAATAAATAGAGCCTAAATATCAAAGGCTCGGAGATCTTGACATTCTTGCGGGCAGACGGACAGAAATTGTCTATATATACTGGATTTTTGATGCTCATAAAGAAAATATATATCTTAGTGGAGTCTGCCACGCCTTCTTCTGGCTGTTACATACATTTTCTCAAAGCTAGTTTACACTTTTATCATATGGCTAAAGGGTAAATAAATGCTTACTTAGATATTCTTACATATAAAAAAAAAAAAACATCCAAACAACAAAACTATCGACAATCTATCGACAGTTTTGACTATCGTTCGAAAAACTATCGAGTGGGTTCACTATCGATTGTGTTCCAACACTAATAGAGACCCTATACCATTAGTTTAGTTTATCTAAATATTCACTTGACGTAGATAGTTATGGCTATTTCTACTCGTCTTTTCGCGCTGATTACGAATATACTTTATAGGATCTCCGTTGCATCTTTCGCTATGTTACATACATTTTGATAGCTCAACAAACCCAATATACCCTGTTACAAATATTTTTGGTACAGATTATAAATATTTCAAAGTTGAATTGTTGAATTATTTTGAAATGTACGAGTAAATGTGCTCAAGTAGCATTTGATTCATGTCCTTTTATTATACTGCATAATCTTATTTGACCACTTTAAGGTTTTGACATAAGCAAACAAAATATTTGGCTACTTTCTACTTTGATTATTGTAAATTTGTCAAAACGTGACGTATACTCATAACATTTTAACAGAAAGTTAAACACAGCTACATAGCTGCTCGCTGAATATTTACGCTTATCGAAATTACACACATTAAACTAAGATATATATATATATATATATATATATATATATATATATATATTCTCTCTCTATATATATATATATATATATATATATATATATATATATATATATATATATATATATATATATATATATATATATATATATATATATATATATATATATATATATATATATATATATATATATATATATATATATATATATATATATATATATATATATATATATATATATATATATATATATATATATATATATATATATGTATCTCACAGATACTTTATCTAGCAAACTTCGACCCGCCATGAGTCATAACTCACCTGTCAGCTGCAATGGCGACCAGATGCAGTATAGATGCTGTGCAGCAGAGCACATCGCATGATGTCCAGATGTCACACAACTCAGGACCTAGTATCCAGCCAGAACTTATCTGCAATTTGACGTTTTTTTTTTTTTTTGGTGTATTTTGTCAGGTAGAAACAAAGACAAAGACATTAAAAGTTGTTAATGTTGTTAATTTAATGTGAAAAACTATGCAAGTAAATGCAATTAAATTATGTTGGGTTTCGTAGAAAACTGATGTCTACCTAAGTGCACGCGCCAGCAGCAGGCAACCCATTTAGTCATTTAGCTACACTTCAAGCGCTACGACACGATACAACAAGTGCAGTGCAGTTCAGTTCAGGCAACATCATCAGTACTTAGACTGTGAACTCTAAGTGACTGCAGCGTAAGGTCTTTGAGTGTAATTGAATTTTCGTCAGAGTGTGTCATTATAACATTCCATTAAAATAATGAAGTTTGCTATTCTGTCGTTCTTTAAGTTTATTTTATACACATTTATTGTCAGTTTACATGAACTACTACTCCCACTGTCATTATTTACTTGTGTAGTGTAGTAAGAATGACTCACATTGCGTTTTGTATTTTGTCCAGTGTAATAGTGAACTTACCTCATAAACAGCGCCCAGCGGCATCACCAGGCAGGCAACAAATAAATCAGCAACTGCCAACGATGCGACCAAATAATTAGCAACATTTTGCAAGTTACGCTCCAGTATAATGGCGGCAATTACGAAAACGTTGCCTTCATTTGTGCATTTATAGATAATTGTGTTTTTGAAAGGTCATCCCGTTCGATTTCGAGGTTTGGTTGGCGTTGGCATTGACATTGGTCCAAATGAAATTACATGTCATGTTGTTTAGTTTTGTCATGATTAGTTTTGTTGCGGTTTTGTCGTATTTTGCGCATATAGATAGCGCATAAAAATAAATAGAAAAAGATATTTTTGATAAGAGATACATTTTTGTTAAGTGCTTTTGAAATGAATGATTAGTAATTTTGTAAAGTTGTTAATAGACTTTTTCATACAATTTTCACATAGCTATTCATTATATAAATAACTAGGCATGTATTTAGGTGTGTAGATACATATTTATCTAAATCAACTAATATAATAATGCTAGCAGGTTTGTTTTTTTAAAAACGCTTGGCATTTCTATTTCATTAATTGATTAGAACTAGTGAAGAGCATGATAGCTTATAACGCATTAAAATTGCCATCGTTAGCTCTATAAAGTATAGGTATACTATTCTGTAATTTATTAGCACCGTGGCTATTAGTCGTACCATACATTGGATTCCTGTAGAAATAGAATACAAGTAGACTACTGTATATGATTCTGATCAAACTTTTGTTCACGTAATGTAAAAACTAAAGAATTTTTGTAGCAGTTAAATTTTTCAGGGATACAATGTAAGAGACGACTGTTTGTGAGGTTCTTGAAGACCTATAGTATACACAGAAAAAGAAGCCACTCGGCGACGTTCTCATGTGTCATGGTTCGATGCCAAATTCTTCCACCAAAGAACATTTTTATATATCGTGTAAGTGAAACAAAACTAAATTAGAATCGTATAAAACTAAAAAAAAAAACAATTAAAAATTTCTTGTTTGAAAAAAAGTTCTTAAACCAAGAATTTTTCAATCCGTTTAAGAAAATCCTTACTCAACATACTATTGATACCGCTATGGATCAATTCAAGTACGGAAATCCGGAATGTTTTTAATGTGAGTGTACAATCGAATCATTCCCGTCTGTCCGTCTGTCCGTCTGTGTACTGTTATGAATTTTAGTTGATCCGGCTGAAACTGCTTTTGGTTATATGCAGTCGGAATGACAAAGTTAACGTGTCACGCCCACTATTAGGCTTAGCGACAACACAAACCCGCCATTTGTTTCCAATTTTTAATAAGAAAACTATTTTTATTTCGTCAACTTCAATTTGCATACAAATATTTATTATACTCTTGTACACACCTAAGAAATATATGAAAAGCACCCTTACAAACTTGTTGTTGTTGTTGCTGTTGTTCTAACAGCTTCGTGTGAGCTGCATCAGGAAATTATATATTATATATGAAATGAATGTAGTGGTGCAAAGCAATATTTGTGAAAGTAAGAGAAAGACAGACCGAAATGCAAACCTCAGGTGTCAAGGTCTAGGAAAAAAGCAACATACTCTAGTCGTAACCAGAGGTCTAAAGGGCTCAATTGTGTCAGATGGGACGGGCAATTGAACAAATGAATAGTGTCATGCGGAGATTGACCGCAATCAGGACTTATTCGGGTAGGCGCTGATGTAGTGAGGGTGCCATGGTTCGGATGATCACCTCTGTACGCACCCAACAAGAACTGCTTCGAAAGCAGCTCATTATGTTGATGAACAGGAAGTATCATCGCTTCATTGTGCAAATGATCGTCATGGGTCATTTGCAAACAACCAGTGGCAGTCCTCAGCGCACTATTCTGACTTCTTTGCAGACTTTGCCATTGAGTCTTACTCAGTCCATACAGGAGCAGCATAATGTAGGACAGAAAGTCCAATAGTTTTATAAGTTGTTAATATAGTCTCCTTGTCCTTACCCAAGAAGATCCGACAAGCGCTTTCAACACTTTGTTTCTCGACTTAAGACGGTTATTTGGCTTGGTGGCATGAGCCGAGCTGCAGGGCAAGTGCCATACACGGCGAACCTCGCGCCGCCCACCTCCTTAGTCCGGAGTGGTGGAGCAGATGCGGGCCAAAGGTTGCGAGCATTGAAAAAATTTAATAAATTATCCAAATAAATGTTAATTCTCGCACAGGTATCATTCTACATTCACGCCCGATGATAAAACAGAACAATCATCTGCATAGGTCACTAGTTTTATATGGGGAGGGGGAAGGGGCATCTTTGCCAAACAAAGGTTAAACAGAAGAGGAGAGAGAACTGACCCTGTGGAACACCTATCTTTAACTTACGATAATCGACCTCACACCCCTGAACTCAACGTATGCCCTTCTACCATTAAGATAGTTCAATAGCCAGCGTTTTGTTTTGTCGGGATGAGGTGGAGTCCAGGTCTTGAAACAAGATTGCATGATCAACTGTGTCAAATACCTTGTTCAAGTCTAGAGCCACCAACACTGTACGTTCGCATGGCCTCGGCTTATTAAGTCCATCAGCTATAAAAGTTGTGATGTCGCTTAGTGCTGAAGTCGTACCACGACCTTTCTTAAAACCGTGCTGATGATCTGCTAGAAGGCAGTGTTCTGTCATTGAGGGAAGTAATAATGACTCAAGAACTTTCACTACAGGTGAAAGCAGCGATATGGGCCTATAAGAGGAACCAAGATCAGCTTCACTGTCAGGTTTTAAGAGAGGCACAATCCTTGCTACCTACCATGCATCAGGGACAATTAACTGGGAACTGGATAGGTTTAACACGTGCGTGAGGTATTCTACCGCTATAGGCAGACGGTGCTTCAGCATCAGCATTGAAATGCCGTCTGGGCCGAGTGCCTTGGATGATTTTTATATGTACATATGTATACAATTACAAACTTGTGGTGCATTTTGCTTTTGGTAGAAATATGTTTTGTAATACCAAAATATCAAAGATCTGGGTCAGATGAGCCCAGTGTAGCATATGAACCCTAAAGAGATTATTAAATTAGATACATCAGTAATACCACGAGCCCAAAATCGTCCATTCAAATGTCGTGAAAAGTATATTTTTCTGTGCGTCGTAAAAGTTTTCAACATAATCGTACTGAGAAAGTTTTGTCTTACCTATAAGCACTATTTATTTTCTATTTAGAAAAGAGGAATTCATTGGGATTTTTTACCGACCAAAATTCTTCACATTCTCAACATTCTCCGCAAATGTTGACAATTTAAACAATATTGGTTGTACATTTTCCCATGAGTCAACATTCTCTCAACATTTGCGGCGAATGTTGCCTCAACTAAATTATTATCAATATCATGTCATAGTTTTACAACATCGCCACAAACAGCTGATATTTAAATAAATCGAACGTCATTTTGACACTCACATGTTAATGACAATAAAAAATATGCCAGTTGAATTTGAAAATCTTAAAAATGTGAATGTCAGAATGTTGGACACAATGGTAAAGCCCTATAATCGTAAACATTTTCGTGCGATAGTTTTTTCAAACTTTCGATGTATTTTATCTTAACAAGAGTACATTGATAAACATAATTCTTTATATGTTGCGATGATGCTGATCGGTTAAATTTTGCGAAAGTCGTCCAAAGTCGGTTGTTGTGTCACAAAACAACGATTGTGAAAATGTACAATACAATTCCGTCATGTGACAAATCGTGAGAGTGACACATCCTTGAGTATAAACAAAATATTGCGAGGACATAAGCTGTTAAAAAGATTCACGCTGGATCGCAAGTAATTTGATAATTACAATGGAAATTGCTTTAAAATGGCTATGAGCAAAAGCTATAAAAGCTTCATGGAGCAAAACAAAAGAGCCATTCTCCATACTTGTTTATGTTGTACAATATCGAAATAAATGCTCGTAGTACTCTCATTTTGAGTAGTACTCACGTTTGCCTTACAACGTTTAGCTTGTATATATGGTATATGTCTGGACAATCGATTATTCATCTGCATGACAAGACGAGACGATCTAGCCATGTCCATCTGACTGTACGTTTCCCTCAAACTTTGAAATTTTGGTTTGAAAGTTGATATGGAGGCTTTCAGTAACCATATGAAAAATACTTAATAAAATTAGAGCGATTTATACAAAAGATGGTATTGTTCCCATAAAAATTGCTTCCGTTCCACCAAAGTTATCGTTTTTTCCTGTTATTTTACATTTTTATTGTAGGTACTGATTTGTATATGACACGCTGGACACAAAACTGAAACAAAGAACACAAAAAAGCCAATAGTTGTTTCATTTCTGCATTGAGCGTATAGTTAGCCCTACGACACATTGTTTTAACTTCATTCATTTACAATACACTAATTGACATTCATTTACAATACAGGGTGCGGCAGCATAACTACCTTTTTTAAATGCGCGCCATAAAAGATGTGGGTATCTTTGCGTAGCGCGAGTAATATCAATCGATAGACGTTGTTTTAAAGTTTTATTTCCTTCCAGGCCAGTCGCCATCATGTGTTGGAACAGTGAGCAGCGTGCCGAGAAATGCATGAATGAAGTCTCTCTGCATTTACCTAAAGTCACAGTGTGGTGTGAAATTTCCTCAGCTGGGATAATTGGTCCGTGAATTTTTGAAGAAAATAAGCTCACAGTCAATTTGGACCGGAGGAATTTTCCTTTCCACGACTTGATGAATTGGACTTAGGAGACATTTGGTACCAACAAGACAGAGTAACGGTTCACACTTCAAGTGTATCGATGAATGTTTTGAGGGAACAATTCCCGGACTGCCTCACATCAATAAGGGGCGATTTTTATTGGCCAGCCCACTCCTCCGTTTTGACCACGTGGGATTTTTTTGTGGAGTTTTTTGGAATCCCGCGTCTATGTCAACTGTCCAAGAAACCTACAAGAACTGAACGAAATTGCCAACATACCCGACGAAGGATAAAGGCATAAAATCACCTACCACCTAGTATGATTTTCAAAACTGTGCAAAACAAAACTTTAGATATTGAAGCTACATTATAAAAAAAATTAATAACTACTTCTTTAAGGAAGTTATGCTGCCTCTTTCTGTATTATTTAAAACTATTTGAATGCATTGGCGATCGTAGAATTAAATTTGGTGAAGAGGAGCCACTTAGTTTCTAATTGTCTAAATTACCATTTAGTAGTCTCCAATGTTGCCAATACCATTTTACATTTTCCTTTCTGAATATGCTATTGAATTATCAAACTATGCAGATACAATAGTATCTGTATTCTCGATTTTATCGAAATTGAAATCAAACGCAATTGCGTGCAAGCAATCATTTCGTTTCATTACGCATATGCGCACACAATGTATTACACACTCCAATATCAAAGACGAAATGATAGTTAAATTGAAAACTGCATCGCTTGCTATGTATCTGTGTGTAAACGAATGTGTATGTGTGATTGTGTATCTTTGATTGCACTTATGTCATCTTTATCTTCATCGATGTCGCATGTAGTATGCTTTGTTTGCTCGATTCGCTTTGATTATCAGCATGAAAATTCTCAAATAAAGCCACTTGGCAAGAATGACTTCTGTGCGGTGCTATGTAAACCTTTGAATCGATCATTTGCAGTCTCTGCAACCATGACTTCATTGTTGGCAGGCTGCTAGAGATTTTGTTGCCAATGGCTCAGATGGCATGAAAATTGTCAAAATGTTTTGCATGCACAGTACACATCCATACACACACATACACTCACACACTCCACACACACACACACACACACACATACAGTTTGTGCCAAAAAAATCCATTTTCATACTGAGTTTGTCTGCGCTTGAGTGCACTCGGCAGCTCGTTGACACTACTAGTGAAAGCATTACAAATGTTTTTTGTCACTCATACGCCATGTTGTGCTGTGTCAAATGAGGGGCACAATTCGCATTTAAGCATTGCTTTCGTTACAGCTACTGACTGCCTGAGTGAAATGTGCTCGAAAATTTGAATAGGTGCATTTCTGTTGTACAGGGTGACAAAAAACCATACAATACTAAAATGCGAAAAGAAACAAGAATAACAACATTAACATTTAATAAATATAACTCGTACATATTTAATCGCTGTATCTCGCCCCCTCACGCTTGCATTTTCATTAGTGAGCTCCAACTCAAACACTCTCTCGCTCTCACGCTCTTAATGTTCGTGTGTTTGTGTGCGCAGCAAGTATTTTTTTATTTCTGCTTTGCTTTGCTTATGTCGGTTCTTAGTTCTTTAACTCTGTAATAAGTTTTTGGCGTTGCTTGCTAAAGTGCATCTGCGTTAATTCATAAGCAGTAAGCAGTTTTCTGTGTTGCGAGTTAAAACCTCGGACGAACTCAGAAAAAAGATTTTATTGAAACAAACTTATTACACGCTTACAATGTTATTTTCATATATTCTACCATGTGCATACCGCACCCACTGCGCGCTATATAACACTAATACGCAAACACACACACACACACACATAACTATAGCTTTCACAAGCCAATGCAAGCAGAAAGATTTGGGCGATCGTGCCTGTCTATCGCTTGTTCAGGCAGAACGTCATAAATGGGCATGGCTCTTTCGCGTAAATCGATTTAATAGACGTTATCACGTCAAAAACTTATTATTTTATGAAAATGAAGTGATTAGATCAGCCAAAGTTTTCTAATATGATATGATTAAAGGCCTGCGAAACTTTTAATTTCCGTTTCAAAATACTAGTCCATGACAAATAATGTACACAAAAAATTGCTGTCACGTAAATATTTTCTTAGCTAATGTTATATTTGTATTTTTCGATTTATGATTTTATTTAAGCCAGCGTTCATAGTAAACGGCAAGCCTGATCCTGTAAATCCTGGTTTCAAACCACTTTCAAGTTAGGTACCAGAAGAAGTCAAAATTAACCATGGTGTGACATTTGGGGGGCTGTAGTCTTTGTTGCTGACTATTACATCGCAAGAATTATCTGCCTACTCAATAGATCTTAATCTAATAATATTTGCTCCATTTTGGAGGTTTGGGCCTGTAAATATCTGTTAGAAAAAAAACGAATAATGTTGAAAGAAGTGCGGTTCAGAGGCGATAATTTTATGATGTAAAAGGGATGACCACTTCGAATATTAGGTAGGCAATATATTAGGTACTAGAAGAATAATACGTTGTCCTCCGGTAGAATTTTCTTTATACAAATCGAGTTTGACATGAAGAAGAGTGCCAAATATAATTTTCACGTGTTTACTTTGTAGAGTACACAATACACTGCAGAACGAATGGAGTTTTTTGACACTGAAAAAATCAGATTTTATGAAATTTATAAATCATTGAAAGAATATATAATTTTTTTAGAATCTGGTTCTGTTTTTTGTATGAAATTTTTAATCAACCTTTTGTAGCTAAAACAAAATCAGTCTAAAAATCAATTGCTTGAGTAGCCATATCATTTTTTGTCACCCTGTACTTGTATTCATGTACTCATCTGAGTACGTCTGTTCGTGTATTTGTGTAATTATATGCTCTATAATTTCCATTAGGTGCATTAAACGTTCTCTTTATGCGAATTTTATTCACCGAATTTATGCTTGCATTCTAACATAAAAGAAAAAATATAATTGCTGAATGAATTTCAGACTGCTTTGTTAGTATATGACAAAGTAACAGTGAGGTCTTTCACTCCAATAACTCAAGAAACAGTGCATAGTACAGCGCATTGGTAATAAAAATCTTTTGCCTCATAAATTTTATATTTACTTTGTTTACTAAACGACGATAACAGCGAAAGTTGAACTACCATTTGAGTGTATACAATATAAATATGCATATATTTTGCTTCATTTAAGCAAACAAATCGCTGAGTTGTAGAAAAAGCTGTTTTTAGACATAAAACCAGAAATCGTTTTGTTCGGTAAATTTAATACTTTGAGATACTTTACTGAACGAAACGTAATTATTTATAATGTGAAATGCTGCAAATATGAAATATTTTAGAAAAGTTGAGCTTACAAACTGAAGTACATTCAAGTAGTGGAGTACAAATGCCAAGCTATGCAATCGCATTAGAAACAAAACGGATATACAAACATTTGGACTACAGCGTCGGATATAAATATCTTGCGCTATCTATTCGTAAAATTACATGGAACATGAATGTACGATGCGGTATGATAAAACTAAACTTCAGCAACCACTTCACTACAGATCATGCAGTATGAAGGCTATGTAATACTGGGGAAATTGAGAACCGTTTCCACTTTACAGAACGATGCCCAGTACTTAAAGAAATTCAAAAATTGTGTATACATAGGAGAATTATCTATCACAACAATAATGATGTCATAAACCGGCTAAATGATGTTTCACAATAAAAATTTTGGAAAATTAATCTTATGTTTAAAAATCACAGCACTAAACTATAGAAAACAAATTGTATCTGAACATTTTTGAACCAAGATTCGAACCTCCGACTGACGCCAGTATATCAAAGTCTCAACTTTTATACAAAATTGTGTCAATTAGTTTAACGAAGCCATTTGGTCTACAAAATGCTTAAGAATCAATTTGTGTGAATAAAGGCTGTTATTATGGTTTTATGTATTATTATTACAATTATTACAATTATTACTATTTTTATTATTATTTAAAATTGAGCATTCACTTGCTGACACTTAATTAGTTTGAAAATTGAATACTATATTCAATAGGTATATTCATTTATATTCAACTAGTAGATCCTTGCGACTTTGTACGCGGCCCTCCCCTTTCCCCTGCCACTCATTTTCCCTGACACTCCTTTCCCCTTCCCACCGTCCACATGCTCCTTCTTATAGAAACAAAAAAAAAAAAAAATTGGAAGGAAAATCTAAAAAATCCAAAAAATTTTCTGTTTATCCTATCGCCACGAAACTTCACAGGATTACTCACGGGATTATTTTGAATATTGCCACAAAATTTGATCGGAATTGATTGAGCGGCTTCGGAGTCTAGAGGAAACCTACATACATACTTCCATTTTTATATATAGATTCAATATTTAATTCTATTTCCATATCACGCAACGAAGATTTCAGCTAATTTTTTGTATGAATTCAGGCACTTTTTCAATGCTCTTTTCGATCACCACTGATTCTGCCCGGCCCGACTTTTCATCGTTCACAGTTCTTCACGTTCTTTTTGAAAACGTTTAAACCACTCGTGAACATTGCTACGGGATAAATTAAACGTTTCATCATTTGGAACGTTTCGGTGAATGTTTTACCAAGTTTAAAACAGAACTTAATATTTGCTCTTTGTTCGAGATTCATTTTTAGACCGATGCCCAAAAGATACTGTCACTTTTAGCGAGATAACTTCGCTTGTAGTGGTCCGATTGTCATAAAATTGTTACAAGATGTCAAGATGTTACCAACGCAGGTAGGTACCAATAGGTGGCGCCACCAGAAACAGCTATTTTTAAAAAGTACAGTTTCTTTTGCGACACACCTGGTATATACAATGTGTCTCAAAAGAAAGTTCACATTTAAAAAATCGATAAAAAAAAAGTAAGTAGTTTATTGAAAAAATGTTTTTTACATATTAAAATACACACTTTGGGAATTTATTTCTTAAAAATGATATTGCCCCAATGTAAACCGTTGCGTCATTTAATCGAGCACTCATTCATTTAATCGAGCACTAAGGTATTCTCCGTGATGGCTGCCATTTCGTGACGGAAATTTCTTTTAATTGTGCCAGGGAAGTCGGTTTGTTGCCGTAAACGTTAGATTTAGATTAGACGTAACCCCACAGGAAAAAGTCCATAGGGGTTAAATCGGGACTTCGTGGAGGCCAATTTATGTCCCCTCTCCTGGAGATCAATTTGCCAGGAAAAATTTCATGAACTCGTGGTAGAAACCTGTTGGACGTGTGTGAAGTTGCTAAAAATGTGGAACAATAATAATTTATGCACGTTTAAAGCAGCAGCACGCTTCCGAATCTTCGATTCGAAGGTCCGGGTTGTCACGAACAGACTGAGTAGTACTGTCTACGTTTTGGAACGTTCTCGAAGTCCTTGGACGCCCGTATTTTGATTTTGCCAGCGTTGAACCGGTCTTTTCAAACTTCTCGACCCATTTTCCAATGAGTCGAGGGCTTGGCGCATCATTTAAATGACGAATATGTCAAATACTGCAGAATTTTCTACGCGCTACATTCGCTGAATTACCGTCTTTGTAAAACTCACGTACGCACAACGCACGGTCCGCTCCCGAGAAACGCTTCATAACGACTAAATACCCAAAAGCTAGGCTACCGATTGATGTACCCCCGCGCCCCTCGGAATTGTTGCGTTCACGCAATCACCAAATCAAATGTGAACTTTCTTTTAAGACACCTTGTTCTAGTGTTCTACCTGTGGTTGAAATTCACCATTGCAGCGACAATACAAAACATTTAAGTACCATTTGATAGTGCTGACAGCGTTAAGTATGATCAAACACCTACTTAAATATATCACAGATGCTATCAAATGAATTTATTTATTGTACTACTTAAGATATATTCTGTATGTACTTGTATATTTGATCGAAAACTGAAAAGTTAAATTTTAAAATAGAAATATTTATATCAGTGCATCAATTGTCTTACCAATTATAGTTATTAGTATCATCAGTCCCAGCACCAATGCCATGGCAATCATTTTTATTAGCAGCACCAATTCCTCCGGACTGGGCACATCACCGACATCCGCAAGAATATCGATTGAGCGATTTGTTGTTGCTGTTGTTGCATTTGATAGCACATTGAAACTCAAATTTGTTAGTGTACTGCCATCGATATTCAATACAGGCAGAGTGGAACTATTGATTTCCATGAAGAGACTATCATTGAGAAAATATGCGCGCAGTTCCAAATCGACATCAACATTGACGTCGATATCGACTCCAACGCCGATGCCGATGCCATTGATATTGGAATTGACATCGGCGGCGGATATAACCGCCGGCGATGTAACGTCCCCCAACATGTTTGTCGCTGTTTGCAGTTGATGACTACTTGGCTTTGCGTATATTATGGCTGGGCTGGGCTGGGCTGTCCCAAGCGATGCGAAGCAATTGAAGCTGTTGTCTCCGGCGCTTGATGAGCTTTACTTAATGCAATTTTAGTCGCTCGGGGCGACCCATTGCAAGTTGGGCACGTTCATGTGATGTTCTGCTGTTTATTTGTTTTTGTTGTTGCACATGTAGCACATTTGAACTGAAAAAAGGCAAGATATATTGACAAATTTGTATACTGTACATATTATGTAAAACTTTTTAGGAATATGCAAACAAACCCTTGCAAAATGGAATAGAAACAAGAAAAAATTTAATGTAAGTCGATCATATGCTTTAGTACTATATTAAAAGATGTTAATCTACTCTATAATTCTTAGACGTAACATTATGTATAGCTTTCATTGAAATTATAAATTAACTTATGTAGAAAATATATCTATACATATGTAATCTGGTCGCCTGGCTTTCATGTCTGTATGTACCTCCAATATCAAAAACTAATAGGGTAAAATTAAGTTTCACAAATAGACAGGCATGTTCCCGAGCAAATTTTTGGTATAGGTACATGTATATAAGAGGCGTTACCTCTTATTTAAGGAAAAAAAAAACAATTTCATTTTATCTCATAAACTATTTGTATCAGTTATTTGAGGACTCGATAGCTTTTTGGGGACCAATTTTTATGCTATCCAGTTGAAATTTTGCACATACACTTCTTTTTATTGCAGTTTAATAGAGTATCAAGATTGATCCGCCACGCCCCCTTTTTTAAGGTAGCCCCCATACAAACCCACCACCGAATTTTTGTACGAAAAACTTTTTTATTGTAGTCACTATCAACTTAATAATCGATACCGTAACTTTTAGTGGACAGATGCTTGACATATACTTTATTAATAGTTGGGAACCGCCCACTGCCCACCGCTACTCCGCCTTCATACATACCTCTTGCCCAATTTAGTTTTTTTGTATGAAAACTTCTTTATTAAAGTCAACCTAATATTAACTTCTTTATTAAAGTCAATATTAAGTTGAAATGCGATATGGTGCCTTTTTATAGATGGCCGTTTAACATACATAGACTAATGGGCGTGGCCAGCCCATTTTTTGGGTTAGCCCCCATACAAACCCACCTTCCACTTTTGTGTTTCTTATAAAAAATTCTTTATTTAAGTCAATATTTATTTGAAATTCGATTTAGTGGATTTTAATGGACAACTGTTTCATATACATATACAAATGGGCGTGTCCCGCCCACTTTTTGAGGTAGTCCCATATGTATTAGAGCTTCGGTTCAACCGAAGTTAATATTTTTTCTTGTTTAAAGTTCGAATTATATGAAAAAATGTCTATTGATGAGACAATATCAAGTTGATATTGTTATTTTGTATTCTCTGTATGGCACTTTAATTGAAAATACTGAAACCGCACTGTATCCTTATGAACGAGTATCAAGTATCTCATTATTGAAATAGAAATACACGATCGTACGGATAGAAGGACGTGTCTATGTCGATTCGACTTTTGATACTGATCAACATATACAATATACATACTTTATGACATCTGCCTGTTACACACATTCGCACCATCTTAATATACCCTTGTGCTTTATGGGTACAGCGTATAAAAATATGTATTTTTTTTTTTTTTGTGATACCAAATAAATGATACAAATAAATGTTGCGTTAAAATAAATTACATGCATCTGCATATCTAACGCTTCTCTTCCACTCTTTACCACGCTTTTTATTTATTGTTTGTGTACGCTCAGGTATATGATACCGCTTGGCTTTTAACACTGCCAAGTACAACATTTTGTGACCTTTGTCGGTGTCAAATCGCATGCACACACACAAACACATAAACATGTAAGTGAACAGCCAAAAGCACATGCGCAATCACACACAGATACTCTGATATACCAAATAGATACACAAGCCCTTACAAATACATAGGCCATTCTTGAAACGAAGAGCTAGCTTGAGTATGCTTGGGATGATACGTTCGATACGTACGTACACTGAAACGGTACATTTCTTCACTTGTACTTCTATTGTACTTTGAAAAATTGTGCAGAAAAGAACACAGGTGATCAAAAAGTACCAGGAAATTCTTATTTTTATCTAACGTTAACGATATTTTTGGTCAAATATATATATATATATATATATATATATATATATATATATATATATATATATATATATATATATATATATATATATATATATATATATATATATATATAAATATACATATACTTAGGTGCATTATAGAGTCTTTAATGCTGGCAATAGCTCATGGTACCCTTTTCGTGTACTCACACAGGTACGAATACACAGCTGCTTGCTGAAGCTAGCTCAAGAGAAATAAGAGAAAATTAAATACTTTCGACGAAGTAGGTTCACGTCACTTTGTTTTACTAATACTGTGTGTACATACAGAGCACACTCATATCTACGTTTACATTTTGGTTTTTCACTTTGCGCTCATTTGCCACTTGATCCAATTTCATCTAAGTTTTTAAAAAATTTATGTAAAAAACATTCTAGAGAATATTTGCAAATACATTTTATGTGTATATCATTTTAGTTTATTTTTCAAATTTTATATTAAAAACTAAAGACTGAAATGACAAATGAATTTGGAAAAAGGCATTCAGTTTTGTGTACTTATTACATGGAATCGCCCATAAAATTTATATTTAGCGCAAATTTTACAGACGCTGTTAGACTAACTAAGTACTTGGGATATTATCCGTGTCAGTGTTGTTGGCATTTGCCTTCCTTTTATTCTGCATAGTGCAGCTAAAATGTTAACGGCACAAGGAACCACGGCACATACACATATATACATGCACGATATATACGTACATGTATGCACTGACATATAGAAAACACATATTGAACCAAAAGTAAGTAGATACATAAATATGTAAGTGCACGTATGAGTGTGCATGAGTATTTCTGTCTATCAAAATGTCTGTGAGTGCATTGTGCTCTTAAACCAATGGCTTATATATATATATATATATATATATATATATATATATATATATATATATATATATATATATATATATATATATATATATATATATATATATATATATATATATATATATATATATATATATATATATATATATATATATATATATATATATATATATATATATATATATATATATATATATATATATATATATATATATATATATATATATATATATATATAGATATATAAATCATATAAATACATATATACAAAACTTTATTAAGTGGCAAGGACAGTTCCTTAAGTGTTCAACATGCTAAAAAAATATCTATACATAGGTATATAGCATACATATTTCTTTAATCACCAGCACTTTTCGAACAGCTCTCGCAACAGTTACCATTATTGTTTACGTGTTTGCAGATGAGCTTGCTATAATCTTCTAAATTATAATAATAATTTTTGCATAGCAATGCATTTAATGGACGCATTTGTGTCTTAACTTAATACAAGAATTTATTAGACAAGCTAAAATAATTCAACAGCTTTGTGATCCAGAATATTTAACAAAGGATTAATATACGAGGGCTATTTGACATATCAGTCAGTTTTAGAATTTCGAATTTTAATGTTTTAAATGTAGTGCCTAAAGTACCCAAGTACCCTGCATCGTTAAATTTGTCTTTGAGTGCCATTGAAAGCAGACATAAAGCTACGCTGGTTAATGCCCAGTACTCTCCAGATACGAAATGTTCATGTAGAGAAATTTTTGTTTTTTGTTTATTTATTGGATATAACCCTGCCCTGGTGGACCAAGAGTTTACTTAGTTCGTGCAAATATATATATGTAAGAGACAGACGGAGCCCAAAAAGTGTATATACTCTTGATCCGCATCAAAAGTAGATTCATTATATCTATGTCCGTCTGCCTTTTGTATGCAGGGACAACGAGATCTCTGTAAAACGAGAACTGTAATATATACGAGGCAACAATTGCTTATCGATTCTCATATTAAGTGTTATCACAAGCTGAGTGGTGACTATATTTCATTAAATCAAAACATAATATGTAAAAGTCACACAAAACTTATTCTTAGTCGAAACGACGACGCAAATTCTTATAACCGTTACTTACACGCACTCAACATAGCTGCACATATGCACTCTTCACTAGTTCAGCAATGATAGGACTAATACAAAATAGTGGCATAAATCAATTAGTGGAACCAAAAATAAAAAATAAACAATAGTAAAAATCCTGTCGTCGATTCGACAAAGTAGCAGCGAGCGTCTATTGCTAATATAAATTTTTATATTTTTTTACAATAAATAAAATTATGAATTGCATAAGAGTATGGACAGCCTGCATACATCCACCTTTGAAAGAGATCGGGAATTTTGAAGTCTTGTGCTCACGACTACAGCATTTTGATTTATTTAGTATGAAATTATGATATAAAAACATTTTACAACAAAACAATTTTTTTAATTTTTAACAAATAATTGGTTTCTAATTGGTGTCAAAGCAAAGCAGTTTCATAAAAGTTGGGCGCCGTGTGACGTTACGGAATGACGGAATATTTTCCTTTGGCGTTTGCGTAATCTTATCTCTTTCCTTCATGGCACAACAGTGTGTTGACGTTTTGTGATTTCATTGCAGACGACATATTAACAAATAGTTGCGAATCATAAACAATATGTAATATAAGGTTTAAAAGTGTTTATAATTCGTTAAGAGTTTTAACAAACTCTAACCTAAGTAGTTGTCACAAATATGTTTCCGACATTATATTTCTTTGTTGTTCATTTTAGCTTGTTTATTTAGTGTTTCATAGTATGTATTACAATATTTTGAATATATTTCTTCCATCATAAGAATAGCCGATTTCCGTTCAAAAGAGTCCAAATTTGGTCTCGCTGTCAAATGTACTATTCAGATGCTTTACATACATATGTAAAAAACAGGAGGATTCCGCATATGTTTTGAGTTTGCCCCCATACAAATCTTATACACTTTTATACGTTTGCATTGATAACTTATATGGTTTTTAAGGACTAATATGGTTTTTTTTTTTT
The DNA here is from genome assembly GCA_035044765.1 of Leucophenga montana. Lineage (NCBI taxonomy): Eukaryota > Metazoa > Arthropoda > Insecta > Diptera > Drosophilidae > Leucophenga > Leucophenga montana. Next base: position 591,732 of record JAWNNQ010001520.1, read on the forward strand.
TATTATTTAGTATTATGAAGGATGGTCGTTTCATACACAAATGCTAATGGTATTACCCAGTTTGTGTTGTACAAAACGATTTTAAATTTCGTGCGAATGACATTGAAGCTTCTGTTCCAAGATAAGGTTGTTGCTTGTTATTTTTGGATGCCTTCAGTCGGCATGGCTATTTAAGAAGTATATTGCAACAAGGTTTCATTGCTGGCAGATATTATATTTGTACACTTAGTAATATTTCCATTTAGTATTTATATTTAAGTTTTTAATATTCTGTATACTGTCGCAAAATATTTTAGTGGTTCTCGCTTCGAAATAGAACTATGTATATAAATATAAACGCGTTATCCTTGAATCTAGCATGGTTACATTTTATACAGCAGTATTCCATTTTGTGTTTTGTGATATATACATATGTACATACATACAAATACTATGTGTCGTATAAATGCATGTACTCTTTCATATAAATATTTCTCACACACGTACAAAATGTAATATTTGTAACGGAAGAAAAAAAGAAAGATATAAAAATATAGCATGCACGTACTTATATACATATACATATATTGTGGAAAAAGTGCAGCGCATGCAACAAATTTACTTTCTAATGCAGTCAGCAGAAGCCGCGCTTAGCGGTCTCCTAGCTTCGTACATATACTGCGATACATGTATGCCTTTGTATACATGCATACATACATATATAGCTAAGTACTACGTATGCAGCTAGTCACTCTAAAACAAACATACACACACACATGTATATGTATATGATGTTTTTTTAGATGCTCCATTTGCCGACTGGGATTGAACTGTCATAAATTGGTCAGATATGTCAGTTTGGTTTACTATTCAATCATGTTAAGACTAACGTTTGGGAATGTTACTACGTTCATTTTATGGCCAACATAGTACTCCATCCGATTGATTATTTCATGGATCGTTTTCGCAACACGTCGGAAATTAAGCTTCCAAAATGCGCCATATCTCCGAGCTAGCAGCGGATCCCACATGCCGGAAATCATATTTAAAAACTAGTGGCATAGAATTATCTCTTTAAAAAAGCCAAGCTTGATATGTAATCTCAGTATTTTAAATTTACTTCAAAGTTCTACACCTCTAAAAAAAAAACATCCTTTATATACTACAATACCGATATATTTCAAGTTTTTTTTATTTTTATTTTTTTTTTTTTTTTGTATACAAACACCTTGGGTGCACTTGCTTTTCTATGCACATTCAGTGCGTTTTTCTTTAGAAACAAAAAATAAAAACTACTCAGAGGCAAAAGAAAAAAAAAAAAATTGAGAAAATTTATTTAGTTAGTTCGTGAGATTGTAGCAGCTATTCATAAATATAATTCGTGCATATGTGAGTTAAAAATTAAAATTCAAAACAAAAAAGAGTAGTGCCCGATTATATAATTCGCGTATCACTTTCATGCTGAGGGGCATTGAAGTATTTTTAGTATTCATTCAGTATTTTTAGCTGACAGTAATTTTTTATATAGATATATTTTTTTACTAAAAATGCTGAATTCATCAGACTATGCAGCTTACGAATGCAAATTCAGAGCACATTCGTTGTCATATACCTTTGGTATGGTGCGCCTCTACAACTCAGCTTCATCTACTTGTCTATCTGAAGCCAGTAAACCAAACGTTATCTTAATTTTTTAAATTTACTTGAAATGTGAGTTAATTTCTTTATAAATTTAATCAATTTTAGATGACCATTTTCTATTCAGTTTATCTGTGAGATAATGGAATACTGAAGTGCAAGTTGATGATAAAATGTCAATCTAGCCATTTGTCGAATTGAATTTAAAAATCGGTTCAAATATTCTCTGGTGCACGATCCCCAAATTGGTGTGGCATAACAATTTTACGGGTATAAGCCATACGCATATTTTTGGGGTTGTATGAAAAAAGTTTTTCATTAAAATCAATATCAATTTGAAATATGATATGGTGGCTTCTTATCTAAAACCGTTTTGTATCTAAATATTAAAAGGCAAGTATTAATATTTCAATGACGGCTGCTACCCTGACAGTATACAACCTAAATTGACAAAAAAAAAAAAAAACAAGAAAAAACCTTAACTTTGATTGAACTGAATCCAACCAATACCATTCACACGAAATTTTAAATAGTATTGTAAATCATAAATGAGGGGCTACCACAAAAAGTGGGCGGTACACGCCCACTAGTATTTCAAGTTGATATTAAAGTTTTCCATACAAATGCACAAAAGTGAGCTGTGGGTTTATATGGGACTACCTCAAAAAGTGGACGGGACACGCCCATTTGTATATGTGCATGAAGCGGTTGTCCAGTAAAATCCACCAAATCAAATTTCAAGCTAATATTGATTTAAATGAACATTTTTTTTCATAAAAAAAAAAACAAAATTACACGCTGGGTATTTCCAAAGTATGTTCGGTCGCTCTCTCGAATGTTGTCCCGAGAGTCGTCATCGAAGATGAATCGTATCCGATGCTTTCTATGTGTCTTCACTGGTAAAAGTTTTGCGGTGGTTTTTCCTACGAGTAGTTAATTTGGTGACTCTATTTAGATGCCATGAAATGGATAAATTTTTTTAAAATCTATGTATATATTGAAGTCAATTTTAAGCCAATAACAAGATCAATCTGTAGCTTATTGCAGACTTAACATTGCAGAAGGCAAACTAACTACTATGTCTGCAGTTAAAGTAATCCCGTCTTTTAAATTGTGCAAAGTAAACCTTTTCTATTGTTCGTTATTGAGTAAGAGATTTAAATGTAGAAGCACTTCAGTCGATTAACTAAAATAATTAGAAAACTATGCTCAAAACTTTCTTCTGCAAGAAATTAAGATTCATTTCTTAGTACATCAGAGTAGACTCAAATTCGTGTGCATCGTTCATACGCTTCAAGCAATTTTAAGTTGCACCAAGAGCCCAATGCTACTTTCCCTTAGTTGATTTCTTTTTAACGAAAACCAAACAAACTTTCATTGTTTCTCAAGCGAATTGTGATTGCATTTTCACCTTCTGCACTTATTGTTGATTTTTCTAGACATTATAACAATGGCGGACTGGCGTACTGTTGACTTTGAGTGTCGCCGCCGATGTGGGCGCATGAAATTGAGATGGTAGTGCATGAATGGTGGTGTGTTTGTAGGCTAGTCTACTCGTATATAGTAAGCTTTAGAGTGTACCAGAAGCATATTTGTATGGACAAAATGCTGCGCTTGGCTAAGAGTTAAACTTTATAGCTTAGAAAAGTACTTATATATTATTGCAGTAAGCTCAAAGGATTTATTGTAAAATGAAAGACATACAGTGGCACAAAGGATGTGGTAGAGCGGTGGCAAACACATTAGCGAAAATGAAAAAAGGTGCAGAATTTCAACATAGCAAAATGAAATAAAAATAATGAGATGCGCTGTTTCGCAGAGAAAGTTTGTGAAATAAAAATAAATGATTGCATGGTTTTAGTTTCGTTTTTTTCTTGGCAACAAATTAGAAAAGTTGTATTTAAGGCACGATGGAGGCGCGATTTTCAATGCGCTGGTTTCATCTTTTCAGCTTAAGAGGAGGAAACATTCGATTCAAATAGCACACAGTCAAAAATATATACTGATGCGAGGGCAACTCTAACATATTTCAAATATTATAACTGTTATTTGTAGGATCGATATACCCAAGACAGAGTCAGACAAATGTCTCAAGTAGGATTGTAAATCGTCAAAAATTGTATAGAAAATAAATCGTGCATCTAACTCAAAATATATCGCTATATGAGCCCCAACGATATATTATGTCTGTATGAAAAATAAAAAGAAAACAAAAAAGGGTAACTTCGATGTAACCGAAGCTTTAATACCATTCACACGAAGTTTCAAGCTGCGAACTTAGCAGGTGTAAAGAAAAACATATTTTTGTAAAATCTAACAACCTAAACGTGAGTTGTAAAAGTGGGCGGGACACGCCCCTTGATAATCATCCGAATGAAGCCACAAAATCTCAAGTTGTTTTGCTTGAAATGAAAAAGTTTTTTTTTCTTAAATCCAAAAATTGGGTGGGGGCTGCCCCTAAACAGGGGTATTACATCTATTTTTCTCATATGTTAAGCGTGCGTCCATAAGAAACCGCTATAATAAGTTTAATGTTAATTTTGACTGCAATAAAAAAGTTTTTCATACAAAATCCAAAAAAAAATTGTAAAATTGAAAACAAGTAAATTTTGTGTGGCACTACAACTAAAAGTAGGTGGGACACGCCCCTTGTCATTTATGTAAAGTGTGTGTCCGAAAGAAGCCGTCATGTCAAATTTCACATGTAATTGACTGTAATAAAAACGTTTTTCATATAAAACGGCAATTGGTTCTTATGGGGCTACCTCAAAAACTGAGGGGGGATCAGACCCATTGATATATGTATATGTGAAGAGTACTTTTATATTTTTAGGGTAATATTGAACGCGAGAATAAACATTTTCATACAAAAAGTGTAAACTGGGAGGGTGGTTAGTATAGGGGCCACCCAAAAAGTGGGTGTGGCATGTAACTATGAATAAGGAGTATAATGAAGCCGTGTTTGTGCCTGCATGTTGTCAACCATTTTAATTTCGGCAGACATATGACTAGGTAGGATATCGTCCAGCTGTGAATGACACTAAATTAATAATAATATACTACAGAATTGCAGTGATTTCCCCATTTCTTTTTTTAACAACGTATGCGAATATTATATCGAATATTAAAATACTTTTACAATGAATGTCCGTTCATATCTTTTTTCTGTATGAATGTCGACATCTCGGATACTGTAAGAGATGATGCCATTAAACTTGGATATTTGGAATATTTCGAGGTTGTATACACAATTTTCTGTTTTTTTTTTTGCTGTTAATTAAAAAGCTACAACCTTTTCTTACAACAATACTCCAAGCAGCGTTAAATAATAGCAAAATTTAGCACGAAAATCTGTCAGAAGCATAGATTTCACTTGACTTAACTTGATTTAAACATCATTTTCAAAATTTAAAGGCTGAAGTGAAGTCCAGCGTTGCCGAAAAAATAGTAAGTGTTAAAAGTATTTGAGCTTAGAAGGTTATGTTTTCTCTCGTTATATTGCGAAATGGTTTGTCTGAAAGTTTGTAACGCATTAAAGAAGGCATCGTAGATCCCATAAAGTATATTCTTGGAGAGGTTTCCATCTAGCTTTGTCTGTATATGCGTATGTATGTTCGCATAGAATAATCATAATATCTTTTTTATTGCATTCGATATTAACTTAGAAATTAACATGATGCTTCTCTTTGTGTATGGATAACTATTTTATTACATTCAATATCTACTTAAAATTTTACTTGTTGGCTCCGTATGTACGGAGTTTTCACATATACTTCAATGTTCCTCCCACTTTTTGGTGTAGCCACTAACAAACATGCCATCCACGTTTACGTTTAACAAATATTTTTTTATTAGCAGCTACTAAGTACGTACTTTGGAACAATCGTGTGAATGGTATTTAAGGTTCGTTTCCACCGAATTTAAGGATTTGTCTTGTTCCTTTCTTTTCTTCTCTTAGATATTTAGATACTTATTTAGATACGTAGGCTGCTAACAATGAAAAACACAAATATTTGTAGTTGAAAACGGTTTTATAGTTTTTCATGTGCGTTTCGAAGCACTTTTTTCACTCCAAACGAGATAGCTCCAAAACATCGTTTCAACGCATCAACCGCTTCGATGCCCATGTAATTTTTGTTTGATGTTCGGGAACAAAAAGAATTCATTGGGTGCCAAAACAGATCTGTACGACTGTACTAATTATGGTCACCCATCAATTCGATGTGTTGACTGCTTAAAAACTCGCTGGTGTGAATATATCTTCTTCGGCAGTTGGTGTATACCATTGACGCTTATGAATGACACGCTGAGCGCAAAAGTTAAAATATTTAGAATACTGAAAAGCCAATCAGTTGTCTCAATTTTTTGCTGTCATATGCTGTTAATAAATCAACCAGAGTAATTCATATTTATATATTTTTATTACAGACACAAAAAGCTGAGTTATATAATATGAAATATGTGCGCTTAAATGCAACAACAATAAAAATAGAATATTAGGTATGTATTTTAATAAAATTCTGCAATATATGCGTTTGCCTATTACATATTCTCATTCTTATTAAGCCTAAATGATTAAAGTTCAACACTCGCTGAATTAACTCCACAAGAAAGGCTATCAACGATGCTGTCATAAATATGGAATACATTATGAATACATGTTCATAATATTGCAAATGTAGTGGTCGGTTTTCAGCTGAATTTCTTTCAAGTGTTGAAAAGTTTCGTAGTTCAGGTCCCACGTAAACGCTGTCTGAAAACCATTTCTTTCGTAGACCATGCTCAAAACTGTACAACACAGAGCGATCAAATCGTTCCTTAAATGGTGACTCCAGATCTAAGGTATATTTGAAAAAGAACATCGTTGTACAGAGATTTTCTTTCCAATTTTCTTTTGTAGGTGATCAATTTTTGGCCATCTTTCCAAGAGCAATACATAAGCGAAACTCGTATTGAAACTATTGATGTGATCGTGCCCGGTCTGACTATCGACAATATGCCGGAGAGAGCTTAAATTTTTTCCCGGTTGGTGATCTTCCCAATGCCTCCCATTCCCTTTCCCTTTCCCTTTCCCTATCCGTACCCAAACCCCTTTCCATGTTCCCATTCCTCTAACATATAGTTGGTCCTGGGCGCTTCGTGGAATCGGTTAAAAAAATTGTGTTTTTCGGAATTTGGACAATTTAAACAGTGTTTCAGTGAATAATGTAGAATTAGGGTTGTTATTTCAATAATTTTCGACAATGCATATGTCACAACAGCTGTTAAAGAGAATAATAATAATATAATAAATATTAAAAATGCCAAAAAAAAAAAACATGAAAACTCGGTAACTTCGGTTCAACAGAATACCATTCAATATTGTCAAACAGTACCGTGGAATGTTTTAAATTGGGCTATCCCAAAAAGTAGGGTGTACAAATGCATGAGCTGTTGGTTGATATGATACTACCTCAAAAAGTGGGCAAGATACTCCCGTTAGTTTATATACTGACTTTAATAGAGAAGTTTTTCGTTTGAAAACACAAAATTGGGCAGTAGGTTTGTATGTGAGTTATGCCAAAAACTCAATCTTGATACCCTATTAAACTGCAATAACTAGAAGTGTGTGTGTGCAAATTTTCAACGGGATAGCATAAACATTTGTGCCCAAAATATATATATATATATAAAAAAATATATATATATATATATATATATATATATATATATATATATATATATATATATATATATATATATATATATATATATATATATATATATATATATATATATATATATATATATATATATATATATATATATATATATATATATATATATATATATATATATATATATATATATATATATATATGTATACTTCATGGGTTCTTCGATGCATTGCGTTGATATTTGAATATTTCTATGCAGCTTCATACTGTTGTGCTTATTCAATTCAACAGAATTTAACACAAATTCAAAGCTTTTCATGATATTTCTGCACATTTTATCAGTAATGCTGTATACTATATTATTGCAACAGGTGATTGAACTTTGCTCAATATTTGTTCGACCTTGGAACAACAACAAAACCATTTCACTTTCAACGAATAAATAAGTGACGAAAAAAATTTTCACTTTCGGCTTTTATCTCCTTTAATCGGATTAAATTTGTATGTTTTCAATCATTTATCGAAAATTTTACTCAATCTGATAGTTCATCAACACAAAAAGTAGCTAATGAAGTTTTTAAAAACTTTTATTTGAGATTTATATTTGAGATGTGACTGAGTTAAACAACGAATTTCAAAACTTGACTTTAAATAAACAAAGATGCATAGATTATAAAGAAAAATATGACGAGAAATAATAAAAATGCTATAAAAGAAAAACATTTTTATTTTATGTTTGTAAATGTTACTAACGCAACATTAAATTTTATTCAGTATCTGTCAACTTTAAAACGTAAGTCAAGATTTACGTTTTTATTATGCTGAAGTTCACGAACGAGTAACGTTTGCAAAATAACTATAAGAGAGTTTTAAGAGCTCTTAATCCAGTTCTCGGTTGTAATAATTATCCTATCAGATGTGCGTGCTATAGTGCATGTATTCGATTCAACATATTCATTGTTGGATGTTCCTGTGCCAGCGAGACAACGCACCGC